>BGZK01000324.1:0-482487 GCA_005406025.1 Eumeta japonica
AAGAATAGCTCTCGTATCACGTTCTCGTTTTTTCACCTGCAGTGCTTATATACGAATTGCAATATATAGTATATTGAAGTACTTTCGAATTTATGTTTTTCATGGTTATGTTAATTAATTTAGTATGTATTACGTGCGATTTACATTAGCTTCCTTAAAATCGGCTTGTTATCATGGAAAAACATATGAAACTCCTTGCAGTCGTGTAGAATATTTATAAATTCGCAAATATTCGTATGGAATGTAACCATTTTTTGTTTTTTTTTACACCTACATCTTCTTCCACGTGATATTTCTTTTTATTGTACTATCGAAGAAGCACATGAGAAGTCATACGATTCGCATATTTCAGAAAAGATTAATTTGAAATCAGCCCTAATCGAAGCAAGGACATATGTAACATAGTAGGTATCTATATATAATGATAATAATATAAACTCCCGTCTATTTCCCAATACGGTAGGCAGAGACTATAGATTTCGATATGGTACGATCTTTGCATATCTCTTTTGCTTACATCCATCAAACGTTTTCATGCATGCTCATCGCTTTAGGGTAATTAAAATTTGGCCCTTTTTATAATATGCCACAAATTCGGTCTGCATAGTAATTGTTAGGGTACCCTTGCCGACCTTTTCATCATACACACTCACTGTATACATTTGTTTTATCAGTCTATTCTCATTCATCCTTTCCAAAAGGCCAAACCAGAGCAACATACTACATACGTATAATTTAATATACGGATTTATAATTAGACGGTATCCCAGAAATCTATCTATCGACACGTTACATTACGTCTTTTCTTTAATAGGTAATTAAAATTGTACATTGCAGCATTATGATATACAACAATTTGTTTAAGTAAACTTTGTATAATTAATACATTTAATAAATTCGTAAAATAATAAAAACAACAAAAACAAGTTCCATGACAATTAAACATAATGATCACGTACGGATGCAATAAAGTTTTGTATGAAAAAATGTTTTATTTTATTTCTACCTAAATCCAAATTAAAACCAAAGTATTTTACGTAGTCATTAGAACACATTTTATAGTTTTACTTTGAACATCTGCCGATTACCCATTTTGATGGTTCTCAATACAACTCAGTAGCGTGTAACTGTTTTGATATTACTAGTAAATAAACACCTATTTTTTTGACCAAATTTTTAACAATTCCCTTTTGTTTTTGTTAATGCTAAATTTTAAAACGCTGTATCTGTCTCCCTCTTAATTGTATAACCATACAAGAGAAAATATGACCTTTTCACTCACATCACGATAAACCGTAATGTGCGTGAGGTCATATTTTCTCTTGGTAGCGTATACGCGCTGAGACCATACTGATGTAGAGCATAAAACAGTAAAAAACAAATTATTCAAAATTTCAATCTACTCTATTGTTAACGATAATTCAAACATTGAATAAATAATGAAAAATTATAATACAACTATTTCTAAGGAATAAAATTTCATTGGGGAAAAAAAAAACTTTGATTTTCACTTCAAAAAATTATAACTAAAAGCGTAGAAATAAAGTAATAGATGTGAAGACTTTTCTGTTAAAAATAAATCAAAATATATAAAAAACATATTTTGCTGCGTAAAAAAACTGCAGCTCTATTTGTTTTAAATAGTATAAACAACAACATCAAAAGATATCCACTGTCATCTTATACATTTAGAATCGGAAGAACCTCCTTGACATGATAAAAAAAAAAGTTAAGACTGCGAACAATTTTCCGAACGAATGCTCCAGTATGCCCATCTCTAGTAGATGATCTTTGTTTAATGTAAAGAAGAAGTTTCACCCTGCCCTAGGTTTTTATGCAACTTATCAAAAAATAGTGAAAATGTAATAAGGATTTTAGGAATAGATGAAATTTTATTTATTTAGTATATTAACTGTTCCAAATATTTCTAATTACAATGTAATTAAATTGTATAATTCGTAAACACGAAAGATTTCGATATATGTCAATGATTAATAAATGTCAATCACGCAGAGCGTAAGTGTCACTCTTTCATCAATTTGTATCAATATTTTTTGCAAACGTAATAACTTGGATACCAATTCTCTTGTCTTGCAATTTCATGCCAAAGAGATGTAATTGTTCGGCTAGTACAGCTAACAGATTGTGAGAATATACACTAAAATTCGTTACTTTCCTTCATCATGTATTTTTTATGTAATGTACAATGATTTAGCTAGCGAAATTTTGAGAAATTTTCTCAAAACGAAACTACAAAATAATATCGTAAAATCATAAACTCATATTTGGACGTATAGAAGGCTTCTAGAATTTGATCTGGTGCAAAATTTTTACGCAGTTGTAGCTAACGAACGAGCAAACTGACAAGCGAAACGTACCTATGTGCCGGATAAGTTTGTTCCGCGCGTCAGTGAAGGAACACTGTAAGCGCACGACAGCCGACTGTCAAATGCGACGCCATTGTTTTTACGCTGGGACAACGCGCGTCGGCCGTCTTTGTCCAGCGCGACGCGTCTCTGCCTAACGGCTAACGGTCGCTCGGACGACGTAAACGACCAGGCATTCGTTTAATGCAGTAATCGATGTTTAAAGCGTAACTAATTCGGACGTATTCGGTGTTTATGATCGGGTAACTGTATAACACATAGTTTTTAAGTAACGGCTTCGTCACGTTTTCCGTATTGACATGGACGCAGTTGGAGGAAGCTCGTTATCGTTGGATTAAATTAATTACCAGGCATACGTACCTGTTTCTTAGCAATTTAAGTTCTTCATGGCAAAAAAGACTTTCATACTTTGTACGTTTCAACTCCGTAACGTAACCGAAACCTTAAATTAATAAAAATTTAATTGAACATCAATTAATGCTCACCAGACTGATATAAATTGGCCGTAAACAAGCAACCGATTAGTAATTTCGCCGAGGATGAAAAATAATGAAATTTTCAATTGCGACTTCTAAGACAGAAATCGCAGTGCTTCGATTCTTTAACGTCTGAAAATTACTTAACAACATATCAATTATACTTTAAGCGGTTAATAACGCGAGATTTAACTTTTAAAATACACTCGAGACACGAGATTCTCTCTGGTCCTCGGTCGAGAAAGAACAAAAAAAAAGAAAACGTAACGATTACGATCCACTTTTTACAGAATTTCAGCTTAAGAACGCTCTCACAAAAGATGCTTTTGTTATATTTATGTTGCGGAAAAAATCGTTTAGATGGTTAATTTTAGGTCGACTCCGGTCATTACGGTGTCTGAGTCGATGTTTTGTCTTGCCTCAGAGAGAAGTCTGTACTGTGGCTTTATTTATTATCGGATTGTAGATGTTTCTTTTTAGGATTCCGTAATACGAGTAAAAAAAAAAAACGAAACCCTTACGGGATTACTCTCGGTGTATATGTCGCTCTGTTACAGATGATTTTCTACCAATTTACACGACAAGAAAGCCAAAAGGATAATACCCAGTTTACTATGAAACACAAGCCTATTTGAGACAAAGGAATTTCGGTAGCTTTCGAAAATCAAGTAATTTGAAATTGTTTAGTTTTACCGAGAACTGATTAGTGCAATCGGTCTTGTGACTATTGCCTGCTGTTTTCCTACATTTTACGAAAGATACGGGATGAAATTCTAATCAACAATAACCTCTTTTTTTTATAATTTTTAATAAAAAACACATATCGGGTTAAAAAATAACAAAGTGGGTATTGTGATGAATGTAGTGTGTGTGATACGGAATCATCTCCACGCGAGACCGACGAGCACTTGACTGCTGTTTTGTTATTTGGGCGTAGTTTTACACGGAGAATTGAGATTAAATGTACTGTTAATATTTCTCTTGTGTTATATTGAGCAAATCAAAGAGTACAATTAGCTCAGTCAAATTACACTAAAAAAATTATTTGGCTGAACATAATTCATAAGAAGCTGTTTTAATTGCTATTTTTTTAGAGATGTTTGGAAATGTTATTTTTAATAATAGAGCGCAAACAGTTTTTTTTAGTATATATTAAAAAAAAAAACATATTTTTAGTTTGTGTCTTATAAACCCAAAATGTTTACTAATATTTTAATAAGTAAACTTTTGTTGTACGCAGTTCATTTATTATTCAATTGCAAATTAATTACTATAATGCGCAAGTGTAACTTTTTATAATGAGATTATAGTAGAGTTGTATTACTTAATAAACAAACAAATATAACAAATATAACAACAACAAATATAACAAACAAATATAATATTTTTTTATTCCATTAAATTACTTAAATGTCCCAATTCAGACAAAACACCCATAAATTAAATATGTGTCGATTAGTCTTTTAATTATATAACATGCTTTAATTCGAATGTACAATTACAACCATTTTTAAATGGGAATTAAAATAAAATGTTTGAATTGCTGTATTTTCGTTCATCAGTTCAATAATAATAATAATATCTTCAGACACAAATACATAACCATCTGGTACCAAATTAAACGACGAAGCTTGTACTAAGGGTGCCAGATAGGTGATGTAACACATATTTTTTCTTTGTAAATATATACATATAATACATAGAAACACTCAAACTCGAGAAAACCATTAATTTTTAATCAAATAAATAAATGTCATTCTTGTGTGGGAACTACGCCAATCAGGCAGTCAGGCAGTTCAATTAAATTTTTTCTAGATCATTTTATTTAATTTCAACAACACTGTAATGATTATTGAAGTTTTACATTAATTAAACATTCTTAACTAATTTAGCATTAAAGAATATTGTTTCATAATAAAATTGCCCAGTCGAAAACCCATCCCAGTCTTTTCACGCACGAAGCAAACTTTTTTAGGCGCCAAGCCATTGGGGGTCGTCTAATAACTTCAGTGGGTGTTTTTTTTGGATAGTCCCACAATCCACAAAATAGAAAATTTGCACTAATTCTAATGATCGTAATCGAAATTAGATAGAAAGGAATAACATTGAATACCCAATTCCGAAATAGACTAGGAGACAGATATTTACGGTGTGCAACTATGAAGTTGTAATAACTAAATGCATGAATTAGTTTCAGTCATACTACTGAACGTCAACGAGAATGTCCGATTCGCTGTAGAAAAAGGGTTCATTTAATTTTCATAACAGTTCGTCCATTTCTAAAATTATAACTTATTTGGAAAATCAATGAAAACACGATTAAAGCTTTCATTAAAAGCCATCCGTTCATTGTATGATTTTCGTTTTATCGTTATTTCGCTCTCCGCAGATCCGTTTACAGCCATATCAGTGTCAATATAACAATATGGTATTAATGAATTGAATTCTAACTAAATGTAAAATAAAACATTAATTTCTATGAGCTCAAATGATTGAGAACTTGCCAAAACAATCGCGACTGACCAGCGGCCATGAGCGACATGGCCGCTCAATCCGACCACAGCATTCTGTGTTAGGTTTGTTCGTCATGGTTATTAAACGACCGACAATTGCAAATATTTATACACAGCGTAACATTTTATTTAACAGCTTTACTTGTTTTTGTATTGTGTCTTTTTATGTCTATATTTTTTTAATATATTTTTTTTAATGTAATATATTTGAAAAAAATATTAATATTAGTAATGAAATTATGTTATTTAAGTCTATTTCCTGGACATAACACCTGTGTACTGCGATGACTTACAAAAAGCACAAATATGTGCTTTAAGATTTTAATTGTAATGAAGTTCCTTTTATAATGTGCAATCTCCTAATACGTATTAATTCCAAACAGTTATGGAAGTAAACATATATTTTATTTTAAGACACACAAATGAATTGTATTAAGTTCCAAGCTAGGAATTATTTAGTACACTACAAGTATTGACGTACCGCCAAATAGGGAGCGTTACTTGGAGACCCGCTCTGACCAGCAGGTGAGCGACATCACCTTTTGACAATCCGTTGTCTGAGCCGAAATCACTCTCAGCATCACTAGCATTCAGAACTAGCTGGGTTGTTTGCCTGTTTGTCCGTTTTACTGTTAAAACACGAACACTTTCATAGGCCAACAACCTACTCGAAGAGAACACAATAATCAATCTAGAACTATCCAAGGATTTGAAAAAATAAATCTACGTAATGATATTCTTAGGTTTTATAAGACCCATTGTTTTGTTGTAGTTATAAAAAAAAACGAGCGAGCTTTAGAGTACTCGCATATGATATGTAACATCTGACATCTCACTTTGGTTATAAGCAACATTAATATTGTATCCTGAAAAATATAATTTAGGTACAATATTAATTAAAATGATTTTTCGTAATGGAGAATATTTTTTTTTCATGAAAATCGTATTATATTTATTTAACATAAGGAGTAATGCATTTTTTTTTTTTCATAGAAGACTAACTATTTTTTTCAATCTAGGGAGAGTGGAGATAATAGACTTGCGATAACTAAAATATGAGACATATATTTGTGATGTCGAAGTAGCAGTACCACTGTTAGTCGTCGAAAAAATTCGATTTGAGGTCGTATGAATACGATTTCGGTTGAAATCGACGAATCGACGAATAGTGCGGTTGGCAACATTGGCTGACAGGACCAATCTCTGGGAAAATGGATCTGTACCATCTGACAGCCAACTCTAGCAGCAAACGCGCTCATTGGTCAAGTCAAATAGCGCTTCGCTTTAAAATTATTTTTACAAAAAAGAGATAACAAAATAAGTTCAAGGGCTTCTAATTTGTAAAGATAAAAAAAAAATACGTTCGAAAAAAGAGTATGATATGTACCAGAGAATTTTGTGATTTGCATAGTTTAGATTTTACGATTCATGAAAACTTGTCATTTTTAAGCAACTGACATCATTCATTATGATGCGCGTTAGATGACAATTAGCGTGTTATGTTAGCTCTTAGTTCAGTGTTGTACGACGTACATTAGTTAGCATAGATATGTACCATCAAATACTAATGTAATAATAATATTTTAAACGTTGGAAATCTTTTTTCGATCCCTTCAGTGGAGGCTCCATTTTCACCGAAAATGAAAAAATGACTCTTATGTCGTAAACTCTAGGTCTAGTTGAATGATTGAGGTGTCAATAGACAAGTATTAACATTGGCGATCAAAAATATTTTGAAAATTTTTGATAATTCGAGAAAATACATACCAAAAACTGCTAAAAATGGGTGTTTTTAGGGGATTCCTAAAAGGCTCTTTTAGAAGTTTCATATTTTTATGTTGAAGACTGACTCAATATCTAGAGATTCTTTAAATTATTCGAAAATAATGAAAATGATTGGACTCACGATCTGTTTAAAATCGGCTGACATGCGACTCACGTCGAACGTGAAAGAGAATACTAATACCTTTTCACAATGACTAAAACGTCAATTTTTACTCATCCACAGATTTTCATAGTCTATTTTTGTTTTTATGTTTCATTTTATTTTTATTCCTTTTGCTACTGACTTCATTTTTTATGCATCCGAAAGTCGCGTAGAGGACGAGATCTGTGAATGTTTTATAATATCTAGTCGGCTTACATATCTCATCGATAAATGTAACACTTTCAGTGCAAGCCCTATAGTTTATGTGATCCGATAGGAATCGACTTGTATGGGCCGATTTCAACATAATGTTACTCACGTGCCCGGGTGCCAATGCCTGCTCACAGATGTCGTATGAGAGGTAGAATCTCCATTTGTTAGAGTGATGCGCTCTACAAATATTTATGGGAGTATTGCTTTAAAAAAAGAAAAAAAAAAATAAGTCGCCCAGTAACGAATACATCTTGCAGCTATGAATATAAGATATGAGCGGCTGAGCCGATATTGAACCGGCCGGCCCCGGCGTCCCCCGGCGGCCCCGGCGCGCGGCGGGACGACTCGGCCGTGTATCGATTCGTCCGTAACGGCACAAAATGGATTTGCGAGGAGGCATTCCGAATTACTTTTTTTTTTAGGGTTTAGCAGTGGAGCAGCACCTTTGACAACGATGATAGACATTCGTATATACAGCCCTTTTCAGCGATATTAGGAGTGACTAACCGAAGCTTAAAATATTTTAGGGTTTTCACAAAACGAAATTCCACAATTTCTTAGATTTCTTTTTATATAGCATTTTCCAGAAGCCAACGGGCATACGAGCCACAACACTGTAGGTGGTTAACGTCGCCCGTGAACACCCGATTCCAACTCCTAAAGGAGTCACTAGTGCGTTGCCGGGCTTTAGAGAAGGAACATGTTCTTTTCTTGAAGAAGTTTCACACTTAACCCGATCTTATGAATAACGATAGAAGTTAAAAGCCATTTACAACCCGATCAGTGTTCAGAAGAAACTTAACGATTGATGGCTTTTTTCTAACTTTAACAAGCCTGAAATAGTTTTTGAAATAGGTTTTCTTTACTGAATGGCTCGCGTTACACTTACCAAGAGAATTTTTGTCTATCTTTGAGATAGTAATACTTAGTTAAAACTCAAAACACGTATACGTAGTGCGAGTCCAAGATTTAGCAAAGAAAATTTTATGAAGTCGCGAGTGTCCTATTCCATTTTATATGTAATTACTGGTGTTTTCTCATTGTCACTTAAACAGTTTTATCGTAATCGCAGACGGGATACAACTAGATTATACTTTATTATGCACCCCAACTGCACACCCTCACGGGCTAGGGTGCTCATTCACAACGGCGCATAGACACGCTATGCAAGGATAAGTCATTTGCTGCTAATAAATAACGTGTATATAGTGTGTGCGTGCGCATCGTGTTTTTAAATAAACGAGCGCCTTTGTTGTCACGTTCTAAATGGCATGCTTGAAAAATTGTAGCGATAATATTTAGAATATGAAAAATACATTAAATGTATGTCAGTCATATCTACTGACATTATTTATCAAGTCAGATTTACGCAATATTATTGATGCAACTTCTTTTTAACAATTAAAAGTTGGAGATAATTCATTCTCGGCACAGTAAGGGTACTAAATCACCCAATACCCATATATTCATCACCTTTGTTGGCTGGCAAGGCTGATTTATAAACGAAAATGAATTGTCGAACGAATGAATGAGGCAAGAGAGACTGATAACTCATGGGCTCAATTTATTTATTACTTACGTTTAAAGCAGGACTTTATCTACAAAGCATCAAGCCAAAAAAAAAAAACCTCGAGTGGGGAATGCTACGACTCATGGGAAATGATTTCAAGATCTAGGTATTAAATTTGAAGGAACGATTGATTCATCATAAATGATCCATATTGAAAATATTTGCTGAAAGATTTTAAATGAGAAGAACTTGTTTATTTGTTTATTGCATTTGAAACGTTATTTTTCATAGGCTACTGAATTTTAGTAATGTTAGTTTATATACGCAAAATTAATGCAACACCATAT
Source organism: Eumeta japonica (assembly GCA_005406025.1). Taxonomy (NCBI): domain Eukaryota; kingdom Metazoa; phylum Arthropoda; class Insecta; order Lepidoptera; family Psychidae; genus Eumeta; species Eumeta japonica. Next base: position 9,374 of record BGZK01000324.1, read on the forward strand.
ACAAATTTGATCAACAAACAGATTCACAGGACTTCGTAATTGAATTCCTTCTCGTTAATTATGGAACGTGCTAAAGATATAGAATGGGGAAAATTCGTTTGCTGTAATAATAAAATATATATTTCATCTGTCCGCAATAAACTTGCTTTCAAATTTTAACACAACTCCCAGAGCTCCACCCTGATAACCTTGAAATATAAAGCGAGTCGTAGGCGAGTTGTGGGAGTGTGCGGGCGCGGGCGCGGGCGTTGTAGCCGACTTCACTAATAGCGGCTCCCCCTAGCTGAGAGCTTTTAAACTGAATAGTTTAGTTTTTTCGAGTTGAAGTTTTACGTGCTCGTCAAATTTAATTAGTTTCTGGTTAAAAATCGTGTTGAAAAAAAAAGGAATTTAATAAGTATCCTAGTAGCAAACGCGAATCCAGCATTCGGGCCAGGAGAGATCACGTAGTGGAAGGTCAGAAAAGGCAAATTCTTATTCGTTTACAGTAATAGGATAAAAGCCCAGGGGACTTGTGACCTCCCCCTGGATCCTCCACTGCCAGTAGGTAGGCAATTAACAGTTTTCATTTAATTTATATTATGATTCATATGTGACTTACATGCATATACAGTTATGATACTGATCTGATATAATTTGATGAGCAAAGAACATCAGTGCCAAGAAAAAGAATTTGAAGTCAATGAGCGATGAGAGAATATTAATATTATGAAGCTACACATGTCGTATTATTTGTACGATAATTTAAATATTCAATCTTCTTGTAACATCTTGTGTAAAACACTTTACTAAATATCTAAGTAGTTGTATTCCATTATGCATTCTGCGTTAAACTACATTATTTAAGCGTTATGAAGGACGGTGACCATTATTTTAATTCTTATAGGCTATTAAAAAATAATGTTCTGTTTCAATAAAAATATTAATGTAACAGCTAAAGTTAATAAGAACCGCATTACTATTGGTTCCAGTGTTCTGTTGGTCAAAGGGTAGTGACCATGGAATCCTTCATAACTAGGTAATGAACTAGATGCATGCGACGTTAACCTAATCAATTTAAAATATAGAAGAGCGCGTCACGTAAATCCTTTAACTAAATCCTTTATTAAAGATCTTTTAATTAAAAATGATATCAGTTTAGTATATTAAAGCATAAATTTATAAAAACAAATTGATTTAGTTGCAAAACCGCATTGATTCCGTAATCTTGCAACTTCTTTGAAATTGAATAGGGAAGTTAACAATAATTTAAAATTATTAGCACGACAAGGGCGATGTTAGAATTTGACGCTACCTACATTTATATATAGGTTTATTTATGTTATCATAAATAAAGATTATTCAAAATATCTATTTTGAAAAATGGAAACAGACCGCAGTGATGTTTTGGTCCAGTAATGCACGTCGACTGGACGCGATAAGATCTAACATGCAACAGGTCGGCCGCCGGCGCCGGCCGCCGCATCGGGATCCAGGAAGAACTGCACCTGTAGGTACTTATTTAATAAAACTAGTGAAAAGCAGTTCTTGATAAATTTATCAAAGCAATTAAAAACAGATTATAATATTATTTTATGTTAGAGAAAAGGACTGTAATATTAAAACATTAGAATTTAATCTTGATTTACGTAGGACTTTAGTCGTATTAATATCATTTACTTAGCAAATGCAATAAATTAACAACAAAATTATTGCGTCAGGAGTTGCTTTTTGATATAACCCATATTTTTACTACAAATAACGCAATATTATAAATTATATTATCTTTCCATTAATCAACTTATTGAAATCCTTGGTATACCTAGTTCAGTAATTATTTTACCTTTTAAATTTTTTTTATGATGTACAGTTTTAATGAAAATGACAACTAAACAAATCACTTGCATTTTAGTAAGTCTCTTACAAGTAGCTATTACTGTAACTGATTGCTGTCAGTTACAACATAGAACTCTTCTGTAACCTAGAACAATGTTGCTTATATATTTTCCCCGACGGCGGAGAAGCTCAAAAGGAGGGTTCTGTATTGGAATTGTATGTATAATATGTATATGTGTTCCTATGTACCCTCGTAATTACTAAACTTATAAATCAATTTCAACATATTCTACGTTGTTAGATTCATCTTGGTGGCCCTAGTGTCACTGGATATGTCAAAACTAAAACCTCAAGCGATTCGTGTTTTACGTATTTGCTGCAACTCTTACTGGACGTGTGCCTCCGACTGCAAATATTTGTCATATTTGATTGGACAGTTTTAATTCACTTTTATGCAGACTTTTTATTTTTTTTCAAATCAAATCAAAAATATATTTATTTTGTAGGTTATAATGACGTATTTCATGTAATTGAATTACATGAAATACGTCATTATAGCATTCTTTTGGTAGCAACATTAACACCCATTACAAATGCTGATTCATTTTTCGGTTTCGCTCAAAGATACATGATAGGTAGTCAATAAAACTAGTAGAACATTTGAAAATTACATGAAACAACCTGATAGTCGAGCCGTTCAATCTTACAGATTTTTTTTTGTTAATATATTCAGATACGGCACAATAGCCCCTACCACATATCTTCTTTTTTAATGAAAGTGTTAAATGTACTAAATGACACATTTTGAATTCCATCTGGGATCCTATTATAAAGGCGCACACATTGTCCTTAAATGGTTTGTTAACTGTGCTGAGTCTGGTTTTATGAGCAGCAAGGTCATTCTTATGTCTAGTGTTAATATTATGAATGTAACTCATTTTTTGAGACGATTTTATATTTCTTTTGACATATAACCAGGTTTTTGTATATGTATTGTGACGCTACAGTTAAAATATTAATTTCTTTAAATTTCTCTGAGAGATGCTGTTTGTCTCAAGTTATAAATGGCACGAATAGCCCGCTTCTGCAGCACAAAAATTGTGTTTATAACGGCTGCATGACCCCATAATAAAATTCCATAAATCTGAAGACTTATGACTTATTAAGACTATGAAGGGAATTAAAATAAATTAGTCTTGCGGTGCTTTCATTTGTAAGCGACCGAATTCTTTTGACTGCGTATGCTGCAGAACTAAGCTTTTTCACCAATTTCGTTATATGGAAATTCCACCGTAACTTAGTATCTAAAGTCAGACCAAGAAATAGGGCCGTGTCCATAATATCCAGTATATCGTTCCTGACTATTACTTTTGTGTCGACCAATTTAGTATTAGACAACAAACCTTTAATTATTTTTCTCCGCTAATTGTTGTTTAAAAAATTTTGAAGGAAAACATTTCCTACATGTCGAATAAAAATATTTAGCAATGATTCTATTGGTGTCACTAAAATGAACATTGTGCGAGCGACGACATATCAGTGTATGCATATTGATATTTAGTTTGCGTCTATACTGATTTTCTTTTGCTCTTACGGTTTGATAGAAAGGAAAAGCAGACAAAATTACACTATTTAGTGTATATATTTGCGATGCTATTTAGTGATAAAAAACATTTAACAACACTTTTTTTTATTCGTCTTATCTCTACTACCAATTAGAATTATTATTATAGTATTGGGATCGAAATTAGTATGAGCAATTTATATATAAAGATATATAATGCCTTACTGCATTATTTTAATGTTATCATAAGGTTAAATCTGAATTAGCAATGTAAGTGCTTGAAAATGAACTTTTCTGAAAATTATTATACGAAATGTAGACTTTCGTCTAAGATCTATAAATATAAAACGCATGTATTATATACATGAACCTTCCGGAATAAATTCTCTAAGTAACTGTAAAAGTCACATAAAATAATTCGTTGCCTAGTTTAGAAGAACTAAGAGCACACACAGACAGGTAGAGGCTAATAACGACTTTACAACGTTCGACTGTGGTAGGGCCGTACTGCGGCCACCTTGGCTGCAACACAAAAATGGTCCTGCTCGACCGGTGAAATACCGCATTCTCACCGAACACGGACTCGAAGTAACAGCTTCCGCTGTTGATTTTGCTCAGCGAGTTCAGAGAGTTCCAGTGGCCCACTTCCTCTCCCCCCTTTCCGTCAACTCTATCTCTTTCCATTAGAAATCCTATTCCCGCCCAAGAGGCCGGCAATGCATCGGTCAATCCTCTGGGGTTGCGAGTGTCCATGGGCGGTGGTGACCATCAACTCTATTATGGCTCGTCTGATCGTTTGCGCCCCGACTCTGCTTTAAATAAATTAGTGTAGTGATGATATGACCACCCTGTTGGCGTCCATATTTAAACTCACTTAAGACTATCCTTAATGTATAATTACAAACCAGAATAAAATATAGAAAAAAGTTAATCGCTCTTGAAAAATAGTTGGCGGTTCATTCATTTTATTCAAATTCACGCCATACATGTCTAAACACATGTCAGAGTGCGGCGCAAAAGAAATCGTGCTGTCTGGCTGCAGGAGAACGACAGAGATGAGTATCGGCGAGCGGCGGCGCGGCCGGTCAGGGCGGCGCACACACATGTCGGTTCGAGCGAATGACTGCTACAATTTGAACTTATCTTTAAAAAAAATAGAACTTATATTTTTATTTTTGTTTAAAATGTGTGTGCGTGCGTGCGTGCGTGCGTGTGTGTGTGTGTGTCTAATCTAAAACAGAAATAGTAATTAAATAAAAAACATTCAGTTTGATATTCGTCACTACAATAGTATATTCACTAAATTCATACTTACATATCTTGCAAAACACGTTTTTAGTGTCTCGCTATCCAAAATTTGAATCAAAGCTATAATTTTACAACTTACGTGTAATCATAAAATTGTAAATTTTAAAAACATTATATGACTGATAACAAGTACCAATTGATCGCTAAGACATGACTTCTGTACGGACAATTTTATTGAGAGCCTTAGCACAATTTTGTGGACACATTTCAAGATTTAAGTCTTTAACCACAAAGATGTCTCAGTTTTAAGATGCCGATCCCGAAAATACACGCCTAACCTTAGCATGCAATCGAATGCAGTGACTCGTACAAGCGTTATTTGTAATACAAGCGCGGTGCAGAATATAGCATTCAATCGTAGTAATTGGAATACGTAGGTATATCTCTTCGTAATGAAACAAACAATGTCAGATGCAACGATCAAAGGGTGCGCGCCGCCCGCCCCGGCCTGTATCGCCGACGGGCCGTATTAAGCCCGCTTATTTGTAAACGGAAGCAGACCGCCACAATCCCAGCAGATTTGAAAACGAAATGCTCATCTGAGTCGTACATTAGATACAGAAAGCTTATAGGATACCATAGCGGGGACGGCGAAGCCGAGTCAGTGATACTGTGAAAACTGGATTGTAAAAACAGATGGGCGCTGTATGAATGCAGCCATTGGCTTTTATTTTACGTTTTCTAATTGCGGCTGAAAAAGGTAGTTCCACTCACGGTACATACCATCGTTGTGTTGATGACGAGCGTTCTATCGTCATATGCTGCATGCGCAATTTTCTGCCACATCCGGTAAAGTTTGAAATGTATCAGCGGTATTCGCAATCGACTACAACGAGGAGGTTTATAATAAAGAGCGTATTACTCTTTAAAAGACCGGCAAAGTATTACTGAATCCCCTGAGGCTACAGATATTCATGGGAGGCGGTGGCAATCTACTCTGTAGTGCCTCGTTTGCCTCTTAAAATCGTATATATATATACGATTACATACGACGATACGACATATATATATATATATATATATATATATATATATATATATATATATATATATATGTGAACAATTATACTAAATATATTTAATTCAAAAACATAAATAATACACTTGCTTAAGGGTTTATGGCAATGGTCAACCAAATCAAATTTGTATTTCTTCACGTAAAACACAATAATATTAAAATAAAGTAGTACGTATAATCTTATTGCAAAAAAAAAATGAATAAAAAAAAGAGAAAAAATTTGAAAAATCTTTTCACCTTTGACTCTATCTTTGATTATATTATTTGAGCTAATTTTAAATTTTGAAAAGTGAGCGATGTGAAAATTCTGATTTTGATTATTTTTATATAAAAAGAAAATCCTACGACTTCAACGACTTCGTTTAAAAATATCGCTCTCGGAATCCCTCATAAAAACATATAATTTTAACTCTGAATCGAGCTATATCGACGCTCTTTGTGGACGGTACTCGAAAACATGAAACGTCCACTCGAGATTAATTCCGTCTTCTCGAGCCCTTCCGGCGCAGAGTTTGACCGATAAATGTATTTTAAATCTTAATTCTCTTTCAAACCCAAACGCTACAAGAATTATCAAACATTTTTATTTATGTGGATCGAAACCGAAAATGAAAAATCCAGTGATTTAATCGGCAATTCTATTAATAATTAACTCACTTCGTTTCAGGTAAATCGAAAGCTTAAAATTGTAAGTTTTAACAATTTTTATTGTATTTCAAAATAATAACTAGGTCAGTCATCGCTAACAGCTGTAGTGTCAAATATTGTTGCATATTTCAAATTAATTTGATAGTGACTCAACATATATATATATAAAAGTCGTCATAAATTGATGGTATAGAAGCGGTGTGATGACGGTATAGGGCGTCCCAGAAAGTATTATATGCTGACCAAATTGGTAGCATATAGAAGTACCAAATTTTAAACATACAACAACGAAAAACTTGTATGAAACGATATGATGGAAGTCAGTGAAGCAAGAAGTGTATGCGAAGATCGTATCAAGAGATCTGTGGTCTCTGCCTACCCTTCTGGAAAACAGGTTGACTTTATAATTAAATAAAATAGAAGAATATAACACAATTGTATTTGAATTTGTAACGAAATTTGCTTTTGAAAATTGTTTTGTTTTAACCAAAGTAATACTTACTAAAACTTAAAATTTGGTGTCATTTATTACCTCGATTCAGATGCAAAAGACATACAGTTTTTATCCTTAACTAAAAATATTTAAGAATGTACACAATAACTCGTATATTGCATTTATTAGTGTTTTTGGGACAATTGAGTTGTCAACTACCTCACAGTGATAATGTTCTTAACAAAAAAACATTCGTTGCTATCGAATCATACAGCAATTTCTATGTCTAGGAGCATTGTTATTTTTATAGCATTCAAATTTTCTTCCTCTTTTCGTACTTAAATAACAAAAGAAATAGTCGCTATTGAAGGGAATTTGAAAAGTTAGTTAATTCAAAAGTTTCGTCGATGATATTGATAGTATGTTCTAGCTTTAAAAACGTTTCAGTACTTTAAGTCGGAATACTCTTGAAGTTATACTTCTTTTGGGGCGCCATAAAAAAATGACGAGAATGAATGTTTATCGGGGTGATACGAAAACCACAGTATGAAGTTCTCGCAAGCTCTTTAGCGAGCAACTTTAGTTCACTAACAGCTAATGAGCCAATATGGTTTGTCTTTCACTGTCGGATACCTCATCCCCCGCAACCTAAAGTTCTGAAATTGGGCTCGTTAGAATCGGTATTAGAAGACAGAATTTTTGGCCCGGGTTGGTTTTCCAAATTCGATCTAGCCTTTAGAAATAACATTAAAATATTTTAATTTTTGACTTAATAATTTTTATAATTTTAAATAAAAAGATAAAATTGGTATTACGCTTTGTATAAAAAAATATATTTTAACTTATTTAATTCGCCAAATTTAAATTAAATTTTTTCAACCGTATTGACTATCCCACTCGTCCTTTTATTATTTTATTGTAATTAATTATAAGCACGCAATTAAAAACAATTTTTAAATTACGTCTTTTTATTACACATAAATTATTTTTTTAATTACAATCAAAAACAATTTTTAAATAAAATAATAAATATAACTTTTCACGCGCCCACATAAGTATACACACTTAGTTTTTTTTCCGAATATATTTATTTGATCTAATTTACTGTATTGCTACGCAACTTGTGCGCATAGGAGCTTTTCATTTTGGTTGTTTGTTGTTCGATTGGAGCTTTAGTGACTATCCCCACAGAGTATTTGGCGCGTCGGCTCGTTTAGCACCATATACGCTTACTAAGCGACTGTTATGAAAGTTCCTCTCGATATTTCGATGCGAGGTACAGAAGCACGTTCTGTCAAACTACAGGTAAAACCTTAACGATATTTTGGCACCGTGTCTCGAAAAGCCTCATTAAACGACCGCCAAATAAGGTTTCCTTTTTGCTTTCTCGTGATCGCCGAAATAATAACGATAACGTAGTTGTCAAAAATGCAAGATTTAAAAAAATACAACGAAATATAACATAGAAAAAACGCAAATATGGATAGAAAACTAGGCAAAACATGTGTGGACGACGTATTTACTTGCACATCGAATACAATGTTAAACAAAATTCAACATTTCAAGCAGTTTCAGGAAACTGGAACGGTATATCTGTAATGGTTGTTTATACCTTTTAGTCAATTTGATTCCTAATTTTGTAAGGTGAAAAAATCTAGTCTAATCTAGAATCTAATAGGCAATCTATATTACCAAATTCAAATTCAAAATATCTTTTTTAAAAATATCTCTTGAAATAAGTCATAATCTTTTACGAATTTACATTTCAGCGCTTGTTCAGAATGCAGTTTTCAAAATGAACGAACAAGAAACTCAAGGGTAGTTTTTTTCTAATTGCATCATAGATAGCCAAAACAAATATACAACCATTAATGAACGAAACAGCCCGGTCAGAAATGGAGCTGTTTGTACCCATGGATATTTGTCTTGAATATTCAAAAATTGTGTACTTATCGACAGAAGGTGACAACCGAAAACCTAGTACAGCGTGACGCATGCTCATATTGTTCATGTCTCGTATCGCAAATAGCTTTTTACATGTGTCGCAATTCAATATGTACAATCTTGTAGAAAAGTCATAAATAAATACGTTTAAAAATTAATATAAAAAAAATAACATAAAAAATGCATGAATTGAAAATCCGTACTAATCCTAAAATAGCTGTTAGGGATTATTCTATTAAAATAGATTAAGTATCACATATATCTTTAAAACCCAATCGGACGCGCGTTCGTAATATCATACCGCGATTCGATGTAATAAAGACGCCTTGTAAAAAAGGAATTGTGTTTCTAGGGAATAAAATCGGAACACGAATATGTCGTAAATCTATATAAAACTGATATACGTTTCAGGAACGGTTGCGGGCCGGACGAAACCGGCTGCGCGCGCGTCGCGAAGCCGCCGGCGTGAATGAAGGCTGTGACGTCACACCGCATGATTTATGGTATTTTAAAAAGTGCCCCCGCTCTCCTCTCGCACACGTGCAATCGGCGCGTCAATGGCCGTCTGCCAGGCCGGTGTTCTAGTGCAAAAGTAAATATGCCATTTTTTTTAATAATAAAAACTATCTAGTTCATACCGTCGTCTAAACAATATCGTAATATTATGAAAAGAGTAATCATAATAAAATGATATTTATATGTTTGTTTCCTTTTTTTTTTTAATTACGACGCTTCACGGCCAAGTAATAATATTTTTAAATAATACATTTGGAATTCAATGCTATCGAGTAGTTACAACTTTTTATATATTCCCAAATCCATATGACATACTTCGGTTTCAGGAAATAGTTAAGTTGTAGACCATGGCAATTTTATTAAAATAAATTTTCAAATAGAAAAACGTATGAAAGCTATGTACTACGTGATGTCTTTAAGTACTATTTCTCATTGATATAATTATAAATATTAACAAGCTAGAACTTAAAAAAAAATTGTGATATTCATGGTCTAGTGAACCTCGTTTGATTTAAATGCGAAATTTTTAAGGTCAGGCGAATTTCATGAAAATCACATGCTCCTCTATAGCTCGTTCTCCAGGTCTGTCTATCAAGATCGTGCTATGATATTAGATGTATATTATGTAATATCTATGATTCTATCATCAATACGTCTTTAAGGAAATATAATATTAAACAGTAGTTTGTACAGATTTGGGAACTTCACACAACTTTAAAGGCAGTGGTCAGTTTTACGTTATCATTTGTTTAACGTGTGAAGTCAATTATGTAATAACTCAGCCTACAGATGGTTTACAAAAACAAACTATAACTTAACAGCCTTTTCTAACAATAGATATTGTAGTAGTTACATGTCAGACAGAAAAAAAGTCATTTTAATACTATTCCATTGGTGTGGTCGTGTAGGCATACTTTTATTACATATACTAGTATTCTGCACGCGGTTTCACCTGCATGGATATAAAATCAATTCCTTCGTCTTTATGTCGATCGATCTTGCTGTCAATTCCAATTGCGGCCTGATTTTCATTTCTGATTTTTGCATTACTCCACATTCCGATCTCAGTTTGCACTTGATTCAAATCTTGTTTCCGTTTTAAGTTTACTCCCCATCTCGCTTTCAATTTCGATTCCACTACCGGTTAAGGTAATGATTTGAACACAGCCCGGACAAATACTTGTCTCAAAATAAAATATAAACTATATTTTTCGAGGATAATTTAGCTTTCTATAATGAGTGAATAAATTTATAGAATCGGTGTAGTAGAATAAATATGCAGATGAACCCTGCAGAAAATGACAGTGACAGATGCTGGAGACTAGCTTCTATTTGTATTTGCCAACGGTTCCCAATAGGGTACTTTCTCTTCTAGTTGTTGTGAGTACCCATGTAACGTATTACATTACTGGTTATGTGATTTAGTGCGCAAATGTTAATATTAATGTTTTTATTTGAAAATGCAAATTTTAATAAAATTGTGGAAGTAAAACGTTGGTAAGTATTAGAAAGCCCGGCTTAAAGAATATTCTAAAAGCACTGAAACGCTTAGTGACTACTAAACGACCTCAGAACACTAAGGTACGAAAAAAATTAATAAGAAAACAGGTCCACGTAATAGATTTATCATTTTAACCGTATTAGTTGGTGTGTATTAATAATAACTATATGTATGGGTAGTTTGTGGGCCGTATATTTTTTTGTAAATAAAATTGTAAATACAACAAATCCAACAAATGGTATTTGATGGCTTTCACTAGAGGTAAAAAAAATTATGTTCGTTTTCCGCTCATAAAAATGCTATTCGTGGCGCGATGATCGTGTCTCTATCGCCCAAGCACTATCAAGGTTTTCCGATGAAAGCCGAAAGGATAGTGTCCGCACCGTAACAATAAGCAGTTATTATTAATAAACCTTAATTTATTACTCCGACCGTAACATATAACAAATCTTACATAGAAAGTATATGAATAGTTTATTTGTGGTAACTAAAAAAAATGCATGGATGAGACATGGTCAATGTTTGCGTCGTAGATTTTCCGTGAAAACGTCGAAATAAAATCATATCAATATCTGCGACATTTGCTCCGCACTGTGCTTTTTAGGTTTTTTCTATTAATTCTAATACGAGCTTTTATGTGATTTGGGTATTCTATAATTCCGCGACTATTTACGACTCATATGAGACTTTAACTTTAACTTTTTTGTAATTTTTATACAATATTATTAAATTAATTTGTAATTAATTTAATACCGATTTTACATATACTTCGACAAATACTTTTATAGTTTCACTATCAAATTTTGTAATTCTTCTTAGCTCTTTACAATAACACTCAAATTAACATCCTGGCTAAACTCGTTCTCATGCTACATTAATTATACACAATACTAATTCACAATAATCATGCACAACTGCTTACGGGCAAAGACTCTCGGAACGATAAACACGTACCGGCATATTTTTATACATTGTGACCTCAACAATTGTTATCACATTATTAGTCTCGTAGTAATTAAAGGATTGAAATCTGACGGTATTTTATAACGGTTTGACTGGACTGGTTATCACTGTACTTAAGGAGCGAAAAGACGTTTTCATCTCAAACTGAAGAAATGTTTTATTTTTCACGTCGAATGAATTTAGCCGGCTTTTGATTCGGACACGGGGATCAGAACACGGGTCTCGTCCGTCAGGCGCGCGACGCGTGCCGCGGGCCGCGAGACGTTGCCGCGCATGTAAATCTCCTCTGAAAATACAACAAGACGTGTTGAAATCATTTCGATTTTAAGATAATCTTTTTAGCCAAATAAAAGAGACATACATTATGAAATGCGTTCAAAAAAAAAAACAGGTCATGCAAATTGATTCTAGATTTATTGGAAAATTTTCAAAGACAGTTACTCGAAAAAAATATTTAAACGTTTATGACAGTACGAAACCATCACAGTCCGTGACGACCTCTATATAAGCTAGGCAGCATTAGAGTCACGTTTTAGGATAAACGATTTTGTTTTTAATTAATAATCCAAAATTGTTTCCCTGGCCTACATGGGTGTGTTCTCGCGAAATAATGTAAAGGAGCGTTCATTATTTATGTGGGGTATTTTTATTTAATTCGGACCCTTCGCCCTTTTGGATGAGATTTAGTAAAATGTGAATAGACCTTTCATGTGCGATTTCCTTTGTAATTTTTAATTAATTCAATTTGTTTAACTACTCCATTCTATTGACCGTGTTCGACATAGACAATAACATAAAATATTGTAGATATTACATTGTTCTAATTTCAAAGTTGACATGGGATTTGGTGAGATTTTGTCAGACCCCCTATTTCGAGATCAAGTAATTTAAGAATGAACTCTAAGCGAGTGTTGTAGTGAAGGTAATAATATTTGTAATACCGGTTCATTCTAGAAAAATTCTTATCCAAACCTCTTATCCACATATAGAAAATTTCCATACAAATGAATTTACAATCTCAACATAGTAGTACTATGCTAATGAATGTCTCGAATACATATTTACAGGTATGCATTAATAATATTAATCGAAACACTATACTGTAGAAGCGTAACAATGACGTCACGGCAAAGCCAGCTACGGTCGGCGTGGGTTAATAATGGCGCCTGAAGCACCGCTATTACGATACTGACGTGATGCCGAATTCATGTTGATATACTTAATACGTAAAATTAATATTGTAATGCCTACTAAGTACCCAGTGATTGATTGAAAGTAAGATAACAATAAATCAATAGAAATTAATTTTCATGTGTAAATATCATATTCGAACCTACTGATGTTTTGGAACGTGTCAGGTGTTTTAGTATCGTATTGCAGAAACAATATATTTTAGAGTTCCGTTCCTCTGAATAAAAAAAGACGAACTCTTATAAGTTCACTCATATGTCTGTTGTCTGTCTCTCTGTCACAGCCAAATTGCTCCGAATCTCTTGAACCGATTAAGTTGACATTTGATATATATATATGTATGTCTGTGCCATAAATAGAGATGTGTAACGTAAATAAGTGAGTTTCAAATATGAGGGTCACTTTAGGGCATATGCCCAATAGCGATAACAAATAGTAGAAAAGTTTTGCAAAGTTACCAAACGATTGATATCAAACGAAATAGATGAAAATTTATCATTTTTCTTTATCTCCAAAATTACTGCGCCTAAAATTTTGGAACAGGTACAGAAAATAGTTTCTTTACTTATAGGTAACAGGAAAACCTACGAGAAATCTATAGTTTGCTTCGTTTCAGTTCGTTTCAATTTTCAATGTAAACTGACATTCACTTATTATGGGAGTGTATACTTAATGCGTATCAATTTAGCGGAGTTTACTCCTTAAGAATTGATTTTTATATAAGACCGCCGATATGGAAATTTATGAAGAAAGAAATGGAAAGCACAGACTTTGACAAAAAAAAAACTGAAAAGAGCACAAAATATTCATGAAGATAAACCAGCTAAAAAGTCTAAAGCTGAATGTTATCGAGAATAGAATAGATTGAGCCAAAAACTTAAATAATATAAGAGATGCGTTTATTTCCCCTCGTTGCCTATTGCATATTTATAGACATTAATACTCAAGGAATAAACTCCAGACGTGCGCTGGAGCTGACATAAAGTTTTTTTTTTGGTTCTGCATACAAGCGTCAAACTTGGCATGAACATGATGCAAATTTAAGGAAAACCATAAATAAAAATTGGCCAAATGTGAGTTAGTCTCGTGCTAAGAATCCGCAAATGAATGAATGAAAATAATTTCTTTTAAATATGTAAGGAACTCTCCGTGCGGAATCCGACTCATACTTGGCTGGTTTTTTTTTAAATCTAAATACATGAAGCTAAGTCCTATTCTGAGTACGGGTTGTTGTTTCCTGACGATCGCTAGTACAAAAAAATTCCCTGACAACTGTATGTCCAAAACCGATGACAAGTTGAAAATTCATTGGCCAATTCGTCCATGATCAAGATTTAACCCCAGTACCTAAGGATTTGAAGGTAAGCACATTGACCACATGGCCACCACCGTTCTTTAAATATTGGGTTGGTCTAAGTTCAAATTAATTAAAAACTATTGAATTTACAAAATCGCCTCTCCTACTTCTCAGGGGCCGCCTTTCGCCTCTGTTACGTAATCTAGCCGTCACTGCTTACGCTAACATAATCATCGTCACATCAACGGTTTTTCTTCTCTCATTGCCAAAAGTCGCATTTTCTTCTCTTGCGTCGCCTTTGTGGCGTGTGTGCGATCGCGCCCACTCGCCTGCGCACGCGTGTGACGTCACTCTTTGACGTGCCGGCGGCGTGTTACGCCCGTTCAATCAACTTTTACAGCGCCGCTCCGCGGAGATTCTATTTGCTGTATTATTGCGATATTTTCCTCTTAAGAGCTAACCGAACAGACTTTACTTTGTGTTGATGCGACTTCTTTTAGAACGGACGACTTGTACAGAAAATACTGACTCATACAGAAAACACAAATGGCTCAGAGGATGGCGGAAACTTTTCAGAATTTTCATTTACTAAAATAAATAAACAAAACGTATAATATACATACTATGAATTAATTTAAATAAGAACATTTAATAACTCTATATCAATGTTTTAATTTGCATTTTGGCCTTAAACATGTAGCGACGTGAAATACGTTTATCCTCATGATCTATTTTGCAAATGTATTTTTATATTTCACGAAGCAAATAGTTTCAATTCCATTGTCGGCCTCAATGTAAGATTTTTTTCAATTCCGATCAAGCATCTGATATCAATTCCGACTTTGGACCGGTTCTCGATTTTTATCCTGACCAGCCCTTGTATAGTTCTGACGTGTAACTTTCGTATTTGGTTCCGAATCCGCCCTTGATATCGACCATTCGTTATGTCGGTTACATATAAGGTCGGGGAAAAAGGTTTTTAATATTTTATATATAAATTCAATATGCCAAAATGTCATATATATATATACAACTCGTTGCCATTTTGTAAAGTAACTAATATATCAATCTTGCTCTACTTTTTACAAAATGACATCGGTTTTATTCATGGCAAGTCGACCAAAACCAGATTTATCTTTGACATCAAAATTACCGGACTGAAAACGCTTGAACCAGTTTTGTGCTACTCTACCGCCTCTGCATTAGGTCCATAAACGTCACATTTTTTTTTTTGTAATTAAACTTCAAAATGTATCGAACTTCTACGTTACATTCCCTCATTAAGATGGACAAAAAATCGATAGAATAATGGTGGGAAACCGTTTCTACTTTTTATTTTTTTTAATGTCATCTATTTGATTGCATCAAAACCAGCCAGATACAAATAGCACAGTCAAAAAGAGATTTTAGTGCAACTTTTCCTTTATAAAATACAAAAAAAGTTTTTCCTCGCCTTATATTTCGTGTAGCAGATGAATTGTCGGCAGGTAGCTTTCTGCTTCCATAGAAAACAACTCTTCAAAAGATTGAAACAAAATTAAGTCATTATCCCCAATTTGAAGTTGGGACATAGGCAACACATCTAAAGTTAGATTCACGCTCTTTTAAATACATAACTACATTGTCAAATAAAAGAGAGGATAGAATCAAAATAAGAGGATTTAAAATCTTTACCGCAAAAATCATATATTTTGACTAAAGTAGCTGTTAAGCTATCATTTTTTTATGATTTAAGGTTTTATTTAAACACTCCACTACTGAATCATACCCTTTTAGTTTTCGATTGAACAGATCGAAAAGCTTGGACTTTCTTATTGAGATCAATCGATCGCACGTACGATGTTTAATATAAAATAGAAACCAAGAGAACTAACACAGGAAATTATCTAGAAAAAAGCTTAAGCGAAAACGCGATTTTCATTCTAGTTAGAATCGGCCTGAAGTTCATCAACGGTCAAATCTCATGAAGTTGACCATGATTCTTCTTAGGCGCAGAGCAGTTGGCTTGGCTGCGGTCACAAAACGCGCATATAAACGCTTCCAGTGCGCTACACGGGCCCTGACCCGCCCAGTGCGTGCTAGGGCCCGTTAATGACCGTTATCATCAACGCGATGAAAAAAGTCCAGGACAAACGGTTTAAAGTGCTATTTGTTGCACGAAACGAATAGTGTAATTTGACTTAAGTTAGAAACTCATTAAATCAATTTGCCCCGTGGTAAGATCGAACCTTGTACGTTCTTGTTGGAAAGCGACGCTCTTAACCACTGAAACATCACCACTCTCATTTTTACTGATGTAAAGAGTATAATACTGTATTATTACAGTATTATTAAAATCATTACATTATTACACGGGTTGGTCCAAAGCAATCGCCGCGTATGAGGTTATATATAATTACCTCATTTACTAAAGATATATTGCCGGAGCAAGGATAGCATTAAAATAAACGATTTCTGGCAAAATATTTTTAAAGATTTTCTTGAAAGCATTTATTAGTCTAATGCATCGGGTCACGAACTATTGTCAATCTAACGCACAGCTGCATTTACATCGGCAGCGCACATTTCACGTCACGTATCACTGTTTTCTAGATAGTTCCTAACGCGAAGGTACGAGGACCTTAAATATGTCAGTGATGAAATTCATCGTAATGCTATATTTTCTTAATAGTACAACCATATTCACTACACGGCACTCATTAGGCTTAAATTGTATATTCTTTTCACACTTATTAAATTATCATACACATATACCTCCTTAATTTATGATATGAATTAAGAAAGTATTTTATGTTCGTTAATTTTAATAATTAAATGACGCTATGACGAAAGAAAGCCATTATGCTCAAATTATTGCATAATACTTTTTATTTTTTGAGAAAAAAATTTAAACTTTTAACTACAGAAAATATTTTTTATGGATTTTGAGATGTATATTTCGCCGCATCACTATAAAATATTATTACCAAATCTATTCCGCAGCATTGCGACAATTCCTAATATAAAAGATCCATAAATCAGATGACTCTAAAAAAAACACATCAAGAGCGGATTGGAATCACATGGAAAAGGTTCAGTCAAATCAACATGCAGCATGCAACCCACCGCTGACCCTCGAACCTGTCCTTCAACTACGAATCCCTATCCAACGAATTGAATATTGATTCGAGAGGATTGACAGATATTGAACACCTAAGCAAGAGTTAATAGTCTATTTAAGACGTGCAGTCGTGCCCGACTGCACGGTGTGCGTCGCCTTAGGTGGTTGGGAGCACATCTGTTGGCAACCTTAACACTCCTGACACTCTAGTAGATATTCCTGAAGATGTGCTGATCTGGGATGAAACACACGTAGAAATAACATTATAAGTCTTTAGCGCACTAATATAAATAAAATATTGACACTTGCTTAGGTGTTCGAAATCTGTCAGTCCTATTGAATCAATATTTAATTCATTGGATAGGGATTTATAATGGGAGAACAAATTCGAGGATCAATATAGTGGGTTGCATGGTGCATGATAATGCATTTTATAGGCGAGCATTTAATTATGGTTTTGTACGAATTAAAACCTACACAATAGAATAAATCATCGTGTCACTGTGATTCGTCAATCCTTAGTGAAATTGAGCAACACATTTCATACAAAATTTCTTTACACTATTTTGCATTTGTCGTAGGAATTTAGTATTAGGATTTTCGTTGGGGCTTTCCTGTAATCTATGAACAGAACTCCGTATTTTTTTTTCTAAATATTAAGCTAACACTTTCGCAGATAAAGCAGGAATGCTTGATTTTCGTACAATTTCTTTTAAACTGCATTACAAAATGATAAAAACATATTTGTATTCGCAAAAAAAAACAAGTTCATTTGATATGTCTTATGATGCACATGGCGCCATATATCGCTTCCTTAACTTTTTAATAGGCCCTCCAATAATAAGCTCTAAAATAAGATTCGTTCATTTACGCCAGGTATGGGCAACCTTTGACATGTTGTGGGCCAAACTTTAATATGCAAATACATTGGCGGGCCGCGTTGAAAAGTAATGCATTTTAAAATAGTGTTCATAATTTTAGCGATAGATATCAGACATGAAAATTTTCAAAATGTCTCGAGACCGTATCAAATCTTACAGCGAGCCGGATGCGGCCCGCGGGCCGGTGGTTGCCCTATGATTTACGCTATATTTATGATTTACGCTATATTTTCGTGATTGGGTCACTTAACTCTATATATTATGTTTCAAATCGTAACTTTGTCAACCTATAGTTTCGGAGGAAGTAGGGTATAACAGACAGACAAATAGACACAAAAGTGATCATATAAGGATGCCGTTTTTTTGATACGGCATACGGAATCCTAAAAAGGTTGCTGACGGTCACAAAATAGTGCAATAAATATTATGGTTTCGTTTGCAACGGAACTCTAAAATAATACTTTTAATGCGACCTACTTATTTGAACTTAATAAAAAACTTATTGAAACGTGTTTTTATTCTGAGTATTTTCCTAAATTCTCCACGAAGAAACTGTGAAAATAAACTAACATCACATAGGCTTTTTGAAGCTCTGTTTTAAGCTATAATCTCGGTTGAGAAGCTAAAACTCGGATAAGGAGTAAAAATTAAACTTCCAACCGCACGTTGCTCGGGGAAAAACATGCAGCAGCTTAAAACGTGTGCTCATTTCAGCTCGAAAAGCTCTCGGTGGCACGTACTGTCACAGTGAGCTGCCGGAGTTAATAACTAAGGCGAAAGGCAGGCAGCTGCGGGATGTGGGTTGAGGCGAATTACATTCTAGGTCTCAAAAAACCATCACCGCAGTACAGTTTAAAACGAGTGCACTTTTCAGTATGATATCGCATTATGGTTACAAAAAGAAAAATGTGCACTACAATCAAACTAAATATATTTATTGCAAAACGCGACGATTGAAAAAAATAAGAATTAATAAATAAATTGGGCAATGCAAAAAAAAAAAAAACAATTAGACTATTAGAATGAAGAAAGGTTAATTTAATTCCAAAATTTTCAATTCCGCTACTAATTTCAGAATCCGAAATTTATTAAAATTCAAGATCAGTTTAGAGTATAGATTTTCAAGAAAAACATAATTTTTGTAGCTCTGAGATATTTTCACGAATCATACTTTGTCAGACAAATTATAATTTACTATTTATTTATTCGCTTCAATATGAAAATCTTGTTTATTTTCTACATCAATTTGAATACCTTTGACAAAAAGTGATTCTCGACCCATGAATATAGTATACACATAAGGCACCTGTACAATGCCGAAGTATCGAGTATCTGATGTCAACAAATTATACAAACAGTTTGTGTACCTAATCTCTTAACTTTCTTGACTTTTTATGACGGTTAGTGTATTATCGTTGAAAAGTCATATACATATATAACGATAGCAAAGAATTGTGTGTGATCAATAAAATAACGGGCAAAGAAGGAGGAATTTCCTGTTCCTACAAAATGATTTTCTTTGCAGCGTGACAATCACTTCCCCGTTTGTCTGTTTGTCATAGTCAATATATTCTGATCCCGTAAAACGAGATTACTCATATATAAAGTAAAGAACACTATGAAACATAATAATTGATAATCCGATCGTATCTTAAAGCAAAATCTTGATTTTACAGGTCGCAATATTCAAACAATTGACAGTTAGATGAAATAAAAACTGTAATCTACAACCAAAAAGTTCCATTTTCAAATGTAGTAATTATTTTTGAGATATTGTTTAAGTAAGTGGTCGATTTCAGAAACTTATAGTGCGCCCCACATATACTCGCGAAACTATCAATCATGCATGTATTGTGGTTGCAAACAACGTTTGAAATTAAAAGACAATGATATCTCAATCAATCCTTCTCCTTGTATTTTGGAAAAAAGATCATTACTCGTCGACAATATCGTTTCTATAGGAAAACTCAATAGTACTACGATTTGTACGTTTCAACATCGACGTATTTATAGGATGCTGTGGATCCTTATCGATTTGTTTATTAATCGTCGAAGCTCAGATGAAGCTGTATTTTAATAGTAACAGAGCACTTAAACGGGCTTTATGCGCACGCGCATACACATTTCCGGTCGTTCGATGTGGTTGCACGTAAAATATGACGACCGGCCATTGGACGTTCAAGAGAAGCGGCGAGTGTTATTCTGCGTTCAGCTTTACGATTTAGAATGATTCATTACATCGGTTGTCGGGAAGAGGTATGTATTAAAAACATATTGTATTACAAAGAGCTAAAACCTCTAAATTATTTCTAGCTTATTGATCTTCATGATGTAGTATATTTCAGTGTCACGTAAATGGATTTATGTTATGGGTAAGCACAAAAATTTGAATGATCAGCGTCAAAGTAAATACGTGTTTTCTTTACGAAAACGAAAACAGCATCCAACTAAATGTCTCTTAAATATTCATGGGCTTTCTGCATAATTGTTATTAGAAGTATTTTTTAAATTGTTTTTCATAATACCTATTAATACCTTTACAACAGAATACTACAGTTTACTACTAGAAGCGACACACTTCTATGCGTGTGAAAAGAAGTAAGTACTTCTAATTACGAAAATAATTCAAAGTCGAAATAATTGATGTATTTAACTATTGACTTATCGATTAGTTGCACTTTGATAACTTGTTGTTTTAATCGGTAAACGATTTCTGACATCAGTATAGCAAAAACCATAAAAAATATTACATAAATGGATTCTAAAAACAAAAATAGCTGAAAAGCAAAATGCAACTGCATATATTTAAGAATTCAGTAGCGATCCCTAATTACTTTTCATTTTATAATTCTTTTACACATTTCTCTATTTAAAGAAATGTGTAAACGGCTCTTTCCCATGACATATCCTAATAAAGCGTTTGACGTTTACAATCTATCCATATCAAATTATATTTTTCATAACAAACCACCTCTAATAAAACCACTACCACATGGCAGCTTGTTCGTCTGTCATAATAGTCTGAATGTCTTCTACAAAATCAATTCTAATACAAATATAACAAACGTATTTTCTTATTATCTTTTAACCCAAGAGCATTCATAGCAAAATTTTAGAAGACGCAATCTAAATAAGTTACTGTCATACATAATTCATCGCGCCGTTTCGAAAGTTGAGTCATAAGGAGCTCAATATATTCATTCAACCTTCCAAGTTGATATCTAATTTCCAGGAACATCGTCGTAAATATGTCTCAACCAGGAATAGTTACATGTTTGCTTCTTTCGAGATAAAAAAAACAATCGAGAAATAAAAAAAAAGAGTGTGTGGTCGCCACACACGTTAGAAGTGAAACTTCTGTGGCTAGTATTAAGGTCGAGAAAGGGTAATTTTAAATAAAAAGAAGAATCTGTAGTTACAAATACATTTAATAATAATGATTAATAACGAATACATTTAATTTTAATTTAAATTGCTAGTTCCATTTTCAATTTACTCAAAATCATTTACACAATCCACTTAATTTCACTACCACTTGATCACACAATTTTTCAACCACTATTCAAATAGCACTCTGCTTAAACACAAGCCTAAGCGCAACTGCTGCGACACAAAACGGCGTCACTCGCTTGGCTTTCTCACAGAATACAGGGATAGTGGAGAGGGTATAATATTATTATATTGTACGTGCAGCTGCCAGCGACACAAAAGCGAGTAACGCACTGGCCTTGCCCCCACATTTAACAGTTAGAAGTGGAGATATAATGCAGCTACCGGCGATTCGAAAGTTAGTCACGCGCTAGCCTTACTTTCCAAACTCAGCAGTTCGTAGTGGGGATATATGACGCAGCTGCCAGCGACACGAAACTGAGTAACGCTCTGGCCTTACTCTCCACCGATTATTCGCCGATTATTCCTTACGTCTTCCCCCCCCCCCCCCTTATATTATTTAGCGTGACGCATTTTCGTGTCGTTTTAGGCTCACCCTGTGCCATAAGTTTCACTTCAAAAAATTAAACGTGAAAATTCATGACGCTATTCACGATAAATGTTAAATTGGTATTTGAGAAATAAAACATTTCTTCTACAAAACAGTATATTTTTCTGATATTCCTATTTACTTAAGATTTTATGTTAAATTCTAAATACGCTATATACATCTACTAGGTAGCCGGATATACAATACTTACCTGTTTCTTCTGTATCGATTCTGCCTTAATCTTATTTGAGAACTCGGTCTTAATCCGAACTCTACCACAGTTTCGCCCTAAGACACAATCCTCGGTTTAGCAGTCGTGTATTATTTCAGTTCAGCTTACAATTATAGTCTCAATCACATTCTAGATTTTGGTTCCAATTTGGCTTTTGTTCTAGATTTCGGTCCCAGCCGATGATTCCGCTTACGATCTCGCTACGTGAACTGTTAGCATTATACGATAGTATATTGCAAATACACGCGCACATATTCATATTTAGATCAGCGTCACATATCGTAAAAGGCGGTACTGTGATTTCCTATTTGGTGCTTAGGGGCGCAGTCTATGCACAAAAGTTACCATGACATTGCACTTGAACTAATTTATGTCCAAATACGTATTGAAATACTGTTGATAACGACGAGCTTGAAATGTTTTAGAATTACATAATTCTCAGAAATACTTTTATGTGAATTCAGACTTTAAAATGCATGAACATGGTAGAGGCATGCAGTGCTCAACTCGGCTGTTGCACGATAATGGGCCGACTCTAACATTGAGATACTTACTCCATTCTCACAGAATAGATATGTAGTAAAAGCTTACGCTGTTACGTTTCGCCCAGAGTTTCTGGAGGCCCAATCCTCTCCCCCGCCACCCCACTTCTTTACCATCAGTTTATTGCCCTGCTCCATTAGATATCCTATTCCAAGCCGAGAGATCGGCAACGCACTAGTGATTTCTCTGGAGTTGCGAATGTCTATGGGCAGCGGTGACCACCTACTCTCTGGTGGCGCGCATACTCGTTTACCTCCTGAAATCCTATAAAAAGTGTAACAAATCGTATGAATTAACAAATTTTTGAAGTTTCTTGGTTCGATTAGTTCAGTACATTCATGGACTCGAATGGTTTTACTAGCGTATAGGGACAACCCAAATGGAAAAGGCAAACCTGAACGAATCTTCTCAAAATTTGTGTTTTTGTTGCAAAATTTTAAAACTCATACTACTTCGAAAATGATTTCAATGTAATCAACAAAAAAAAGTAAACAAATATACGACAGTATTTAAAAAAAGGAGATATTAAGATAAATAAAAAAGTTTTAACACAAACAGAAAACGTAGTTTTTTTTTTTTATATCGACATGTCTAAAGTTTAGAAAGAAGAAATGATAGTCAAAGCGGAAGAAGCTTTTGCCGTTCTGATTTATTTCACACTGAGTATCAAAAGATATTTGTAAGGTATAATGACATTATTTATAGTTTTTTGTGTTTACATTAATTAGTAAATTAAATTTTTTTGTCACTGCACCTCACACTTCAACAACTATGAAGAACCAAATTTCCAGTTTTTTAGATTTATGCAGTTCTTAAATAAAAAATCCGTTACAGACAAACGGGCCATTTTCAGGTGAATCACAAGTATTTCATAATTATAATTATTGATATGAAATGTACCACAGTTAATGATCTATGTTAACCAAATATGCCAAAATCAAAATAGATTTTCATAAAAATTGTACTATTTATTAATGCCTACAAAATATATGTACAATTGTACAGCAGTAGCCGAAAATATATTCAGTAACATAAATCAACTAAAAGATGTAAACTTCAGATAAGCACTAGGCCACTTCATTTAGTTCTTAGCATTCCAAGCAGATGTTCTGAATAAACGTAGCTCAGAGTATTTATAGGTAAACACTTTTCAGCGTCTAAATCGATTTGTGGAGCGATTTTCATCGATTGTGTATACAATGAAGCTACCTTTTCAATCAATGCATTAGAAACGGAAATTTTAGCAACTTTTTAAGCGTACCGATGAAAACTTTACAAAAGCTGTCAATAACTAAGCGAAATATTGCTCGGCACTGTTACCTACTCACGGAAGCGGTCATTTTATTTTTTTGCCATTCTGTATGAACGTTATTTCATCCCTCAATTTTACGGTTACAGCGACCCCTGCGGCCATTTTCACGCGGAAGGATAAATCCGTTCCCGTTTCCGATCTCCGTATCGATCACGATTTCGGCGTTAGTACCGAACCCGGTCGTGACACGGATCCCCATCGCGAATACGAACGTTGTCATATTTAATTATTTTTATACTTCAAAAAGCACTAGACGTCGAATTACAAAAATTCACTAAAATCGAATCTCGTTCATTTGATAACAATGCTAGATCCTACCCAAGTATAAAGAATAACTATTATTTTTTTCAAGTGAAGCTTTCCACTATATTTATTTTATTTAAAATATTACTCATAATTAATATAGCTATGTCGTCATCAGAGCGTAACAATAGTTGCCCATCAAAAGGACATATTTTATTTTAACACAAAACACATTTTTTTTTTCTCACACAGCTTCCAAAAATTAAAATACATATGCAAGGAGCTACATTTGAAAAAGTTATTAAACAGTTTAAAGTCAATGATTGTTTTTTTTCCTTACAAATTTATAAATATCTTTCGCTTAAATGCTTGATTTTTCTAGCAATGTATAAGCATCTTAAGTTGATCCCCGTATTCATATCTATCTTTCAATCACATAGTTTTGATGGTATTTTTATGACAAAAACATTTCTTAAATTAATTTATAACAAACGTTCTAAGTGTGTTATTTAACCATAAACACTATACACCTTTTAGTACCAAACAAAGAACATACTCGTGCAAAAATCCACCCTCTTTCATATTTAGTCTTATTTTTTAAAATCTCTGAGAGAATGATCAACTGAAGGTATGAATACTGTTTTTAGTGATCGTGGCTTCAAACATTTTTTTTTTTGTATTTCAAAATACACCAACTGAAGATTTAATACTACTTTTGGAATTTCTATCTTCAAATATTTATTTTATTATATTTATATACTCGATTTATCGTATTAAAAAATATAACAACTTGTTTTACCTTTTTAATGGTCGATTGTAATACAAAAATACAAAGGCACATCGTTTTAGTTTTTGATTAAAAGTTTAAAAATCGATAATTTTAATGTTTCTAACTTGCAAAATGATGGCACTCCCAAACAGAGTTACAACCAATATTTTTACATTCAACACGTCGATTTACAAAAGTTGTTTCCAAAATTTCACGATTCCCAACACAAATGAAGATAATGCAGAACTGCAGAAAGATATAAGACCAATGGAAGGTCCAATTCCAAAACATTTGAGAAAGAATAATACAGAAATTGGAGATTTCATCCAAACAAATAGACATCTTTTTAATATAAATTTTTCTTTAGACGTTCGACTTGATAAGATAAAATGTATTGTCTCTGCGATTCTAATATAATAAACATACTAGATACAACTGTTTTCATTCTGCGTGTGAATTCTGGCTCGAAAATATTTCTATTTCAATCAACACTCGTTCTAACTTAAAAAAAATACAATAAAAATAAATACAATAAAAATAAAAAGAAAATACACAAACAAATCATTGTATTTTTAGAAATATACCTAATTTCATTATTGAATAGATATAATGCAAAATTTGACAAATGGATAAAACAATAGTCGAAACAACAACGAAAAAGTCGATAGAAATCAATGCCCACTTCATTTCTTCACAAAATATTTTAATTACGTTCGATCCAAATTTTATCCAAACATATATTCTCTTTAGAGCCATAATTTCTGCGTTACACTGAAATGCTCACTGACTAAACAGGCTCAACTTTAACACATAACCAGAGAAAATTTTCATTAACGCTAAAAGCGATTTCAGTAACTTCAAATACCCTAAAACGCGTGAATAGTAACTTACGTGATTACAGCCACAAAACAAATACTTTGGACATTTACCTGTAAAGAAAAGAATAAATAAATTAATAAAATGTTCCTGTATAAGGTACACGATCACCTGTAAAAATATACAATGTCGACTGTACAACATAATTTTATTTGATGTTCATTACTTAATCACGAAAAGGTCAATCCATAGATTCGTTACTAATAAAAATAAAAAGTAAAACAACCACAGCTAATATATAGTGACAACTGTACAAAAGTAGAGGAAGGCCTGTCTTGTTAAATGATAGAGGTAGTTAACGCGTGAGATGTTATAGCAAGTGCGAGATAATATTGTGGTTGTATTTGATACTACGAGGGAGAACTGGGAAAATGCATTCAACATTATAGTTGTTGTATATACGGTAGCCATTGTATGGACAGTTATGGACATATGAATGACGTGATTTGTACAGAACTTTGAGCTGGCTTATCTGTTAGCTCAAAGCCAATCAATATGCAATAATAAAAGCTGTATGGTGTTTATTGACGAGATAAAGTGAGATGATATCGTAGAACTGATACTTGTTAGAAAAGAGAATGTCTTTAGCGAATGGACGTTCAATCAACACCTAGACGTTGTAGCGAGAAGCCTCCATGTGGAGGACAAAGGACTTGGGCTAAAAACTGAAAAAAAATTATTACCCAAAATCACAGAGATTAAAAGCATTTTATCGTGGTCATACTTTGATAATTTTTAGGTGACTTGCCTTACAATTTTATTTATATAAATGCCCTCCCTGGAAATGCAAAATAAAAAAATCTAAACATGGCTTTATTCGGCAACATGTAATAAAATTTTGAAGTAATTACATTTTTGATATGCTATTGGTTGTTAATAAAAATGACATGCATGGCACAAATTATAGAAAGCACTATACGTCTTATTTATCTAAACATTTATTGAACTAGATATGAACTTAAACAACTTTTCTCGTGGGAAGTTGTCATTTTCCCACGATAAATCTGAAAGAGTTCGAGTATAAGGACATTATTGGATTGAAAGTGATATTTATATTGTATTATTTTATGACGAACGCCTAATAATATTTATAATTTTCGAAAATTACAAATTTTATTTCTAATATAACTGCCATTTACTAAGTGGGGTGGGAAAACATTTATAGCTAACAACGTTTTAATTTGTTATTTCATAGTCGATCTATTTCTTTGCATTTTATTTGTAAATAAAAAAAACTGAATGTAAAGCAAAATTTTATATTCAATGTAAGAATTGAATGTATCATATTGACTTTTATTATTAAAAACAGAACCCATAAAATAGTAAATCACTACATTCATTTGCCTTTCAAAACATCTATAACTATTTTATGTAGGTGAACTTTTTAAACAGTCGTTGAGTCATTTTTTTTAATTTATCAGCGACTTGAAGAATGAATTAATTGTACCAGATGACTATATGTATATACATAAAATACTGTTTATGAAGAAGTTTTGCTGTAGAAAGGAAATAAAATTAATATTTACAGAAATTTTGTAAACAGATAATTATTATACATAATTTGTGCGAATTCTTCGCATAGGGTACGTCTAGTATTGTATATTTAATTATGGGCGAAAAATTTAACTTTTATATTATAACGTGTTTTATTCTTCTCTTGCACCCCTGAACTTTAATAATTCAAAATACATTGATTGAACAACAATGAAATAAAAACTTATTTCAATGTTTTTTTTAAACGAAAATTATATGGTAAAATACAGCCAGCATAAAATAATATTACACATTTAACAAAATTTACCATCACACATATCTACTCATTTTCAAAGTAAATTTGTTTTAATTTTACGTTGCCTATAAAGAAGATATTTTACGTTAATTTTTACATAAATCTGCAACTTCTAAATAATTGATATACATTTCCTATCTGATATTATTCTAGGCAAGCTAATATGACGTCGTGATTGGATGTTCCTTTTTTTGCAGAGGACCCCGGCGTTGGATTTTCGTTCTGCCTACGCCTACATTTGTGCTCTGTATTCATCATACGTCGTATCCCATTTTTCTTCTCATCTCTCTGTCCATTCTTGTTCTACGGTGTAGAATGCATCCTTTTCAAAATTGTTCGAATATTCACAACCCACGACAATCAAGATCGACACGTATTGCGAATCGCTGCATGGAGCTGGAGCTTTTGCTAACGACATTACTTACCATTCGGTACGTCGTAGACATAAAGCAATATTTCCAAAATAATATCGTTACAAGGTAAGGAATTTACACCAAACGACACTCAACTTGCACGAATCACCATGGGTGACATTATTCCACAAGAGCATTCATAATTGTACACACGGTTAATTGCGCAGCAATGTCGTAAATGATATACAAGCTGTTAGTTTTTGACGATTTATCGGTGATAATAAGCGTTTAGCCGTAAGAGCAATTTTATGTCGGGCAAGCGACGTAGTGTCGCGTCATAGAAATCGAGACCGACCCAGTAAAACAGAATCTCTTGCCTCGATAAAAAAATTATTAAGAACATTTATTAAAACCAAAAAATTACTAGCTAAAGAATATATTATTTATAATATTTATTTCATAATCTTGACAAATTATTAAGTCGTATCTTGAACTTGCACAGTCCATATAAACTATTAAGCCTAGGATCTGGTTCGCGTTTCTGGTGTCGCAGGCGAGTCGTGCTAACTACAAAGCCGCCACTGCCTTTTGTCGTCTCTTGCGTCATGATGACATATCTAATAGAGCCGGCATTAAGTTTGCCTCTGTTCTCGAGGATCGCACAATTTAATTTGCCACAACAGAAGTGATCAAAAGCTCTCCACTACGGCTTCCACTCCGCGGAGGCTGCTTCTGAGCGAACGACCGCTATTAGTATAACTTCATTGCAGAGGCCTGTCGAGGAGCGTCTGTGCGATTTCTTCAGTCAAATTTTTTGGAATGTGAGCTCTTGTTTCTATTTTCTACAAAAAATTCTAAGATATTAAAAGTGTAAAAGACGGACAGTTATAGAAATAGTACCTTAAAGATTTTTTACAACCGAACACATAACAGTATTATAGAGATTTTTATTTATATATATAATCTACATTCAAATTCGAACTGCCGGCATTATTTTTCTTTCAGAGGACCGACATCTAAATATATTAACATATTCATTTAGAAGAGAAAAAAATTTAAATATATGATCAATTTATATAATTTTCAGATGATTTAGAGGAAAGAAATTCATTGAGTTCAAAGTATTAGATTTATTCTGCAAAAAAAATTGTAACTTGAAATTTACTAACGCAAGTCTGTAAATATAATGGTATAATATATTTTGAAAAACTAGTCAGGGACAAATTATATTTATGCACCTAGAATTATGTCCCCAGCTACATGATAATATATAACATAAGAAAAAAATTAAATTACAAGGGCGCTATATGGTAAATGCATTACGAAGTAAAAAAAAAATTAAAACGAACAACACAATACACACGTAAAGTAGCAACCGTGTAGTGAATTACAGACAGGCATTCAGTATAAGTGTTGATTTGTGAGAGATGAGTTGGGAAAAAGTCAGAAAGTTGGAAAGACCTGAAGCTGCCCGAAAGGCTCGACGCGATGTCCATCAAAAATTTTACTCACGTTCATCAAAAATTCTGTCTCCCACTTACGCAGCCACATATTAGAAATATAAAAGGGACCTGATTCAATCTTAATGATCGAATCGGCTTGGAAAAATACAGTACGCTGTGGAGTTGAATGAACGAGAGATTTGAAGCAAGCATTCCACGGCATCGACCAGGATGAGAGGTCAACCTGGCGAACGGCACTTAGTTGGGCCGCAGTCTAATATTTCAGCCACTACATGTAATGATGTCCCTGAAGTTAGATAGACGTAAATATCGACCCTAAACGTACATATTTACTGGAGCATAACATTTTTACTGCGTCGTAATTCTGACCGACCCAAAAGTTCGCAAGACAGGTATCTAACAGCCTTTTCACTTAGTAAGGGCAAGTTTTACGCACGCTCCGAATATATCAAAAAAATATGACGTAACTACGGAACATAGACATAGTAAGCTTGGCGTGGTAAAACTGGTGTAAGAAAATTTCTGCAGTAATAAATACAATTCGCCGACGAGATGACGAACAAGTCGCCGGCAATATAGCTAATTATATTTATAATTTAGTCTTAGACGCAAAAAGTTTTTAATTCGATTAGTTGTTGTTTGTTGCAGCTTAAAAGAATACCTTGGGCCTATAAGGAACATCGCTATGCAAAACAATTCAATTGAGAAAAAATTAAAGAACGAAATTTGGTAAAAAAAACTTAGTTCCCAACGCTTTCATATTTAAGTTCTAGAAGCCAGAACTCACCAACTAGTAATTTGTGCAGATCAAACAAGAAGTACGTCGTAAAACCTTCAACCCCGAGAAGTTGGTAAGAAGTTAAAAAACGTATTTTTTAAATATTCTAACTACATCATTTTTCCAGTGCCTTGCTGCTATAAGTGAGTGTTCAAAGTTTCCCAGTATTTTGGTTAATCTACTTTTTACTTTTCATTCTTTTTTTGTATTATCGTAGTACCGTTTTTAAGTTACGATAAGTACTATTTTTAGTGTCAGGAACTGCCCACATCCTGCCCCGCTGCAAGAGTTGAAAATCAGCGCCACAGCGCCGAGGCTGTGGTACTGTGGCGAGCGCGAACTGATTTGGCATTCTTAATTTAATTAACCATATAATTAATTTAATTAACTATATAATTATGTGCTCTCAATTCTTACTTTCACACAGTTCGTATTTAAAGCTTCTAGCTACGCATTAAAAGCAAAAAATTGTATATCCAATAACTTTTTGGACATGAATTCCTTTTCCTAGTCAGGGCAAAAAAAAACTTGTATGTATTTATGTACGCTCATAAGAAATCATACAATTCTTCGGGGTCAACATATATTCAAGATTTTAGATATCAATTTTAAGGCATTGTATATACAAATACACACAAACACACACATACACACACACACACACACACACACACACACACACACACACACACACACACACACACACACATCCACACACATACAAACGCACATTTTGAAATGTGTATCGAGTCTTTATCCTGTCTAAGAGTAGTTCAATATAACAACGGGAACTCATAAGAGAATTAAGTTGAACTACTAGCCTAAATTTTATTAATTATTCGGTTTGCTATTACATGATAGAACGGGAATAGCATACGTCATTTGCGAACCACGTGAGCGACTTCAGAATGTAATAACTTTGTGGTGTTTTATATCGACGTAGGCGACTTCCGGCACATGCTTAAAATGTACAATCAAACACATTTTAAAATACAAAAGTTTTCATAGTGCAGTCAGTCAGTGGATACCTGTCGTCCATTGTCTGTGAATGTGCCGCGCGCAATTTCTTTTCTTGACTATACGTTATTGGATCCGTTTTCGAACGTTACCGCATCGCTTACGAAAATTTCGAGCAATATTACAGGGA
The DNA here is from genome assembly GCA_005406025.1 of Eumeta japonica. Taxonomy (NCBI): domain Eukaryota; kingdom Metazoa; phylum Arthropoda; class Insecta; order Lepidoptera; family Psychidae; genus Eumeta; species Eumeta japonica. The sequence continues at coordinate 41,037 of BGZK01000324.1, forward strand.
TCGATTTCCGAAGCGCCTGTAGCGCCACTTGAAGTCGACGCGAAAGCTTTACGAGTGGCGGTAAAGCGATCGTCGCGCGCCCACTTCAAAAGCTAGGCCGCCCGCCGCGCGCCGGCTGCTCGCGTATGACATCCTGGCTCTAGATTCGTAGACGACGAAGTTGTTCAACGTTATATTCTGTCATAATTTTAGCAAAAAATGGCTATGATGTAACGAAAAACCTTTTGCAAAAATAACTAGGGGTCCCATCCGATCGTTGTACATTACGGGTTATGACAGATATACTCGTATAGCAATAAAAAAAAATAAGTATTTATTATTAATAAAAAAAGTAGCCTAAAATTGTCTACAAATAATTTCAATTAGAGTGGTCAAAATTCCGTATTAAAAAGTTTAGAAGGTTTTTGACTGATGCTCGGACAAAGGAATGTAGATGGTTTTCATTATTTGCACGCACGCACACACATGCAGAGAAGAACATTTAATTGAAATAAACGTAATACGATTAGATGAGTAAGTATAAATATATTATTTAGTTATCAGTGAAAGTAAAAATGTTTTCTTTACACATTGTTACATTTACAAGAAAAGAACCTTGTCTATATTCTGGTTATGATAAGAATGCAAACGAAATTTCTTTTGAGGCAATATCCTTCGAAATTGTTATGCCATATAACGTTGAATTTACGTTGTCGTATATTAGAATCCTGTAATTTTATTACAATGTTGAAAATATTAATAACAATAATACAAAATCTTGTTCGTATTAAAAATTATAAACATTTTTTCATTGCAGTTAAATTTTGACATCAAACATTTAACCTCCAAAGGTTTATTACAAATATTTACATATTTGTCGATAACAGTGTGACTTTATAACTCACCGTTTTATAAAATTTATTACTCAGAACGCAAATAATGAAGCTCTCAGCAAAACAGCACAAAATGAAATAGAACAGTGTATACTGTTGACGAATTATCCTTTAAAAATAATGCGGTTTTCAGATCTAGACCGTAGTATTTTCGAAGCAATATAAATCAGAAACCTTATATATATATATAAAAAACCAGAATTTATCGTCATAAGAATCTGCCCCACCCTCATCACCCTAAAAAAAATATACGATAGTGTACGGTAATCGCGAGTTGAGCACTGTGTGGATCATAACATTTGCGGGCATCTGCTACACAGATTGGGGGCCGTAACGTTTTTGCGCGCGACTGTAATATAAACACGAGGCGCTCATGGAGACATGAATGTATGCCCATCGTTGCGACTTATTTGCTATGAATGCTTGTGGGGAAGTCTCCGCACGTTTCGTAAGGTTTTTTATTTATACTACTTATTATTATTTCGGTTATATCGAAATACGTGTAAGTGACAATTATTATTTCAGTCATGTTTTTATTAATATTTTAAAATATACGTTTGTATGTAGACTGGCATATATTTTTGTTTTCACGTGCACTAGAAAGTTAAATTACAATATTTTTGAAGCGCATATTTAAAAGTTTTATAATTACGAGAATTTTAAATAATGTAAATGTCACAGACGATTTCGTGATTTCATTTTTTTTATAATAGGTAAATTTTTTAGACGGCGATTCGATAATCGATGATTGGGTGGAAACTGAGAGTAAATTACAAGAATGCATCACGTTTGGGCACATTTCGTTACACGAGAGAGAGAAAGATATAACTTAGAGAGAAGAAAACAAGAAGAGCTATACATTGCAACAACACAGGAGTGGAGAAAAAGAGAGCGACGTATACACAACGATACAAAGCTATAGAATAAGACAGTGGCGCGCGTGCCATCATTGTAGATGTAGGTACTCGTCAGAAGTTGTACATGAATAGAATAGAATAGAAGATAATAACTTGTATATGAATAGAATAGAATAGAAGATAATAACGTTGTACATGAATATAATAAAAATAGTACGACAAATACTAATTACACAAAACGTAATTAGCATTTATCAATGTGTTTTGTGATTATCTAAGTTTGTATTACGTTCAATGTCTTTTGATTGTTTGATTACCTCCGTAAAACGTTTTTATTTCACAATTTCTCCTTCTATTACGTGTATGGTGCTGCACGAGAATTTATTTATAGTTTCAGACGGAAATATATGGATGTTTGATTGTTTTCGGGGCTATAAAAATTAACAAATATAATATGTGTAAGATAAAAACGAACGTATAATATATAACGTTTCTGTCACTTTTCTTTCGTTGAATTTTCTATGTTATATAAGTCAGAGAGATTCTATTATATTTATGTCATAGTATTCAAGTTCATTTATTGGCAGCATCGAATACAAATAGAAGCCAATTTCATGAAATATACGAGATTCTATAAAAAGTTAACTGCACATTTAGTACACAATATTAAATTATGTTACGAGTAACACGACTGTGAAATCTCGCATTTAAGACAACCGTACCATGTGCCGCTTATATCTGTGAAAGTCAGCCAAATCTTTTGAGAGGACACTTCTTTATTCTTTATTGTCATTCTCGTCATAACACATTCTCGACTTTCCTGACTGGTGTGGACTCAACCTTCTGAATCACTTCGTCATCCTACGTTATCGCCAGATGGCGTGAGCGAACTGCAGCGCGAAGGCTTTCACCTCTATCATAGTCAGTGTCGAATTACGCAGTAGAATAGAAAGTATAAAATTTGCCAGCGACCGGCGCGGCGATCGCCTCTAAAAGTAGAACGAGGGGAAGAAAAAGGAAGGAGAAAAAGGTCACGACTAGAGTGACCTCCGCCGTCTCCTGTCACCTCAGAAAGCGTAATAATATTTACGTCGCCTTGAAAATGAACGCATGAATAAATATAAAAATAAAAAAAAAATCATTCCACAGGGAAAACGTCTGATAGTGCTTAGCCCCTTTATAGATTGCCCTCGAAGCCCCAAGAGTGTTTACATAGAAGTATGAAGTGGATGAAAGTCTCTTGCAACGCCTTTTTTATATTTATCAGCCTTTTATGTTTACCGTTACGATGTTTTCGCACCGAATCCTTTTTCGGGGTAAAGACGTTCCCTATGCGTGTGATGTAAAGGGTCGTGAAATAGACTGATATTTTTTTTAGATACAAAAACCAAAATACGACAACTTTTGTGTTTGTCCATATATTCAGACAATACTATTATATGGGAATAATAATAATTGGAAATACATAGACTTGATTTTTCTAGAACAAAATAGTGATTACCATTACATATTTAATGTAAAAAAAGAGTGTGTGTACTTATGTACACGCGTTAGAAGTTATACTTCTTTGACGTATGAATAATATTTAAAATAACTCAAATGCAGTAGTAATCGACAATAAATATTAAAATCAATCAAAACGATTTTGTTTAATTGAAAATGTTTTATTAACGTAACAATATAACAATACAGTACAAATATATAATCATTATTCATTACGTGAATGAGTCAAATACATTTAAAAAAAGAGTGTGTGTACTTATTATTCAATTATTTGTTAGAAAAATAATAAGTTCGTTAGAAATATATCTATATATTATACTTACATGATTAACCTCTAATATTTAAAAACACTTCAAATTTTCACAATTTTTCACAACACAATGTTAAAAGTTTACAAATAATGTTTATATATATAATAAATTGAACAAAAAATAATAATTATAGAAAATTAATACTCAAAATTGATTATTCATATGAATACTATATTTTGCAAGAACTGGGTTATGAATATAAGTACTATGTAATATATAGCATGAACACTCTGTACTATGTACTATATAGTATGAACACTCAGTATTGTAACTATTTCAGTGTTGATATTATTTCTTTTCTGTGGCTAACCTCATCATGTCGTTTGTGCGCGCGCAGCTCACAAATTCACTCTCATCCAAACGCACCAAAAGAAGTATAACTTCAAAAACAAAACATTATTCATTATTGATTTTTTGATAATTGTTAACAATGCGTCACTTATACATTATATACATAAGCACTCCATATTCTAATTCTTACATTAAGATCTATTCTTTGGTCCTTTAGCAATTATTAACCGAGACTACTTACATTAGCTTAATGCTCTTTAATTTAAGAATTCTACTTAAGATTTTTTTTTCATGTCGAAATTAAAGTATCAATAAGCACACACGTACACACACCAACACACTAACTCACGGACGTACCAACGAACATCCACATGCACATATATACGGGCATCGACGCAACTACATTCCATTGTACCACGTGAACAGGCAGGTCCGATACAAGTAGGTGATCGGTCAAGCATTGCCGGCACATCTACGCGGGATAAAGTGGAGCCGATACGTCAACTCCCCGAGGAGGCGTTCGGCCTGACGCTCGGCACGCGAAAGGGCGGGTGACGCGTAGCGAAGAACGCCGCCCCGTACACTCATTTATTTATTATATTACCTCTTGACTTATTAGTGTGATTGTGTTATCTTAAGATAGATTGCATTGTCTTGGAAATGTGATTGTATTGTCGTATTAATAAGATGGAATTACATTGGTTTGCATTATCTCATTTATAATTAAGAATATTTTATCACATTGATGAAATTATATTGTCTTATTCATTTGGTGGGTAGTCTCTAAGTAATTTAGCAGTTGTCGGATATGAACTCGTTGATTTAAATAGACACACAAACCGACAAACAGGAAAAGTACTGGAATGCTGAATATCTTCAAGCCACGGATAGATACTTCGATTTCATTTATCGGTGAGTATACGTGTGTTTTGAAAGAATTAATACAATAAGTTCAGCTTCATAATGATGTATATAAATCCATAAGGTGTTGTCTAAAACGATTTTTCTAAAATGATTAAAATAGATCGTAATTAAGAACGCGTTGCAATTAAAAATCAAATACAAACTGAATTAAATATTTAACCGCATTTAATTTCCGGAACCGTAGAAGGAATTTAAATTAATTGAGGAAAACAAATCGGGGTGCCCTTCACGGTCTTCATGAAAATCTCTTAAAACCTCTCTGTGTTAAAACATTCCAAAATTTCAGGTTCGTCTCAAAGAGATTGTCAACTTCGCTCGCGGCAGTCCACTCTGAAAGAGAGCACTCGGAATGTACGACACAACAAAATATGTCGTTTAACTAAAAGATGCTCCGGCAGAATGCGATCTAACGAAAATTTTATAAGTAAATGAATAACGTCAATTTGTAAATGCATTCTGGGTCGTTATATGTATGTGCATTGCTTTCAAATCAGAAGGTGCCCGGTTCAAATCCTGGCCATGAACGAATCCACCTACCAATGGTTGACTTAAGGTCAAACTGAATCGTCTGGTCTGCGTTTTAGACGGCACGTTCAGTCGTCAGTTCCAAAAGATGTCAACGTGTCGGCAACGACGATAGTCAGTAGCCGCCAGACCGTACAGGGCTAGCGGGGTGCCCTTCGGTCTGAAATGTATAAAAAAAAAGAAAGACACACCTTAGCAATAGGTGAATAGAAACCTGACTCAGCATATTTGTTTTAATCATTAATATTTTAGATTTGAATAGCAAAAACGGGACTGAGCTTATTTCGAGAGATGGAGGCGGTGAAAACAATCGCAATGTGATCATGCACGTTGCCAGAAAGTATAAAAATAAATACGTGGATGATTTTGATACGCGCATTAGAAACTAGAATAGAATGAGGTTTCTAAGCAAGAAATGATTTTTTTTCAGTTAACATATTCTGCATACTTTAGAATTTTTAAATAAAGTATTTTCTATAGAGAGGAATAATATAACTTCTATAATATATAGATAGAAATAGTAGACACAAAGAATCTAAAAATTAATGACAATATTTAGCGTATTCGTGTCATAGCGAAACGCGAATTTATGACATTTTAAACAATAACGTTCCGCTCGCGCGCGCGGCGCCCTCTGTTTTTCGCTCGAACGCGTCCGACTAACGAGCGACCTTTTTTTCCATCTCATATTTTTCACGCGCCCGGCCCGTCTATAGAAAACTCATATCTGCGAAACGTCACTCTCGTCAAGCGACAATACGAACGCGCGGTCCTTACACACGGGAAATGCAATTTAAGGGTTACTTTCCGCTGTGAATCGCTCAGCGTTGGAAATTCGGGGAAAGAAAAAAAAAATACGCAACGCAATGTCGAAACATTCGTATTTGATGCAATGATTTTGGATAGGCGTGAGACGCGTGCTCGCGCCAGAGCACCGTCACACGCCGACGTGGACGCTTAGACTGTAGTGAAAGCGTAGAGAAGTTTTTCTTTCGAATGCGTTTAGACAACTGCGTTTTATTGTCAGAATAGAAGATCACATTGCATGTAATTTTGACAATCATTTACAATTCAAAATCGTGCAATTTATTCGACAAACAATCTTATATCTTCGACTGAATAGGATGACGGAGGTTTTGTGGCTTTCTTTTTCGTTTCTCTTCTGCAATCTGGCGGCCTTCATTTATAATTTCGATTACTAACAAATCTTTAGACATTTACGGAAACCAGTACAAGTCTGTTAATGCTACAACCATTAAAATCAGACAAATCAATTGAAAATTGAACGTGGAAGACATTTTGCAAGCTGATTTAAAGAGCGATAGATCCGTAGGCATATCTGGTAATGATATCCCACTATACAAGTTTTGTGTGTTTTATATTTTCTTAATAACTGTAGGCAATTAGCGGCCACCATATAATACAATTTTAGTCAATTGTTCCCATACTCAATACTTATGAGTTCAAGACAAATATCGTCTACAATTGACAAGGCGTTTCAGCTTTAGAATGCCATAGAAGATTGAACTTAGAATAAATAATAGGCGTGGGTATACCCACGCATAGATGGAAAGAGAAAGACAGACAAATTAACGGACAGACAGAGAGAGTCTAAATAAATATTATCATCCTTTTTTACAGGGTGCAATATGATAGAAGTCCATTGTGTACTTTGGACAATATTTTGTTGAAATACTTACCGACCGAGTACCAAACATCAATCCACCAGGAATTAGTTTGAAAAACCCTTTATTTTGAATTTATCGTAAACAATATCTTTCGAACGAACCAACCCATTTAATGCAATTTACGACGATTGACAATGTTTTTAAAAAGTTGATACATTTTGTAAAAAATTTTCTCCTATAACATCTTTTCAACAAATCAATCGATTTTCAAGAATTTAGAAACGATCAACGTTGTTTTATAAGGAGAACAAGTGGACGAATATTGAAATTTATTGGTAGAGCAATTTACAAAATATTGCAAAAAAAACACTTTTTTAAAAAATCTCTCCGACGATATTAAATTCTCTTGAAGATGCACCTATTTGTGGAAAAGAGCTGATTAAATTTTGGTATCGGTCGATAGAGTATTTTAAAATTTATTTTATAAAAAAGGTTTTCTGCTGTAATAACTTTATTTTTGAGATTGCTAAAAATTTACTGAACGGAATTACTTGAATGTTTTAGGAAGTCTAAGTTGATTAAGCCATTTGCGAACGTCGGAAGCTGCGTTTCGATCGGTTAGCCCGTTCACATGCATCCGCACGTGCACGCACACTAACAGACATACAAACATCACTCTTACAGACATTACTGAGAAAATGGTCGAAATAGATTCCCATAACTTTAAATTAAGATCTAGTTAATACTCATTTTTCTAAAACCGGACTGAAAACCGTAACTTCTCAATTTTAAGAAAAAAATTCATTCTTCTTAACTGGAAGTTAAAAAAAAAGTAACAAATTATAATGACAAAAATTATTGAAATACCTGTGACTGGTATTTTTTTAAAACAAATAACAAATTGATGATTTCAAATTAAAAAATACAATACGTTCTGTTTCCTCACGATAAACCATACATTCTCTCAACAAATATTAACGTCTACGTAAACCGCAAAAAATGGGTAGGCTTATGTCCAGCAGAAGGTTTCCAATGGCTAAAATGGACGAACAAAACAACAATATCAAATAATAAGTTTTGATCAGCTTCATATTATATTATCTTGTTTAGATCATGCATCTCTCTAAAAAGACAGGTCGGTACATCGTCTACTAACGAGACGAGAACACCTAAGCGATCGTCTCGTGACACGTCAATTCGCCCCAAAATTTATGTGGCCCAACAGAAAGCACCTCGCCGCCTGCGAGCGGCCGAGTGCGTTATATCACAAATTGCGGTATCTGGGTAATTTATCTCGGTATAATGAACCGCCGTGCGCCGATCTGGAGCCCGCTGCCAAATGGCCCAGGATAATGAGGGGACGAGTCGTTTGCGTGGGCTCGCCACGGGCGCTGCGCGAGCACAGCCGGAAAAAATGCGCATACATGCCTAATCATTCATGGGGAAACTACACCGAAAGATCTTATTTTCTAATCGAAGACCACGTATCTGTTTCCATTTATTATGGTATCTACAGTTGAGTCAAAATTCAAGGAAGTATCGTCTATAATAATGTATATTGGTGTTAGTTGAAAATAATTGTATAAAGATTTATTGGCAATATATTATCCAATTTTCTTTATACCGCTAGAGCAAATGTGTGTAGAGATGTTTGGTAAGTACATAATATGACATAGAAATAAACTAAGCTTTACAAATAATAATAATAATAACCGACTTTAAAAGCACTCAATTTAAAAAAGTTAATAATAATAATTTGTAAAGCCTACAAAAAAAATTCGAACACGTAAAATTATCATCAATTAAATATTCATAATACTTCATCAATAAATTCGGTGCCACTTGGATGCCAGTAAGCAGCTGAAAAAAATACAAGCACATTTTGCTGAAGCGGCAATCGAACCCTGGAATTAGTGCTTCCATACCAAACGTCGAACCGACTACGCGACCGAGGGCGCAATATACGTGTGCATGAATGAGAGACTTTAGAACTTCATACGCCGAGACTCCATTAAACTCGATCCGTTCTAGAAGCGCTGGCGCACTGGCCATCTCAAGTTTCAATCAAACTTGCACCCTTTAATGAAACGTGTTCAAGCTTATAGGAGAAATTGTCTACATGACAAACAATGCAGTTACAATGTGTGATGCAATACCAATTTGTTTGCATATTAAACTTAGGGAAGTCTTAATCTTCGATATATAATACTTAACAAAATTTTAACGATTTCTGTCCACATATTACGCGTCAGTGAAGTGAGCATCAACGATTTTTAATTTCGCGTGGGAGCAAAAAGGTAAGATGTACGGAGTCGACATCACAGTTTAAGCTGCATTCATTTTGTCGGGCAAAAGATAGTAAGCTTAAATCATAATAGATATTTATCAACTACAATACTCCGATTCTTTATCTACACTGAAAAAAATATTTTTAACCAAGTTCGAATTTGGCTTGGTTAAACATATTTTGTCGCAATAACTGACTGATTCGTCGTATTCACAAATAATATGTATAATTTAACCAATTCAATAAATTGAACTAATATACAGGTTGGTTAAGACAACCAAAATATTGACTAGCTCAACATCGACAATAAAAATTTATTTCGTTATTCAAACTTATGGCTGGAATGACCATCTTTTTAGTATAGGCCATAGTAAGGAACGGAAAATAATGGTAATGGAAAGTAATGGAAAAAGAAGAGTACAGTAAAAAAATAGAAAGTACTATAACGTTAAGTAAAGGAAAAAAATAAAAGTGAATGTAAGCCATTAAAAAGAATGAAAATTTAAAGTGCATCGCGGCAAAGATGAATAAAACAATAATCCGACCATAAAAATAAAAGAACGTAAACCTGAGTAAACTACGAGATCGGGAAACAATGAGGCCACAACGCAAACAAAAGAGCGCAATGCCAGTGCACAGCGCAGCGTTTAAGCGTTTCAGCGGATTTCACTGAAAATAAGAATCTCGCAATAATGCGGCGGTGTCCTTAATAATTACAGCTCCTGTAAGACCTGCGGGTTTTCAAAGCTACAAAGTAAACGGAAGAAAAATATACAGAATAAATAAAAAGTAGTACTATAAATATTTCATAAGATAGCGAATTATATCTAATTGTTTAAATAAACTGTCATCTACTAAAATGACAAGCCATTTTGTAATTAGACACTAGTTGAAGTAAAACTTCTAATGCGACTTCCAACAAGGTTGCGTTAAACGTTTAATGCACTATGGAGGGGGCATGAAAGCACTGTTGCGTAAACGTTCAACGCTCCTGGAGAGGGGGAATAGAAAGAGACAGAGCCAGAGTGAATGTGTAACACTCGAATGCAGGCGCGCAGTATACCTGTTACAGGCCAGCGTGAGTGTTAGGAACGAGTAGCGTCCAATATTCCAACACAAGAGGGAGAGAGTGAGTCGGTAGATTTCGTCTCGCAATTGTTTTTCGCAGATGAACGTGTGACAAAAAACGCTATTTCTACCCCTTTCTATTTTCATTTCCACATTACGAAGTTTCACTTCTTGCGCGGAGGGACTACAGAACTATTTTTTTCCTAAGACAAAGTTACAAAAATAACTAATTACCTATAAGCGTAGACAAACGATTAACAAAAGGAAACAAGTTTCAAATAAAAATGCGTTTTTATTAATAACATATATTTTTAGGTCGACACAAATTTTAATACACAATGCACTACAACACATAGGCAGATTTACAGACAAGGAACGCCTGTGAAACTACCATGGAGTTTTATAATTGCGAATAAAATAAAACCAAAATTTTATTTTATTCGCAATTATAAAACTCCATTCCACATTTGACAAACCCCTATTCCACTATTATTTTGAAAAAAAGATTTCCATAATTTACTAGCATTTTATGAGGTCTTCCAAATAACAGTACAGTTTATTAAAATCCTTTAATCGTTTATCTTCAATTTTCTAATAAGGAAACGCCTGTTACTGGTACGTATGACAAATGAGTCGCATCACGATTTCTTGCAGATTTTCCAATACGTTGTCGGAAGTTTAACATTTGTCTCATAAATATTTAGTTTTAGCGTCTAAACCCATTAGTAGGTACTTATATTTGCTTTTTGCAATCTACAAATACGTTTACAAGCGGTCAAAAGTCGTAAAATTACTCTACATATAAAGTAAGAATATCATGGCATATATTTAACATTTCCTCTTGCTTGGAATAAATGTTATATTTTTAACAGTGTTTCACAAAAACAAAATATGAAGATTTCTTGCACATAAATATTTGAAGCACAACGGTTAAAATATTAATGAGAGAAAAGCAATACTTAAAAATTTTAATAACATTAATACAGTACTAAAATGCTGCACTAATAGTCACGGAACTGTGTGAACACGAGTATTAAACACAAGCGAAAATTATTGCAGAAAATACAGATACTAAGATTTGAAACTCATTTCTAAGGTATGTTTCTAATAATAGGAGAAGTTTTACGTTTTTTTAGAAAATATATGACTTCAATATTTGGATATTAATTTTTAAGTTCGAAATATTTAAGCTCATAAAATATTTTACTAACAAATCAAATATTATTGTTTTTTAATTAAATAATCTAATGTAGAACAGTCTTTTTTTGTTTCCATATATGTACGATACTTTTTAGAGTATTTGTATGTACCTAACATATAAGCGTTTTTATGACATGAAGACGAAAATATTCTTTTTCTTTGTTTTTACATAAAGCATTTTTCCGTTTTGAATAGACAGTAAGACCTTAAAGATAATAATAAAAAAAACTGTAAGCATTTTCGTACATAACAATAAAATTCGTACAAAAGGCTATGAAATGGGTCAAATATCACTTTCAGTAATTTGACACCTAAAGTTTGGAACAAGGATATCCTTGTGCCGAACTTTAGGTGTCAAATTTTTAGTAGTGCTTCTTTTTACAATTTTAAACACCATTATTACCGGTCATCTTGGATATATTTTACATACCTAGCTGATTAAGAAATTTAACCGAGATTTTAAAGAATAATAGTATAAAATCAAACTATCGAGTCACTTAAAAATAAGCCCTCAAAAGGGCGACATGAGTTGCTACATACATGTATTATAAAATTTACAGGGTCACCACTGTAACGACACTCGCTTGTAGCTTTACGACTTTTTGTTGCCACGTTTTTATTAATCCGCTTTCTTGCCTGTTTGTTTGTCTGTTCGGATAGAATTTTGCATCCGATTTTAAATTAACTTCCCGATGAGCTAGGAATATGAAACTTTAAACATAGCTCGGAACATAGTGACAAGGCAATATTAAGTGGTTTTATTGTTTGTTTCTTTGTCTGTTCGGATATCATTTTGTAATTGACTTTAAATTAAGTTCTCGTTGTGTTAAGAGACTTGAAATTTTAAACATAGCTCAGAATTAGATGACAATGCAAGTAAATGTGGAAGAAAAATTAGAATCAGAAGATTGCTTTCTCTGTATGATATATAATTCTTGAAAAACTACGAATTTTCACAGATATTCAAAACTAAAAAATAATAATAGAAATAAAAAAAGCACAATTTACGACGTACTTGAAACTGACTAAAACGTTTAAAATTATTTCTCCTTTGTGATTGTGAATTTTTAAAAAGGTATGGAAATACTTTTAAAGTATTTCCATACCTTTTTTTAACATTTAAAGCAAAAAATAGTGGGCACATGAAATAGTAATTACATTCTTAATTTTTTTTACAATTGTAACTACTAAAAATTAAATTAATTGTTTATTAATTTAACTGCTTAGTGGCTTAGGTGAACTATTTTTGCTTAAATTATCTGTAAATATACACATCAACCAGCCAAACCAACCAACCAAAATTTGACCAGCGGAGCAAATTTCAGTCGCGCGTCGTGATCGTTTTCGATATCGGCCGACAGAATCACGTAATCATAAATGCGCTTTTTAGTATAAAAGTTTAAATTCGAACGAATTCAATTCAACGTACCGAATTAAAAGAGTGGTGACGGCGTTAGTAAAAAAGAAAAACTTTTATGTAATATGCCCCCGAAGCTATTTCAATGTCGACGGTTAAGGCTTCGAATTAATCTTTAACACTTTGTCTTTCAATCGAACTTTGATAAAGTTCTATGTTTAAGCAGTAATAGTAGGCGGAGAAAGTGAAACGTATTAGGTGCACTTAGGGCCCGCCGGGCGTCGGGGACGTGACCCGCCTGCAAAAACGGCGACCTGACTGATGAGTACGTTTCGGCTTCCACAAAGCTGGCGACTTGAGAAAAGTTATGTTGCTGTGCACTACGTGGTTGTCATATGTAATATCAAAACAGAAACGACTCGCGTATAACTCACTCGTATGACTTCGGAAAAATAACTGCAGTCGGATAATTACGTATACCAAATAATGTAGTGTCACAATGAAAACCAAAAAGAAAAAAGTATAAAAAGGTAATGAAATTCTTATTTGTCGCAAGGCGTCGTACACTTAATTGTTTTTTTACACCTCGGGGCTTGTAATTGGGCCAAACCTGGCCGCAGGCTAGTTAAGTGCGCGATAAAAAAGTAATTTAGGTCACCGCGACGGAACTTCCCTGACGGAACTACAGTTAAAGTAGTCTATAAACCCGTGGCGGGCCGGGCTCCGTGTTATAAATTATGCATATGATCAAACAGAATGTTTATACATATTCCGCATACAGCATAGAATTAAAAAACATAATATATTTATAGGATCAAACAGTGTACTTTAATTAGCTTCCGCGGTAATGTAGACTCGAAATTTTAATCTTAATACAATATTTTAATGAATCTAAATGTTTAAATTAATTCGCTGTATATAATCGGGCTGGCTCTCAAAGGATTATCATGGCATAGGACTAGAACTCCAAACAAACGGATTTGCAGTTCATGAAAGAACATTATCAATGAAATCAATAAAAAGAAACGTAAATATATTGAATACCAGAATTTACACCTGAAAAAGAACATATTATATATAAAGAATCACGCGTACTATACCAGGTATATAAATTTAAATAATGGCTAATAACTAAAAATACTTTCAATTTTCATACGCTAGTCGTGCTCTGCAATACTATAAAAATATATTGTATTAAATAGCGTATGCCCTATAATGGGTTTGAGAAAAGTCCGGTTTTAGGAATAAAAAGATTGTGGGAGGGTATGCTTCAGAACTAGAATGGTTAAAATCAGTACAACAATATATATGAGCCTTCAAATTAAAAAGCTCTGCTGACTTGAAAACATTGAAGGTCCTCGTGTTAGAAAAGATTAGACTTTATTTAATATAAAGCTGACAGAAAATTATTTATAAGCGTCTATTGTGTTACGCAATCTTAATTGTTTTTGAAATGTCAACCGGAGAGAAGTAGGAAAGGATAAGGACGATCGGACCAAAACTATAATAGACTTCTATCTATACAGTCTGAGCTTATCCGTCGCCAAATACGACCGCACTGTGCGGTCATATAAACGTGCTGCGTTCTGTTTAGGTAGCGAAATCCCTAAGGGTTTACAATTACGGAACCCTGAGAACTCAACCGACCAGTGAAATTCACTTTTCTAATAGCCGAAAATCGAGCACGCCAGGCGCGACCGACGGCGGGCGGCGCTCCTTGCGGCGAACGCACCGCCTGGACGGCTTCCAAGCCATCGACACGTCTTGGCGGGGGGCCAAATTATCAGCGATATAAAAAAAAAATGTACGGCCCACTCGATAACTATTAACTAAAACGATATTTATATCGTAATAATGACATTAATGAATCGATGACGTCTCGACCCGGAGAGAGTAACGCGGGAACGGACAGTTTTGAAAAGGTCGTAAATGCAGACGTCTCGGTTGCCTGAACGTCTTATCTTATACAAATAAAAAAGCTTTTAAGATTCTACAAGGTCGTAAAATATTCGGGTCGACTGTACACGGTCTTATTTCTATCAAAGACGACATGAGTTATTCTGCAGAAATAATTAGTTTTAGCATAGAAATTATCACCCGCTCTGGTTATAGAATCTGTGATAGCCACATACATTTAGTTGGCGATGCATGTTTTTCTATCAAAAGTCGATTAGTAGATTGTTACGTATAGCAAATTGTTTTTATAGAACAAAATATTGCAAACGACAAATTAAAAAAATCTAAAAAACGGTTGACCCTGCAGGCCATCCTTAAAACTTCTCGCTATGATATTTATGGATGTTAGTTTGGTCTCTTAAGTTCCAAATTATAGCTCTCTATAAGTCCGTTTTTCTATAAGTTCTATAAGTTATTTATAATACGTTCTGACTTTTATAAGTTCAAACTCTCAAGTCAATTAAAAGAAAAACCACTATTGTTATTTTTCACCTATGATTTTAATCTGCTTGAAGAATTTTAACGCAGTTTTTTAAGCAGAAGAAGATAACTCAGTATCAAATTCCATTAAGAATTTCACAAGTTATTTTGAAAAACCCTTTATTTCGAGTTAATTATATCTCTCGAACAAACATGCAGTTTATAAAAATCGATGTTGTTTTTTAAGGAGAATACTTCATTAGGTTTTGGTGTAGATCGGTTGAATAGTCTAAAAGTTATGGAGAAAAAAAAATCCAGATAACTTAATTTTTGAGATTTCTCGAAATCCACCATGCAGAATTAGAATAAATTTTCAGGAATGCTAAACTGAATGTATCATTTTCGAATTTTGCAAACGCAGGTACGCGCGAATGCAGGCAAGAATGCACGTTCGACACACAGACACAGACACACACAAACACATATACGTTTACACAGGTATAGAGATATCACTCGTCACAATATATTTAAATATAACATAAAAGATCAAAATACATTTATAAGACCTTAAAAGATCAAGAGTTTAAGAAAAATCGAATTTCAAAAATCGGACTGAAAACAGAGCTTCTTAATTTGTGAAAATTCAATTGTATTTTAAAATAGATAAAAATACAAACATTTTAAAATAATGAAACTTGTTTAGCATTCGAAAATTCAAAAAAGTGAAACCAAATGACGAAAAATAGATACACAAACTTATTAATTTTATGTAGTTAAATAAAAAATGCCATATTTGTACCAAGTAACTTTGAAGAAAAAAATTTGAATATTTTTTCACTTTTGATGGAACACATTACTCACATTATTATAATATTACCATCTTTGACTTCTATGTCCAAAACAACATTTGATAAACACAGATGTAAGTAGTTGTCAACAAAATTTTCAAACTTTTTTCAAATACTCACTCGTAATACAACCGACAAATGTTCATAATAAGTAAGAAGGGAACCAACAAAAAAATTAAAAAGTGAATGAAAAACTGCAATACAAAAAAATATAACTATTTAAGACAGAGTTTTAAAACAATTTTCAAAACAATAATAGGAAAACCCATTCTCTTCTGCTAGCAACAGTGATAAATATGTAAGGGAGACTTCCAAAAATTTTGTGGGTCAAGATACAAGAGGAATTTTTGAAAATTTAACAATCAGAATTGTGGTTATTATTTTTTTTCATATAAATTAATTTACAAATAGCAATCCGCATCGATTCATCAGTAATTAAAAACTCGTCGAACCAAACACTATAGGGCGAGCGTAGGCCTGTGACGCACACGGTTGATTCCATTGAATTATAACGTATGTTGAAGTTTTTGTTTTTGGGCAGGTTATAGGTTCATGGCTGCCCGCATTGTATACAAGCTTCCGTATTGATTGAATCGTAAATTACACTATAACCATAAAATATTATTAATTGTAAAATTAAATAATATTAATACACGCTTGGGTTTCGGTTGAATAATTCTCGCGTTTGGGAGTGCGGTACGTTCGAGATGAACTCGCGTTTATTGCGACGTCTCCCGTCATTCTGAACATCGGGAGCGCTAGCAAACTTCGTCCACTCGAGCGTTCCTACATGTTCGCTCGGGCCTGGCGGTACCTACTCTCGGCTGTCGATGCCGCGCTTGAGTAAGTGCAGCATCGTTTGTACTTATTTCGAATGATTTTGGAATAGTGAGCATGTATATAGGCGGTGGAAAGTTGTAGTGAGATTACATATTAACAATGCTAGTATAATATAAAAGATAAATAAAACACAATGCACATCTTTTAAATAATATACAAGATCACGAACAATTCGGAAAGTAAAGTATTTAATTATAGTCTGTCATTCGTTTTCTGGCGTTCGGACATTCGGGTGTTACTGTTTGTATCGTGCTCTCAAATAAACAAAAATTAAAAAAAAAAACCGACTTCAAAACAAAAACTATTCCGAAACAAATTAATATGCACTAAAAAGTAAAAAAAAACAATTGCCTATTCTTCTACAACTTAATAATCAACTTACATTTTCTATTTATCAATATGTAGGACGATCTGTGTGTTCATGACGCAAGAAGGTAGATAGATACCTATCCACTTCAAATTTAACTCAACACATACCTATGAATAACAAACAATGATCAAAATATTTTTTTGAATTCTCCTAAATAAAACGAAATGAAAAATATTAGAATACTTAAAAGTAAATCAAATTATTACGATAATATAATGTAGTTACAATTATTGTTATTTTTGGAGTCGGTGTATATTGCTAGGTATATTGTAGTGTTTCCTTGGATGACTACGACTTACTTGACAATAGCGACGTTATGGTAGGTGATTCAAATATCCGGATAGCCTATAAAAGATTCGGACGAGTATTGTTAATTTGCACCTAAGAATTGATGAGTTCAGTTATTTTGACATAAATCCCATAATCAGAACCTAACCCAACTCTCATCAAACTAACCTTGAAGTACATCCTTTCCTATAAAAAAGCATCATCGAAATCGGTTGGCGTGATATTGAGTTATTCGTCCATTTGTCGCGCACATTCTTAAACCTTTAAGACTTATATGACTTTCTCATAGATTCCATTATCAGAACTGAACCAAATTGAAATAGGACCACATGGGAAGCATCAGCTTTCGAATAAAAAAAGAATCATCGAAATCGATTCACCCAGTCGAAAGTTCTGAAGTAACAAACATTAAAAAAACCGACAAATTAAGAATTTCCTCGATTTTTTTTTTGAAGTCGGTTAAAAAGAAACTAAAACCCACTCCAAACCAAAAATCCAAAATACAGTGACTTTTTTATAATTCAATATTCTACCACTGACCATATGTTGCCTTTTAATATTAATTTAATTTTCCCGTGTGTGAAATATACTTCAAAAACTATAAACCGCCTGAATTTGAAGGTCTAAATAACTTCTAAAAACGTACTCCTATACAAAAAATAAGGTAAGGCAAATAAAATTGAGTTAATAAGGTACGTATACGTATGAACTTGTACTGTATCTTTCGATATACCAGTAATTTGATATAATGATGTGATGGAACCTTGGAAGTAAGCAGAGCAGGCAGATGTTTGATGTTTTGACAAACTTCAAAAAATTGACGTAGAAATAAAAAGATACATGCAATTTAAACCGGCGTCCACGTATTCATCAGTATTTTATCTTCACAGGCAAACAGAAAAACCTTAGAAACACAACCAAAACACGCCCTCAATTATAATAATAAGCGTATTTTTAAGTTATTGCATAGCTTCTATCGCGAGCCTTGAGCGTGGAGACCGAATCCAGAAATTCCGTAACGAAAATAACCTAACACCTCCCACTCCGACCGGCACAGCGGTGATACTTTTTAATTTTGCCATCTATCGATGAATAACAGAACTTTTAATGACTTTTTTGAAATATCACGCTTGTCTCTTTAGTTCAGCATTTCGCCTCTAGGTGGCATTGGTTGTATCGGTGTTACTGCGCATGCGTAATCCCCCTCTTCGCCCCGCAATCTGGTGACTCATGCCTACTTAGAGTTTCGGCGTTAGGACACCTCCTCTTTGTATTTATTTCATGGTACGATTCTACGAAACTCGCACGAATCGAGACGAGCTGCTCCGAAATCGGACGAATACGTAATCAGCTGTTTGTTAGAAAGTATATAGGTGTATAGGTATTTATCATCTATGTACAACAGTGAATATCTGTACTCGTATAATTTGTGTACAAAGTGTTTTAAATATGAATAAACAAAGTGCATTTATTAAATTATATATTCAATATATAATATTCAATGATAAATATTCATGAATAACCTACATGTATTGTAAGATAATAAAAATGTTTTGAATAATATTAACTTCTCATTTATTTAATAAAAGAAAAACATTTGTTTTCTTATCGGTCACCACGCTCAAAAAGTGTAACTTGAATGAATATCAAAGAAAAAAAAACCAAGGAAAAAAAATACTGCATAAATAAAATAAATAAATAATTATAATTGCATAAGTTGATAAAAAATACTATGCAATAGCTTTACCGCGGCAGTCCCCGAGTGCCACACGTGTTTTTTTAATTTTAAATATATTTTTTTCAACTATATTTGTGTCGTAGCAACCGTCTTTTATATGAATGATTATAAATTATTAAACAAGAATCGATTTAATACAATACAATCCTTTTTATTTTTTGAAAAATTCAGTTTCTTCCTATGGTTTCTAAGGCGGCTTACTCATCAAAGAAAAATATTCTCACATCTTTTAGAATTTCAAAACGACTTTAAATGCGACATAACAACCGACGGAGGATAAAGTCAATCAAATGGAGAATTTAGCGATATTGACAAATTTCTAAATAAAGTGTTTTTTTTTTTAATTTTTATCTTCGAGATCTACAATGTGAATTGTAAATCTCAGTCACTAAATGCAAAAAAAAAAAGTTTATTGTTAATCAAAATGTATTATGTGAATTTTAAAATAACATTATAACGTCAGATTCGGAACTGTCGGTGAATTGCTAATACATGAAGGAATTGAAGTTAATGAATAGCAATATCACTTTTGAGGTAATACAAAGTATTGCAAATTTATAAAAATAGCTACTATAATTGATAAGGTAATAATAAGGGACTTGAACATCAAACAATTAGACGTTAAATTATCAAATAGTGCAACGTTTCGTTGGTTTATTTTTCTACTTCATTAGGTTATAATTAGGGTTATCAACCTTGTTATAACATACCTACTACAGTGGTCGCTATCAGCATGTCACAAACCGCCATCGTGGCTCACGATCAATTGCAGTTTAATACTAGGTGATACAGACCGCAAGAAAAAAAATTCTAGTTACATCAATCAAAGTTTGAGGATTACATAAGGAAAATCAGTTGTTGCGATTAGTGACAATTTGTCAACTTCGGAGCTTCTTCGCGGCCGGCCCTACGTGCGCTGTAGGTACACAGTGAGGCAACGTCCAGTCGACCGCCTTGACTGACTTTTAAATGTATTGTCTGAGTGGGAAAAGTTGGTGGTTAAAAGCGTAGACATTTTTATTGTACGAGTGACCGCTTTAACTGTTCGTGACTGTTACTGTTGTTAATAACTATTCGATCTGTTGTGATATACAGTTTTCATATTGTGTTATCTGAAATCATATCCTCTATACGATTTGTTGCGAGAAAGTGGGTAAATGTGAAATGTTGAATTCGTTTCGTGCCATCAGATTCAGCGCCAAAGTGGTGGTTATGTTCTGTTTGGTAAGGTAAATGCTCTCGACTTATATATAACATCGTCATTAAAGGGAATCATCGAAATGTAAGGGAAATAAAAAGTAAAGGAGTAGCCGCCTGAAAGTATATATGTCAGTGTAACCACGGATACTAGTGATTTAAAGGGATAAACCGCCTTTGTGTTTATTTTAAAAGGTGAACGTAACCTGATAACGTGGCTTACGTCAACCCACGCTAAATCTAAGCGAAACAGGTTTATTGTGTCAGTTGTGTATCGCTTCATTGCTAAGGCATACTTTTCCACAATCTTATTTCGGATCGAGGAGGATCGACCCTAAGCCCTCGGCGCTGGCCCAGTGCCAGTTGGAAACTGGTAACGAACGTTATTACCGATGCGGTGACAACAAGCAGAAAAGCGCTCGCGCTCGCGCTCATCGAAACACAAAGCAAGTCGTTTGATTTACGTAAAAAATTCATTTGGTGATTCGAAAGTAAATGCGCTGACGAGTCGCCCAGTAACACTATGCGGTGGTCGTTCATTTAATCTCTGACAAATAACTTGAGAAAAGTTATTTTGATTAGATATTCTATTATTGAGCCATGTTGAGCCATTAGTGGACCATGAGTCATGTCATACGTATTTAATCAATCGCTGTCAACCAATTATGTTTCATACTAGTTCAGGACATAAGACGAATCTCGATGGATATTTAATTTATTTATTCACATGCATATTTCAATAAAAGTATTTTATATGCATAGACATCAACACGACACTGAATTTGGAATGTATTTAGGACATTAATAATTGTCGTCTGGCGGGTGTTTTAGTAGTTCATTGATAATGCGACTCGCCGCAGGCGACGTATTTAGCCCGAGCACAGCTGACCGTCGCATCTGCGTGCGCGTCTTAGATGTCTTTCAAATAGATATCGTCTGAACGAATGACAGATAACGTATAGAAATGGTAAGTACTTAGAAACCATACACGAAAATAATTGATGGATTAATGCGTGATTGCGATGTGTAATCGACGTTGTTGTTTCTCTAAAGAAAAAATATATGAATCGCCAATTTTTTGTCAATTTTTCTTTTAAAATAAGAATAGCAATCAAAGAATAATATAAAAAAAATAATATTCCACCACGGAAAGTTTTCGATAATAATGTTTTTTTTTCAAATACATTCTAAATGCTGTAGTTTTAGCTTTAGCTGTAGCTTTTTGATGCCAGAGTATTTTTTGCTTATCAAAGAAAGCGTACGTCCGTAAAATAGAAAACTTTTTAATCATCCAGGGAGAATATAAAAAAAATATTATACACATTGAAATGGACTGATGAATCACTGACAGTATTTAAATCCGAAAAGGTACAATGTAAAGTTGATGATTTGCTATTAGATTTAACAAACTGTATTTAAGTATGCCAACTGTCATAAACATGACGTATAAGGCTAGACAATGAAATTTTAGAGTGATGTTAATTATAGTATCAATTATAAAGTTAGGGGGGTATTTCTAAAAATAATGAAAACGCGATTAATACGAACGCAACACACAACAATGCGAGCTATGCATATTTAATACTAAATACTTTAAAATTTAAAACAATGTTATGATTTAACAAGTCGGACCACAATAAATTCACTCAAACAGATAATAATGAAAAAAATATTGATAAAGTACATTCCTATTATGTGTACACAACTGTGAATCCTAAATAAGGTCAATAATTTTCCAAAACACATGTCCTGTAAATATGTAAGTTAATACTTTATACACGTAACCCTTTCAAACCCGAGTGCTCTATGTTATTTACAAAGGCACGTCGATAAGAAATAATTGGGATGCCCCACAAACAAAAATAAAATCTACTTCGCATTACTGGCAAGAAGTACCCAAATTACCCGAAATTCCTTACTTTAAATACCAAGATAAGAAGTATTATTTTTTATCTCTATAACACAATCTACATGTGTATATAGATTGTGGTGTGCTTCCTGATGTAATAAAGCAAAATTATTCCATTATTTAAATCTGGTAGTATATCTGACCCTCCTAACTTTAGAGCGATATCAATACTACCGATACAAAGCAAAATTTTTGAAAGGCTCATTATACAATTATTGCGGTGTTTTTATAATAATAATTTGATGAACGTTAAACAGTTTGGATTCACAAAGGGTAGCTCAAAAACTGAACCCAATGTCGGGCTTATTGAACAAATTTTTGATGCCTGGGAGGATTCACGGGAGGCAGTTGGTGTTTACTGTGATTTATTCAAGGTATTTTGACTGCATTCAACATGACACATTGATCAGGAAACTACATCATTATGGTGTTACGTGTCGATCACTTGAGCTTCTAGTCTTATTTAAAAGGTAGAATTTGAAGGGTTGATGTTAATGGTGAGAGATCGTTAGGATCTGCAGTCAATATGGGTGTGCTACAAGGTTGAGTTCTTGGACCATTTCTATTCCTAGTTTGTATTAATGATCCACCACATCTTGTTAAAGATGGGCATTGAATTGTACTGTTTGCTGAAAATACTTCTTTACTTTTTAAGATTAACAGGCAACAACCAGTTTCTGACAAAGTAAACAATACTATCTCTGAAATAGCTGAGTGGGTTAGTATTAATAATTTTCTTCTCAATTTGAGGAGAACAAAACTTCTCAAATTTTCCTTGACTAGTTCTATTCTATTCTAAACCGGTCGATATAAATGTAATGGTCAGGAACGAGGTACTGGATATTGTTGACACGACCTTATTCCTTGTTTTCACTTTAGATGATAAATTGCGTTGGAATTCTCATATTACCAGAATGGCGAAAGAACTTAGTTCTGCAAATATGCAGTGAAAAGAATTCGGTAACTTACAGATGAAAGTACCGCGAGACTAGTTTATTTTAGTTTTTTTCACAGTCTCATGACCATGATTTTCATGCTACAGAAACGAGCTATTCTTGTTGTGTATGATTTGAGACTAATGACATCTCTCATAGAAAAAATTAAGGACATTCATATTTTAACTTTAACATCACCATACATATACGAAAACTGAGTATATGTCAAGAGACATATAGAATCGTTTAAAAAAAGGAGCGACATTCATAACATTAACACTAGATATAAGAATGATCTTACTGCTCATTAAAACCATCTAAGCAAAGCTAACAAATCATTTAAGGGGCAATGGCTGAAATTCAAACTTTGCTATTTTATGAATTTAAACGTTTCGCTAAAAGAAAGTTATATGGCAAGTGCTATTATACTGATTCTAAATATGTTAATTAAAAAAAAAAACTAATGGGATTGAACTGCTCGGCTATCAGGTTGCTTCATGTTATTTCTAAGTGCTGTACTGAATTATTAATTACTCGATATTTTCTATCGATGAGTAAAAAAGAGCAAACCTAAAGTTTCTTGCCCATTATTCTCCAGATGAATCAGCATTTGGAATGGGTGGTAATCTTAATGTCGAAAAGAGTAGTTTATCGCGCATTTCAAGTATAATTTATATTACCTATGAAACAAAGCTATTTTTTATTTGATTTGTTTTGGGAAAATGAATTAGATCATTAAGCCTATAGAGAGCAAAAGGGCCCGACGAAAAAATGGATTCATTATTTTGATTACAGTTACTTTCATCATGTAATTTATTTCATATTCATTTTCAGAATTGGAATTGTAGAACACAATTTTTTGTTTCTAATTCCTTCCTAATCTGTAATCGTAAGGTATGATGTGTTCCGTATAAGAAATATGCACGAAAATAAAGTATTAGTGGTAAATATGAGCGTCTATCGTAAAATGATTCCTTTCGCATGATTCTCAGAATAGGCACAAAAAAGAAAAATCATAGACTAGGCTTATTTATACTCAGGGACAAGATAGGGTAACAAAAAATTTTTGATGCAGTTTGTCGTAGTTGGCTTCGATCGTCAAAAAAATACCCCAAATAATTAAAACACTTTAATTATACACACATTAACATCATGTATTATTGTAAATTAGATTTATGCTCACGATCAGATTATAAAAAACATTCATAACATATTTTTATGTACTCGATACGTACGATATGTACGATAATTATATTATCGGGCGATTAACATTACTTTAAAATGCAAATTTCCAAACGTTGAGAAACTAAAGCAATATAATATTTAGTGTCTTATAAAAGTTTGAACGACAATTAGTAAAAACAGAGAACTCTTCAACTTTATACATTTAATATAAGAAAAAACAGACATTAAAATTATAGATAACTTTATTCAACACTTAAAATTTTTTTGAAATCAATTCTTTTTAAACTTTTATTTTTTTATTGCAGATCGAGGGATAAACAAGCATGCGAGCCACTAAACAGCAGGTGGTCGTCACCGCTGCCCATGGACACTCGTAACCCGAAGAAAGTCATCAGTGTGTTTCCAGCCGCTGCGCGAGTGTGGTATCTCACCTGTCAAGCCACCCCATTTTCGTGATGTAGTCAAGTGGACTACAGCATTGTTCCACCACAGTAGAGTACCACTCTTTTAGAGTATAGAGTACCATTCTTTTAGAGTATAGAGTACCATTTTTTTTAACTTATTTTTTAACATATTTCCTTTACATGTAAAATCTAAGATGACCGTATTCCTGTAAGAAACGCTACTATTTAAGAATTTTTCTATCGAGTAAAATGACATGAATTTTGTTATCACAATAAAATTTTATTTAAATTTATGGCGTATTATTGTTTACTCTATTGTGAACACACAATCTTCAACTTTTACTATGGTAGAGCCGTACTGTGGTGATCTTGGCTACAGCATAAAAACGGTCCGGTTCGACCTTTTCGACACTTTCGCAGAATACGGACGTGAAGTACTAGCTTTCGCTATAGGATTTCATCCAGCGAGGAAGAGCTCTGGTGACCCATTTCCCTCTCCCCTTCCATCAACCCGATGCCCGACCATTATATTCCATTATACCCATCATATGAGGTAAGAAACGCACCGGTGAATCCTCTATGGTTGCGTATCTCCATTGGCGACCGTGACTCTCTGATGGCTCGCCTGCTCGATGCCCTAGACTATGTGATAAAGAAAAGAAAATACATCGTTATCTTTAGAATCAGACTCCATTCCACGGCGAGTCGTCACGCGGCTGTGTCGTGTCGTCCATTGTAAAAGTCCATCCCGTTCCGTGGATGCGCCTTAATTTCTAAAGAATCACTCGACTATTTCGGGCCGGACAAAACACCCACAGCTGACTACAATAACTCTGCCCGCGTCGCGCATAAAAACCCAGCTCCCGATATCGTTTAGGCCAATTAATTACGGACTAATCTATTTCACGAAACGCCGCGTCCGTTCTCGTTTGTAATTCCCCGACAATAAAGAGGAGCGCGGCAGAAGCGAAAAATGTCCGAAGCGATAAATTAAACGACACACGAATACTTTTAAGAGTGACACTTCAGTATGCCGCCATTAGCGCGCACACATATAGCTGTTGTGCAATGTATAGACGTTTGAAGACATCGAAGGAGGGCGGACGAGAATACTCCGAACGCGGGATTACTTGCGTTCTTGTACTTGGCTATTTTGATTGGCTGATGGTTTATAGCTAAAGAAACACATAAAATGTTACATGGATGGATAGTAAAAATAAAATATAAAATTCTTTCCAGTTTTTTTTTTTTGCAAATGTTAACGTTATTATACTTGAATTTGGTTTGAAAAGTGTAAACAGAGGTCAAGGGTTTTCTACAAGGTGTAAAAGATGTACGTCTAATACATGCATCGTTTAACCTTCACTTATATTTATAAAAAATTAAATGCAAACCCGTTGCTGTCGGGTTCTAGAAATCTGTGTCTTTTTTAATTTATAAGATAGGGGAAAAATGTTTTTTTTCGTATCGTATATACACATTCACGATAATTTTACATCATATTTCATTTACATTTAGTTATAATATATATAGGCGCTTTGTGCCATATCTTTCGTACCATATTTGAACTAATCGTACCGATGAAATATTTTCGAGAACTGATTTATCGAGCACTCCATGCTTTTTCCACTTTAATAATAATATTTTTCGTCCATTACTTTATTCCAATATTAAGAATTATTATTCACTTCTTAGTTCGATTTATCACTAAAGCAAGTTTTTATAGTTTTTTTAAACTACATTTTATTTTCTGAATTCATAGTCTAAAAACGATATCAATAGTAATTACAAGCAAGAGCCTTGACTTTAGAATATCTTACGCGTGGAAATGAATTTAAATTTATACATTTGTGTCTACATAACCTTTTCATTTGATCTAACGCATCACAATTGGATTACATTACATTGGATTAGGTGAATTTAAAACTGAGTGAAGCGCTCGATATAAGTGAACGTTGGGTGACTGGGTCGTACAACTTATAGTTGTGACGTACACAAGTTTTTTAAGATTTTTTACTTTCAAATTTTCCAAAATTCTATATTTTCTATAAATTCAAAATTTCTTTTAAAATTTTCAAATTTAACTATTTTTTATACAATTAAAAAATTTCGATTCTTTTTTTTTAATTATGAAATTAATTTTTAAGTAATTAATTATAATATAAAGAAGTTTTAAGTAATCAATTTTTTTTTAAATTTCCAATTTCAAACTTTATAAAATTTCATAAAATAAAAAAAAATCAAAATATGAAATTATTGTATTATCGTCGGTTTTTGATAAACCTACAAAGTTCAAATGAAATCTAACCGTTTAAAGTGGGTCAAAATCGAGTTGAAAAGAATCGGTTAGAAACGAACATACATACAAGGGAAGCTAGTAAAAGCGTTTTAAGAACTGCGACAAGTAGTTTTAACCATCCTTTCTTGATGTTAACCTAACACTGTCTAAAGGATAATGAAAACACCAAACAGGTGAGAATCTGAGGGTGCAAGGTTGGGGGCCATGTGGTGGATGCATTAACACTTTCTAACAAAACTTTCTTAATATTTGCTGAAAGGCTAAGATGAATGTGATTTGGTGAAATTACACCCATCTTATTTAGTTTCATCTATTATGGTGAAAAACCACGCTTTTACTGTTGATTAATTTTGCCCGTCTTTTCTCTAATTTTTAGACGAGTCTCATCACCTCTTGTCAATAGAGAACAGAAGTGATGGTATTACCTGGTGGTAAAAATTCATAATGCATAATGGCTCTTCCACTCCCAACATACACATAGCATCAACTTATTGCGAATTAATCCGGGTTTCGCTATAGTATAGGGAGCTTGTTTGCCTTTTGACCATGATATTTTTCGAACGTTCTTGTCGTAGGTGATCCATTTTATATACCCAGTGATCAATCTTTTCAAAGACGGTTCGGTTTCATTACGTGTCATTAGAGAATCACAAATGAGTACACGATTCATTTTATTTCTTTTAGTGAGGTCGTGTGGGACTCGAGTATTGAGATTTTTTTATACATCCAGTTATTTTCAAATGGGTGAAAACTGCTTCGTGGTAAATGCTCAGCTCTTCAGTTATGTCGTAAGAACTAACTGCCGATCTTGCTCTGCTTTTCCCAAAATAGCATCGACTTTATTCGTAACAGATAGACCAGAACGATGTTCATCTTCGAGATCAAAATTACCGAACTAAAAACGCTTGAACCAGTTTTGTGCTACTCTTACCGACGCGTGCGACGCTTCATTGGGTCCACAAACGTCACAAGTTTTTATCGTGTATGATTAAGCATTTTTCCCTTTTTCGTAATAAAACTTCAAAATGTATTAAATTTCAACGTCGGCAAGGGTTTTCCTAGAAAATTCTTTGCAGACCAAATTGGTGCATGTTAAAAAAAAGTTAAATGTCAAGCACCCGAAACCGATGAGCTTTCAAGATAAGCTTGACTGATGTCGGCGAAGTAAGACAAATATACAAAACTCATGCCATTCGGAAATCTGTAGTTTCTGCCTACCCTTTTGGGGAATAGGTGTAAATTTATATTATTATGACATTAATAATTTTTCTAATAGATATTATATTAATTTGAAGAAAACTCTAGTAGAAGTACTAAAACAAAATACAGGAATGCTCACGATTCGAGAGCGCGGTTTCACAAACACTACCTCATCAAACCGCTAAAGGTTTTCGCGAAGTGAGGGCTTACCTGAAACAGAAACACAAAGAATTCCCTTATTATTATTATTTCAGCTTTCGGCGGATAAACAAACAAAGGGGAAAAAAGGGTAAGTACCGAAATAGGGCCCTGACATTTCTTTATTTGCTGACCTTTTTTTCGGTGGTAGAGTTACGTTTTAGTATGATTTCGATATTCATGAATTGATGTTTTGGAATCTTTTTGTTCTATTCATATCCGAACTGAAATTTTAAATGGAATAAAAAAAATAGACATATACAGTTAAATGAATTGTGCGGATCTATGTGAAATTTTGTCAGCTTTATGTTTTTTTTTGTGAACTTGTTTCAAATGTTTAGGTTGATAGTAAAAATTATTTCATATTTACATTATGTAATATATACACATATATTATTATTATCGTATACATAATTTGTAAGTAGATAAGTATCACATAATCATGAAAACGTAAGCAAAGCTTATATAAAAACAAATATGTACATAATTATTCGACCATCAATGTATATTATCAGATTTTTAGAAAGTGGAATTGTCTGAAAGATTTATTTCATAAGCCCGATTTAGGAAATATTATAATGTAAAATGTGCCGTACGCCAAGGAATTTCATTTTTAATTTTTCAGTGATTCATTTTACAACATATTTCAATTAAAAGTATTTTTTTATAATACACCGTACAAACTTTAAAGACAATTTAATAATTGTTGTTAAAATGTTGCGTATTAATTAACAGGGTCATGGGCGTTATGAACTTGTTCTAGATATATTTTTTTTAAAGGAGTAAGTGAAACAGGACGATTATACTGAATATACTGGGGTTAAATTTCTTTCTGCCTACAGGGCGGCGATTTTGGATCAAGATGCCAGATTCTATAATAGCATAGAAACTACAAGTTAAAATGGTATAGCGATAAAAGAAATGTCTCGATATTATAAAAATATCTGAAAATGATAACTATTATATTACCTAATAATACGTCTAATACACATAACAGGTAATAGATCTTTGAAATACAGAGAAGAAAATAGACGAACGATGATTTCTAGCAACACCTCAATTGTCGTTTGTTTAACCATCAAAATTAGGACTAAAGCGAATGATATCATATTATACGTTCCGTTCAAAATAATAAATTTTGATCAATTATATTTATTTGAGCTTTAGCAAAAGCAATTTAGAATACTAAACCTACGGTTCTGAAAGAGAAAGTCTATATTGGAAGGCTCAACGTCGTACCTATCTTTTTTTTTTTAAACAACAGTCCATATTAAATGATGCAAAGGCAATTGTGACTTACGGAACGTTGAACATAAAGGGAAAATAACGCACATTAGCAAGTATAAACGAAGACTAAATAAGATATTCGAGTGGAGATGGCGCTTTACTTTCTTTAGACTACGTATATACAATGCATATACACAAAGACAGAAAGAACTCTCATTGAATAATGACGTAAACTTCTATAAATAATTAATTTATTACAGAGTTTCTTATAGGGCTAGTACAAGAAGTTGTTTCGAAATTGTTTTAAAGAAGAAAATATGACTTAGGTATTGACACTGCCTTATAGTTCACGATAATCTGTATTGCGATCTTTATGTGCGTTATAATACAATGTATTTTGAACATATGAACATTCAGTACAGTCATTGAGTTTTAACGCCTTCGACCGACTTCAATTAAATATTGCATAATTGTGCGGCTGCATTTAGCAGGTCATTCCCTGAAGTCTTGATTTCCTCAAATTTTAATATAGTACGGAATGCTTCCCTGTATAATTTTGGTGTTTTAGGAGAGGCTTGCACCTTAAACCTTCCACACTGTAAGAAATAATAAAAAAACTTCATAATCAAAAAATATCATTGCCCTAAAAAGTTTGTGCGCTCATGCGTTTTTACCACAAACAGCGAAATTCGATTAACAATAAAAGATTATTACCATGACTCATTCCAAAAAATATTTTAATCAATAAATTATGCCTCATATATTAAAAAAATACAGCGTTCGAAATTAAAACATTTATGAGCAGCCAGGAGGGCTAATTTTTAATGCGCCCTACACAAACGGGTCCTGTCGTGAAATTATTAAGCTGCATTCTCTTAAAGAAAAGGGAGTCATAAGAATGTACACAATCTAAAGTGAAACAAATCATTAATTCTTTATAGGTTAAAGCCTAAAGATTTAAAGATCGACTTAGCAAGACATATTAAAAATGTATGTAAATTTTTCATTTTGATCAGCATTACGCAATAGTTTTGTGATCAGTTAAGAGACCAAACAACGAAATTCGTTCTGCAATAGTAGAAAAGTTCATTTTTGCAACGACTTTCAAAATAGATTCACCAATTAGGGTTTAGAGATTCTAAATTCAGTAAGGTAAGAAAAGATGGCATTTCGTGACACGGTTGACTACGCCGAACGGTAACCATCATGCCGCTGGTCGCCAATGACAAGTTAGACTCTTATTACAATAGAAAAAAAATGAGAGAAATTTTACTAAAGCTGAAACATAAAAAAAAAAACTGAGAATCGCCTTACTTGAGTCAGTATTATTTCTTCTTGAGAATTAGTTTTATGAACTCTATTGGTTTTATTTACTGAATTTAAACTCTAACTCTTAAGCGACTGAAAGTAGATGAAATCAAAAATTTCGAAAGCTTTTTTTCTGTGAAACTTCTAGCTGCTATTATGGAATACTTTTAAAAGTCGTATAGGTAATGTAACGCAAATAATTGTAGAAGTAAATATATACTCCTTCCGTAATTTTCCAACTGATACTCTTCATCATCATTACCATTAGATACATTGACGTCTACTATTCGACCCGAATTTCCCGCTAGATTTTCGTGAAGAACGAAATTCGCATTCGGTTTGTCGTGGCCACTTGAAAAACTTTCTCTCCAGCGTTTATTGGGTTTACGAGCAATGTGGTCTGCTCACTGCTACTTTAGCTTGGTGATTTTATTAGCTATGCCGGTTGCGTCAGGACTTCTACAGATTTTCTCGTCTCTGTTTTATTTCGTAGAGAAGCTCTATCCATCCGTAGCTTTTTCTATTACACACTGAGTCGTTTGTCCCGGTGAATGAGATCAGTAATGAGAGACTGTGTCTTGCGATGCTATATGTTGCAAAGCGCAGAAACGAAATCAACAGAAGAAAAGACCTAAAAATAAAGAACAAAAGTAAAAGTTTATATTTTCCCGCTACAACCACGTAGATATTACTAAAAATGTTTCAAATAAACAAAACATGTATTGATGAATCGTTTCTTCTCATTGGACATTTTTCGTTATTTAGGTGGATCTGATTTCAATCTCATCAATCAAAAGTTGGTTGTATACGTATTTACCACATGATTTCGTGATAGTTACGAATCTTTTGATTAAGCTCCCAGTCCAAAAATGAGAAAAAAATGTAATACTTTCAGTTTTTCATTACGACAATAAAATATACTAACGGTTTTTTATATTATTCTCACTCTTTTGTCGTTTAATTAGCGTATTCCTCGTAAATTTATATATATTTTTCTATTAACGACAAGAATAAAACGAATTTATTATTTTTGTAGCTATCATGAACATTAAATAATCGCAGTACTTATTACATATATATATAACTTTCACACAAAAAGTACGTAATTACATAAATTTATTTGATATCATGTAAATCGGAGATACATTCGATATCACGTAATGGCATCTTATGTATTCGCATCAATAAATTTTCATACATGTTAGTTGTCGCTAGACAAATTTCCATTAGCGAACATCTCAAATGTCAAAAAGGTACATGAATAAAGATATGTAGATTTATTTTATGATATATTGGAGCTCTATCGTTGCTTGAAAATGTATTTCAAATGGACTTACCAAAAATTAAAAATCGGCTAGAATAGTGCAGTTTTTGATCCAAAAGACATAATAATACCTATGTTGTTTATTTATTTATTTTCGTCAAATCTTTTATCAAAAAACAATCACTTTAACACTGAAAATCTATAAGAAATTTAACTACATTTTTCTCAAAAGGTACCACATACCACAGTACGCACATTTTTATTTTTCTTTGTTTATGAATTTAGTGGTTTCTAAAGTAAGGAGAAAAATTTCATTATTGAATATTGAGATAAATGTTTCTTAACACATGCGAATAACCTATGCAACGGCATTTTATACTAATTAGATCATTATCATCATCATTTGGTCAACCTTCAGCCAATCACAGTGGCTGAAAGGGTAAGCCCAATACACTGAAGGGAGCGTAATTACGTGAGTGGAGTGTAGGTTGTAGTCTGAATAAGGAGTGACGGGAATGTAGAGACAGTCGGTATTCGTGCAACCTTTAGCAAGAAATTGGAGTTGGGATAGGTAGGTAATATATATTATAGTAGAGTTTTTAATTTTCTATTTTACTCTGTGCTAATGTGATCCATTTTTCTTGGTTTCTGTTAAAATACGTCTTATATAAGTGATTCTCTTAACTGTAACTAGCTTTCTGATGTGGAAGATCGTAGCTAAACCGTAGATGGTATCAAGTTTTTTTAAATGATCCCCTCCTTCCTAACATATTTCTTCCGTTAATCGTTCATTCTTTATTTTATTCCTATATGGAGTGGAATTTTTAGTGTCCATCTAGGATTTAGTAAAGTTAATTAAGATCCTTTTAATTTTTTTTTACTTTGCTCTATGCCAATGTGGCCCCTTCTTAGTTTCTGTCGTAGTAACTCGTGCCTTGTCTATGCAATGCAACTAGGGTGTCTAACTTTTCTTTCTGTTGTAGTGTATCTTAAGCGCAGGAAGACTATTATATTAAATAGGCATAATAAGAAAATGGTCTTTGTTTATTTATTCAATGCCATATATCCCAATAAATATTTATACAAATAAGTAGCATAAATTGGAACTACTACATAACTCTACACTATGACCAATTTTAAAATCTCTATATTCAACAGAATATGTTAAAAAATCTAAGTTGAGAAACAAATGGACAGAATCGAATTTATCGAGGTTCATTTGAACAAAAATGCGTACATTTTAATACAAAAAGGAACATTTTATTCCATAAAGAAAAAATTAAATTACTGATCAATATATACAATAATATCTAATTTTTGAAAATTTCGTATTCACTGAAGAAAAATTGTATTAACTAGAGATACGGACGAATATATGAATCTTAACAGTCAATAGGAAAATCTATCGTAAAAGTTAGTAATTTGGCTTTTAAGGAGATCGGCATTCAAATGAGGTGAAGTCAAGTCCAAACTAACGCCGTTACCGCCCTGAACATCAACCAAGCATAGTGATTACGACTACATCCTTCATAGAATGGCTACTACATTAAGGAATTGACACCGAATCACCAGCATTTTTGCTGTCCCTATAACTGAATAAAATGTAAACCATTATAGCAACTATCGTGATGAATGTGGGGCATGAGATATTAACAAACTCAGGCCACGAAATTACAGTGCCATACCTGATGACTCCACTTAACAACAATGGACGCATGTATTCGCATTGATCCAATGAAAATATTGGTGAGTTAAAAAGTAATGGACAAGTTGCGCTAGCACATAGTCTAATTATCTGAAGTAGGTACAAAGACATAGAGAGAGAGAGAGAGCATGATAATCTCAGTACAGTAACTTGCTCTATTACCATATAAGCAATATACTGTCTCCAATTATAGTGTTGGCTTTACCATTTGCAAATCTCTCGCCCATAATAAAGTGAAGTAAGAAAGTGTGTTAATTTGTAAAGCCATGCATACCTACACTATTGTGAAAGAGAATTTCAACAGGTCACTTATGCGATAAACTAAGTTCATTGTTTTTTTAATTGACAGTATACCATTAAAGTACAAGTGCTGGTCGATTTTTGGATAGAGACTATTCATGATAAACTCTTTTTATTGAAGCGGTTGACTACAAAATTATTATGGATTAATTTCAATAGCTCCAAAAACAAAAAAGAGCTGCACTTAACTACTAAATGCCAAATATTTCATGAGAAAACAAAAATAAATAATGATACCCGTCAAATTTACATGTAATTCTGGAAAACTGGAACGATATCTAGATGAAATTTTAGCCCGAACTTCAAATTTGACTCGATTGGGTAAGTGAGTTGCAAAACTGTGAATAAGTCGAACAAAATGGCAAGAAAAATTAATTTTATATTTGCCTAAGACATGTCACCAAGACAACCTTTCCTACAGCGTCTTAAAAATAATGATGTAAATAAGTTATATGACATTGAAGCGCTCGGTTGACATAGATATTAGGCAACCGCAATGCAACATATCTAGATTTGTATGCCTGTTTATCATGAAAATGGTTTAAAACGAAATATTTTGGAAAGACATGTTTTGTATTAAATGTGTTAAGAAGAATAAAGCTTTCATAAGGTTTGTAAAAATATTTATTTTATTGGTTAACTTAGATAGCAACGCAAAAATCGATTTAAACCGTATTGTCTCCTGCGGAGATATTGAAGTAGATAGGAAATTTCTATAGACATTTATCGTCGAAATAAAACCCTATTATTACCTGTTAACAGTTGTTTCAGTACTACACAATACATATACAAAATGTCATTCTACACTAGATCAGAATAATTACCAAATAAGAAAAAAATTAAAATCGGTAAGTCTTTTAAGAATTAAATTTCTTAAGTTAAAGGATATTGATGATTTTATAATAACGATATTATTATAAAGTGATCAAGCTCTAAATAAATTGTTTACATATAAAAATACGAAGGTTACAACGAATCACGTCATTTTTTAATATTCTTTACAATCAGTTCCCAAAAAAGCATCAATGATGTATGTAGTTCTTTACGGTTTCTCTCTTTAATAAAGTCATTTATTAAAAGTGCGATGAAAAAGAAAGGGAGGTTTGCGATCTCTATCTGAAATTAAATTCAAGACGAGCAAGTGTTTAAAAAAAATCGGAGTAATTTCTTAGTTACTCCAATTATTAACAATTTGTATCCGAACAATACGAAAGGTTGCCGATTAGAGGCCACAAATGGGACGTTGCAACGAGGAATGTCTTCTGTATTAGATAGACCGATAGCCTGGCAAATGTAGGCTGTGACTGATTATACGTAGGCCAAGACCGTTATTAGTGTGTATTCAAAGGAAAGCTATCGATAGGAGTAGCGCCCAGTGGCGGAAACAACAAAAGTGAGGTCTATGAGTGTCGGTACACCAGTGATCATCTATTATATTCAAATTGAAAGTACTATAATATGAATATAGATCAGACGCTTACTAGCGTTATTGGGTTACTTTATCTACCTTTTCTAAATTTTTTCTTTGAATTATATTTTCAGTCCCGATTATATGGAAAGAGTCAAATCCATTTGAATTTTAAATATGAATTAACGATTAAAGCAGATTGCCAGGTCGCACAAATAGTGTCCGAGGAGATGAAATAAACCGACGTTGTTGGTGTGATTCCAAGACTTTTAATTACTTTCATAAGTTTTATGTGAATAAAAAGACAGAATTAGATTCCTACTGGCTTTTCACCTTGAATTCGCCCACATCATAAAATGGTATATCATCAAATAGACATATTGGAAAATAAATATTATTTACAATTAAGTCACCAAAGTCACATGGGCCCATTTTAAGGTATTGGGTCACACATCTCCTGGTAGTTAAACGTGTACTAGGAATTTCACATGCATTTAAAGATTTTAAGGTTTTAAATACTTTGGTGAGCCTTCACTACATAGAAAAAGCGTCTCCATGTTTCTTCTTCATTACTAAAATTCTTAATCTACACACACAGTACGTTAATATGCGTGCGTGTGTTTTTATACACATTCACATACATACCGAAATACTTAGAAAAATAAAATCATTATCACGTATTTAGTCTAGTTTACATGTGGCGTTTTTTCGAACTCCACGTCGTCTTCTCAGAAAATTAAGACCAAGTTTCGTTTCATAAATAATAATGTACCTTTAATCTTATCTCTTTTTTGCGCATTTCTTTATCGCAGTAATTTAAATATTATCCAAATTGTTGAAGATACAATGAAAACATTTTGGAAGTTTTTTGTTCACCATTTAAAAAAAAAATCTTAAGTGTTTAGTTTGCAAATTATAAGGGATTTTATGTAAAATTTTAACTTGTCAAAAACCTTAATTAACAATTGCGTCATTAATTGAAAAATTACGGATTTTTTTCTAATGAATTTTCGTTGCTTTATGTATCCACAAAGTACTTGAACTTTATTGTTTCTTAATATTCGTATTTAATAGTAAAAATAATTTTTGTTATTTACTGAGCGAATCGCCAAGCGCGCGCTGAAGCGTCTTTAGCCGCTTTTAGTCCTATTTTCACCTCGAAATTACAATTATAGATATTGGTGGTAGAGTTCCAGGAGATGACATTTATAATGAAATTTTCTGTTCTTTAAGAATATTTTTTTCTTATTTCCAATATTTCTAATAGTTATTGCAATGTTTATAAAAAACAAATTCCTTCTTCTTTTTTAATAAATTGTTTATAATTTTTACAATTTTTTACGCTGGACTTCAATTTTTTCAAAAACTTTCTAGATGCAATCACGCATCGAATGACATTTAGGTCATAATTTACTGAAGTGAAATTCGAAATAACGGCACATGTGAACTAGACTTACTTCAGTTCTCATATATATTGAAAATACTACAAATCGTCAATTGCTTCAATAATAAACATAATACTCGTACCACGATGAGAACGGATAAAGCGTTGGGCAAGTCTGGCCAGGGTCAGCCTGTTCTTAGAGGACATCAGTAGGCTCATATAGGTCATACAAGGTTAGATAGTAAAAAAGGCATTCTAAGAAAAAATCATTTCGGTTATTATCGACACATAAATATGTCTGTTTTGTGACATATCAACGATCATGGCCGAACTATAAGAATTAAAAACATAGACATTATTATAAAACTGTAGAAATGTCTTAGTGTTGTATGAAAAAAAAAACTGCTGCAAAGAAAGATCACAGTATACGCATTTGCAATAACACGTAGCAAAAAAAGCAGTAAAGGAGACATTACGATCAATTACTTATAATTTATAGAGATTCAAACAAGAGGAGCGCGCGTGACGCCATTGGAATACATGACGTTCGGAATGCAGTATTCAGAGGAAATTTACGAAGATTTCAGCGGGGACTAAAAAAATTTGGCGGGATCTTTTTAAGTATAAGTTGTCCTAACTATTTTCAATCAAAATTGTGCCAATAATAAAAAAAAAACATTAGTACGCTATCAGAAATTAAACTCTGATTTAAAAAGAAATGAGTTACAAAAATCTAATAAAAAAAATTTTAGTATATCTTTAACATCAACACTGATCTAAAATATTATACTGATTCTGGAATGATAGAAACACTAAATATTTCAGAAATTTAAATGTCTACATTGTATAAATCGAGTCTGAATTTTCAGGCAGGCGACAACATGAATGCATTTTTTTATTAAAAACGTATTTTACCTACTAAAAACTTTTATGCATGTAAATTATAAAATTTGTGCAACGAAACAAAGAATTTACTAAGATTTTGTATCCAACAATATGAATATGAACATAACAATATAAACTCAAGAAACCTTTTCGTTAGCTTAAATAAAATTGTAATGAAAATATTAGCCCATCCCTTGGAATTGCACCTATTACGTAATAAGTGATGAACATATTTTTGATTCCACCGTAAACAAGTAAAATTTGGGTTATTTTTGTTTCAAATAACAGCATAAATTATTATTATCATATATGTGCAAAATGCACTATTACTACATATATTACCGAGCTACTTGTGGGCCACACTAGCTTTTCGATCAATCAGTATCTGTCTACAGCCTAAAGCTCTTCAGTTTAATATTTTCGCATATGATAGTAATTAAAATGTTTTGGCACAACTCGCTTACTGTTAATTATATTGTATATTCCTAGACGCCGGAGCGACCGAGACCATACCCGAACAGAAGTATAAATCTTAATAGACTTCATAAATGTAATAATTTTAAAAGTATTTCGAGGATATCGTACTAAGCTAATAAGAACGCTTGTCTTTTTGGATACGAAAAAAAGCTATGTACTTAATGTAGCTATGTACTTACTACAGTATGTCTAAAAGAACAGTGATAGATCATGATCGAAGACGTAGCCTTCAATCCAGGAAATACTATATTTCATCCTGACTACAGGAGTGTTGACAAATTATACCTTTCAATACGCCTCAAGCTTATTGAATAATTTTTAACCTAAGTCAAATCAAAATCGCTCGCGCCGCGTCTCTGAAATCATGATCTGACGTCGGTCCAGGACGTTGTCGTCGCACGGTAATAGTAGTCAGCGTGGAGGGTTTGTGGAAGGGTACATACATAAAGGTTGATACTTTTTAAAAAACAAAAACAAATATGTTCAAAAACAGAACATCGGCAAATTAAATTCTGATCCCGGTGGACGACGATCAGAATAGCATATAAATATCACGTTGTGAATTTTCTAGTTAGGACATTTTATACATAAACGAGAGTTGATCATTCGAAAGCACATTAAGCAAAAGTCACGTAATTTGGACAGTTAGTAATGCACTAAACATAAAGCTGTACTAACTGCCTAACTGCTCTCGCACGGCCACTTGTCAAACTCCGAAAGCGTAAAGTAGAATTTCTATTTAAACTCCAATAGTACTACACGCCCTGGCCAGGGGCCAGAAGTTCACCTGTTGCCTGTGACAATACTGGCATGTGAATTATTATATCGAAACGTGTACAAGCGGCGAGCAATTCAGAAGATGCATGGCGTTTGCTGTATTTATTTGTCCTCGTTATATTTTATTCGAATTTTCATGATGGCGAATGGAAGCAAAGTGGGGAATGCAATTATAGATATTTTTAGGGGTCCATATTTTAAAAGGAAAAAAATCGAAACAATTATAAAACTACGTTGTTGTCCGTCTGTTTCTCCGAATATTCAGAAACGTTTTCTTAGGAACAGGTAAAAATACTTAGTTGAAATTAATATAAAAGTCTAGGGTAACTTGGAGATGTAAAAAGATTCAAGCTACTAAGCCAATGCAATCAAAAGATACGGCGACTTCTCACATAATTTAATATTCGTAAACTCACTGTTCAAATCCTATAACGCACTTCAATTAACCTGGAACCATCAAATTTGCCAAAAACAAGGTCTTACAGCAAAAAGAAAGGCAAAAATGAGTAAATTATTAAATTATATTTTTTTGAGATTTCAACTGACATTTGCACTTCGACAGTGAGAAATCCATATGAGAACATTTCGCGCTATGAAAACTTAAGATTTTCTAAACTTAAAATTATTTTTTTGAGATATTAAAAAAGGTAGAAAAAAATTTTTTTATAGAACCCTCAAAACACAAGGTCTACTCGAATTGTCTGTTTTTTTAATCCCCTGTACTGGAAAACTAAATCAATTATTTTTGGTGCTATTCTAAAATATGTAAATACGACGAATATAAACATTTTTAATATCGATAACATCTTAAATCATTTTTTGTTAGATTTTTACTAACCCACTGGATTTGGGAATGGAGAGCAAGTCCCATCTAACAAAATATCGAGGGAGGACTCCGACAGTTTCTTAGATGAGGCTTGCAATTTTAGTTTTTCACGTTGGCCCAGTGCAGGTTACGATATTAGCGCCTGATAGCTTACTATGCTCTACAAGGCACAGAACGAGTTTGTCTATTTGATTAAATAAAAAAAATCTGTAAAACGGTTGACATGCATGCCATCCCTAAAATTTCTTACTACTTTTGAACTCAAAGCGTTCAAAAGAAAGTAGCAATAAATTATTGAGTTCATCACACTCAAAAGATCGATTTTGAAGCTTTTTCAAGTTCACTGAGTTCAAAAATATAATTAATACGCATTGAGCTTTTGAGTTCAAAAACATATATATATATATATATATATACAAAATGCAACAATCAACGATGTAGTTTTTTAAGTAAAAAAGGTAACCATGTTTTAGAATTTATTCGTAAAGTAGTTTCAAAAATAATTTAAAAAACGTTTTTTGAACAATGTTTCAACACACACACGCACGCTCATACATACAGACTTCGCTACGGAGAGTGGTCGAAATAAATTTTTAGGACCCTAAAACGTCTAAATTTGATGACTACTTTTTGAACTTTTGAAAGTCGGACTGAAAACAGTCTGTTCCCGCTTATTGAGAGGGTATTAAGTACATTTTTTTTATTATTTTAAAGCAATTAGTTTTGTTTACAATAATAACCGATTCGATAACAATAACTACATCCTTTTTTTAAGGTGCGAATTGACACGTTTCGTAAGACGCATTTTCAACTGAGCAACACAAACATGGATGAACGTGAGGAAGAAAACCCGGAAGTGCCATAGCAGACATATCTCACCCGATTGTCCAGACCTATTTCGGAATTCGTTCACGTACGACATAAATTCCCCAAGGCCGGCCACACGCGCCTGAAATGGACAGTGGAACCGCGCACGCGATGTACGCATGAGCGGACCGAAAAACATTCTTCGCCCCAGCGCCAGGCTAATATCGATTGAGAATTGACGCTAAAGTAGTAAGAGTACGCACAATATTCTTATACGAAAAAAAAAGGTACATACTTGATGAAGTGATCATTATTATTATTGTAACCTTAGATTGTACAAACGTCGGTATTGGATAGGCTGCCAGTACACATGCAATTCTTCGTCAGTAAGTGGACATTCGGTGATCTAGTTAATGATGACAGCAATGCGCCTCTGGCGATACTTCTGGTGAATCCACGCCAACCCAGACCACATCACTAGATAACAAAAGTTCATAATTGCTTTACAACCATCGACGATAATGTTAAGAAAAAATATGTAGTTTGAGCTCCAATCACACAAGAGAGTGAGTATGATTGCAATAACTACAGCTAAAGAAGCTTTTTGTCCAATTTTTTCCACAATTTAAGTCCATTTTTTTCTGCTTTCTGTGATCGTACACGTCTGTTAACGACCATTGCAAAAGGATCATTGACAGTGATCTGAAAAAACCGGCTAATGTCGTGTTTTGAAACATTATCAAACGTCGATCCTCAATCTTGGTCCAATTGTGATTTGGAATGAGTATTCTAGACTTTTTTGAGATTATAAAAATTATTATATTCTTCTCTATCTACAAAATGAAATAAACTTTAATAATACATTATAATGTAGTAGTCAAATGATGTCACGCTTTGATAACAGTTTTATATTATTGAGTTATTGTGAAGGCGCCTTGGTAAAATCAGCCAAATGGCATCGATTCTAGTGTCGATTTTGTGACAGTTATTGATTTTTAAACAATACTTCAATATAAATCAATCAGTTTCTGAACGTGACACTCAACACTGAAATAATAGTTGAACTGAACATTTGTAGTATATTGTCATTCGGTTGCTTTTGTGAGAACGAGAACGGTTTGCATACATTTTATGTGTTAAGTGAAACGTTTTTATAAAATTCAGATTAATCTTTAAAAATTTATGTCTGTCTTGCGCTCACAAATGCAAATATCACGCGCTGTGTTTATATATAAATCACTCTCTTTATATATAATTTGTTTTTGAACACTGCTGATGCATCGAAGGATTAAATATTCTACAATACTCTTATCATCTAAGGCTCCTTCTAGTGAACTATCCGAAATGACAGTTTATCATACGAGCGTATAACTTTACGTTACACGTTATTTCAGCTTCGATGAACCTAAATACCTGCAATTCCAAAAAAGTATAGGATTATACCGGGTGAAAGGGACAGCCTTCCGCAAACTGATAGAGTTAACTCAGTATATTATACTAAGATGATCCGCGCATGAAATTATTTCAGGAAAGTTAAAGGAATCCAAGAAAACTGATTTGTTTTATCACCTACGCAATGTATCGCTACCATTTTTAAAACACGCGGACGCGCAGCACAGCGAATTGTCGGCCGCCCGTCGCCGCGGGCTAGGCAGATAAAATAGAACAGCTGATTCCGTGCGTTGTTCGTTAAAGTAATTTAAAGATCCATTGCTGTTTTTTTATTTTACCTGTTTTATTTACAAAAATGGAATGCTGCGTACAGAAAATGAGATTTTACATAGAAATAAAGTAGTTTTAACTGAAAAAAAAATTTTTTTTTTCCTGAGAAAATTTCCAGTAGATTTTGATTCAAAATAAGGGTCTGAATGCACCCTATCAGTTTGCGGAGGGCTGTCCCTTACACCCGGTATGTACTCTTTTAAACCAATTTAATACTGTATCATTTGTTTTTCAATTAAATATATGTTTTTATATTACATAGTAAATATGTAATAATATTAATAATATTGTAACAATCAATACAGGCTTAAATGACGCAAGCGCTGCACATGACATAAAATGGACGTTCGCCTGAGGCCAGACATCGAGATCTATAATTTTTCGATCGTACGATAAACCGGTATCATTCGTTCTATTAATAACATTTTCATAACAGTTACAATTATTTGCGATGGTAAAACCCTAATAGAAATTACGTATGTTTTCTTTGGTCCATGGCTATCTCCTTACGATTCCACCTACTCCATGAACACTTTAATATAAAATACGATAAACAACAAACTTGCATGACGTCTGCTGTTTTATGTATATTGTAATTTCGACATTTGTCAACAACTCTGAGGGACAAAACTAAATTAAAAGACTACATTATCAAATTAATAGAAATTGCATAAAATACTGAGCAATTTGTATTTGAAATACTCAAAGAATTCGTATCCGGCACTGGAAACCTTTTCACAATTTTAATGAATAAACAAAAGTGTATTACACAAAACTATAACGCTATTTACGACGTGTAAGTCTGAGATTGCTGTCTAGAAATGTAACTACAACAACAGATTATACACAAAACAATGCGAGCTTTCTATTGTCTGCGTTAGAGGAAAAGTAAAAAAAAATACAAATCCAACGACTTAAGCGTATTGAGTTATTGTGCAAATATGATGTGATGTTGTACCCAATTTAAGATTAGATAGATCCGTTGAGATTATTACATTCCAATACGTACGATAATATTCTTAAACGCAAATATCATATTTGATATTTATTTTTCGATTTACTTATTCAATGGTATTATCTATAAATATATTTTAATATTAGAACTGAATCTGATCAAACGGTTATGAGATAATATTCAATACTAATTACGATGAGGTATCACAATGTTGTGCAGAATAT
This sequence comes from Eumeta japonica, assembly GCA_005406025.1. Classification (NCBI taxonomy): domain Eukaryota; kingdom Metazoa; phylum Arthropoda; class Insecta; order Lepidoptera; family Psychidae; genus Eumeta; species Eumeta japonica. Next base: position 84,916 of record BGZK01000324.1, read on the forward strand.
TATTTCAGTATTAGTATATTGTATCTCAAAAATAACGTTTCAACAATTTCAGAAGTAAAATATTTACTTACAGAACAACGTACGACAGTGTAAAATAGGATGTTGTTTGAGTTTCACGTCATTAATGTTATCTACTTACTTATGCCCTAAGAACATAATAGCTAATATCTTCACCGAAAGTTTAAATAGCCCAAACTATTATTACATGTTCAAAGTTTGTGGTTAGCGTTCCATGATTGAGAAATCGAAGTGAGATATTGCTTGTAGAGCTCTCAATCGTATATGTTGTGTAAGTTCTCTTTAGTTACGGACGATTTATCTAAAAATTTGATCAATGAACCCTTGCGTTATTAAAAAGGTAAAGTGAAAAATTTTGTTTTTCACAATATCACTTGCATTTAGATAATATATGCATGACTCTTATCCATCTATTACGTTATTTCTCGTACTATAAAATACAACACGCCATTTATATTTAATCGACCTTTCGAAATAGTAAATTCACTTCATATCAAAGTGAAGAATAGAAAATAAAAGTTACTTACAGAAACACGTATATTTTTATCTTTGATTAATATTGTATTGCAGTAATTACGTTGACATTACTATTTTATTGCATATATAAAGTCAGGGAAAAAGTATTTTCGTATTTTATATACAAATTCAAAAAAAATTTTCGTCATATTTTATTTATATTTGATTATATTATATTTTATAAATAGTGACTATAATCCCACTGCTGTAGAAATTTTGGAACTTCTGATCAAAAAACTGCGTCAAGTAGTTTTGACAGTCCTGTTTCGATGTTAACCTAACACTACCTGAAGAATTCTGAGGAGAACAAACAGGAGAAAATCTGAGGGTATGCAAGGTTAGGGCCATAAGGTGGATGCATTAATACTTCCTAATCAAACTCTCTCAACATTTACTGAGTGGCTAAGATGTACATCGTCTGGCGTTATCATGATGAAAAACTACACCCTTCTTGTTGATCAATTCCGACCGTTTTTTCTCTACTTCTTATTTGAGTCTCATCAGCTGTTGGCAGTAAAGACCTAAAATTAATGGTTTTTCCTGGCGGTAAGAATTTGTAATGAATAATACTCTTTAAATTCCACTATACACATAGCATCAACTTTTGCGAGTTAATCTGGATTTCGCTATAGTATATGGAGCTTGCTTGCCTATTGATTGAGATCTATTTCGCATGGTTTTGTTGTAGGTAATCGATTTTTTATCACTAGTAATCAATATTTTGACAAAAAAGCGGCGAAGAGCATGTCGGACCATGCTTACTGTAAGGTTCCGAAGCCATTACTATAATTAAAGGTACTTGAGATGAAAAAACTACGTTGTGACACTTTTTTTCATCTTTTTCGCACAGAATAGATATAAGCACTTTAATCGCTTACAACTGGAGAAACAAGTAGGTATGTCGACTATTGCTTTCAATGTAAATTAAAATGCAACAGCAAAAGAGAGTTCTTATTGATGGCATTGACGTCCTTTTGTTGACGACCGCAGTTTTTCAGACAAAACGGTAAATCCGATGATTTTCAAAACAATTTTTGTTGAAAGTATTTATTATGTATTATCTTTGTAATTTTTTTTATATTTTTTAAACATATGGATTAAACAATAGAGGGGGAACACAATTTATGCAAATTTCGGAGCGATTATTTCGAAAACTATTCAATTAATCAGAAAAAATTCTTAGAAAAATAAAAATGTTTTTAAAAGACGTGACGAAATACGTGTCACACATTGATAATTCATGAAAATGTATGAGCCGCCCCCAAATCCCGGGAAATATTTATTGTTGCTATTTAACTACCAAATTAAGCAGCTGTTTATACAAAACACCTAAACTTTGAATTTCATCGATATACATTTTGTAGTTTTTGAGTAAAATGCCTGTGACATATGAACGGAAGGACCGACGGACGGACATGACGAAACTATAAGGGTTCCGTTTTCGCCATTTAGTTCAGAACCCTAAAAACCGTTCGGTTTCATTACGTTTCAATATAGAATCACAAATGAGTGAACGATTCGTTAGATTTCTTTCAGTGAGCTGGTGTGAGATCCAAGTTCGACATTTGGGTCCCTTTCATATATCCAGCTTTTTTTGAATTGGTCAAAACTGTTTTGTGGTCACTTCTCAGCTCTTCAGCTATGTCATAAGAACTAATATGACGATCTTGCTCTACTTTTTCCAAAATAGCACCAACTTTATCCGTAACAGGTCGGCTAGAACGAGGTTCATCTTTAACATCAAAATCACCGGACTGAAAACGCTTGAACCAGTTTTGTGCTACTCTTAACTACATTGGGTTCATAAACGTTACAAGTTCTTTTTGCGCCTTGTTTCGCGTTTTTCCCTTTTGTGTAGTAAAATTTAAAAATGTATCGAATTTCAACGTTAGATTCACTCATTTTAGTGGACAAAAAAACAATAGGCCAATGGCGGTACACTGTTTTTACTCTTTATTAGTCTTTTTTTTAAATTTCATGTATTTAATGGTATCAAAATAGGGCGAGCAAAGCAAGCACTAACCGTATTCAACAACCCGTATATACTTCTGATACACTTTATGAAAATACTATCGCATCTCAAGATTTGTAATTTAAATCTGTATATTAAATTGATGTCTAGATTCATTATCTAACACTATAATTTAAAAAATATAAGGCAACAATATGTAATATTTTATTAACCAGAATATTACTACATTACTAAAGATATCTGCCGAAAGTTATAGAACTAATAAGGCATACATCAATGTGTATGTTTTGTGTACTACATAATATTATTAACGCCATCGGTCAAAAAACTACTAAGTTAATATCGATGTGTTTACTTCTAGAATGTTTACTTACAAAATCGCTGAACGAATTTTAGATTAAAGGTAAATAGATATTAATTATATGTCCAGTTCAACGTGCGATGCTGTCTTTTCTTACTTTTAACTTGAATATTATTGTACTCTATGTGCAATCTGTTACCAATTACATAATACGTATATCAAAATTACAAAATAAGAAAATGAAAACTTCTATTTTTAATTCTGTTCAATAATCACATGAATTATAAATAGAATGAATGTTTTTTTTTGTGTTTATATAGTTTTCATGGACAAATATTTTTATACAACGTTACAAATTCAATGAAAATTATTTACTGAATATAATCTCCATATTAACAACTCATTCTAATATTAAACTATTATTACAATACGAAATTATTTAATATCTCTGTCATACAATTTCAATTAAAATAATTTGGTTCTATGGACATGCACTAAAATGCATATTGACCAGTGATCATGTTTAGGATAGTATTAGGCCTTTCGGGGTCCTACGCTTCATGACGGACAAGCCGTTCAAATAAACATCCTTAAACATGTCCCAAACATTCAAGCTTATTTTGAAAGTATTTTTGTGCCTACTGGACGCGCATAAAAAAATCTTGTGAACCCTGACAAAGTCGTAGTTTTTGCTAGTAATTAAAATACCTTATACTCTTTACTACACTAATAGCAAAGCTTTTGATTACAATTTTAATTTACGGAATTGCAAACATTCACATTTTTGTACACGCAATTAATATTTAAAATCGATATCGCAATCGTTCGTGCGATACGACGTCTAGACCATGGTGTAGGGTTTTAAAACATTCACATTTTAAAATATACATCATCATTATTCACTATATCTTCAGTCAGTCACAATGACTGAAAAGGACAAGTCCAGATACCACGGAGGGAGCGTAATCATATGAGCGGAGTGTATATTCTGACCTGGCTTGAAAGTGACGGGAATGTAAAATCAATCTGTATTCGTTGCATGCAACCTTTAGCCGGAAACTGGAGTCGGGATCTCCAATAAACACTATAGTGTCAATAAATATAATGGGAAAAGGGAAATTTCTTACGTTTATCTTTCGCTTGGTCCAGGTTTTTAGTGTGTCTGTGGGAGTTGTAAGAGTTCATCCGCAGTCTTTCTAATTTCGTGTAGCCCATTCTTTTTGGTTCCTATTGCAATAATTTATAACATTCACATTTAAAAAATTCAAAAGTTTATCACAACTATATTCTATTGAAATAAGACATTATTTTATAAGTGTTATAATATGTAACAAAACATCCTGTTATAAAAAAAATGTTCGTACAAATTTTATTTCACTTCAAATTGCTAAAATCTTCTAAATTGATGAAAATCAAAGAAAACCTTCGACGACATAACAAATACGGAAGACGGGCTTCAATGCCATTTTGTCGCTGCGACGGGTGGCGTTCTTTGTAATTTTATTGACCACCAATCACCGTCGCTCGCATCGCGACGACCCGCCTGGGGCGCTCGGCACGTGGACCACCGATATATAAAGCTTAGACAGTTTTACTACACACTTTTCTTAAGTTTCTGATAGTACTTAGTTGAATTTTCATTTTTTCTTCTTATCAATTATACTTTTTAAATAGTTGTATGAATATGACTACATTTAAAGACGGTAATCCACCGCTAAATGTTTGATAATGTTTTTATTACACTGTGATTTGGAAATTGAATGGTTACAACGGGAATTTTAATTTAAACTAATAACTGAAGTGATTTACGAGGAAGATTTATATAGATTGATTTATAGATATTTCTTGCGAATTGGCTGAACCATTAAGATGTTTATTGAGCAAGTCGGTAAAAAAGCAAGTCTCTTCAATTGGTATACAGTAAACTCGGTTATACTTTCTGAGTACTTTTTTACTATTCTATGCTTTCTGCGTACTTTTTTACTACTAAAACAAACTAACAATTACAAATTGAACATTCAGGACACAAACCTCTAAGTAATAAGAATATAAATCAACTAAAAATAAGAATGTTAGCAATTTTTTGCATTTCATCATCATACAATACGTTAAGAGTACTTTAGTTTTGTAACCTTCCTTGAAAAAAAGGACACTTTCAAGTTGACAAGCATATTTTTGTCCTATAGGTATATTAGTTGCTTCATTTGCGAGGCAAGGCGCATATTTTTTTCTAATAGTTCCGGCTGTTTGTTGTCAGCCAGTATATTAGTCCTTACCAAACCTTAATAAATGGTAGTATGGTTTTATATTCTTACGTATTATAAATCACAGCATTCCATTGTCTCTCCGTTTGCCCGTTTGCGGACAGATAGACAGACAAAAACAGATAACCCAAGTACTATTGGTCTGATTCACATGACTTTTCTTTTGGTATAAAAATATGTTCCTTAGGTTTTAATATATACATTTTACCGTTTCTTTATGACTTTGCTCGCGTGAATATAAAACGAGGAAACATATTCATAATAAAATAATTTAGTTGCAGTACACGGTTTCGGTGTAAGAGTACACATGCCTCTCGAATGATTTGATGGTGATCGAAATTTAGACGAGACAAGGATCGAAATCAACAGTGGAACCGTTATCGGATTGACGAGTAGAGTCAGAATCGGTAGCAGTGTCGTGGTTGACAGCGTGATCGTTCGACATAACGGACGATAAGAGTCAGTCTATAATCACACCGGGGTAGTCGCAAAACAATCTGATACCTACTATATAATTAATAGTTCGAGGAAGCGTTATCTTTGTAAATTATTATGATTTCTATGATTCCAATGCAAAAGAATTGGCCGTATAATTCGTGCAATTGTCGAGACGCGCTCGGAAATTCATACGTGTGGATCATAAATCAGCAGCGGGCAGAGGGGCGGGAGCGGGGGGCGTGCGGGCGTGCGGTCGCCGGGCCCGCGACGAGGAATGTTTTCAGGTGCTCCGGAGTTTCAATTATTCAGAGAGGAGCGCCGGCGCTCGACGCCGGTCAGGTCACCGGTGACGTTCCGAACGGACGTTTTTCTTGGAGGGGCACCGTTTGTAAAGGTGAAAAGGGGTGTTAAAATAGTATCGATAAATAGACACTGTTGTTTTTGTGTTTTGCTAGAAAAAGTCCCGTACTACTGAGACATTCCCGTAAACGATATATTTGTTTTTGGATTAAGAGGGTTAATGATTAGATAACGTGTTTTATGACACTTTGGACGACCGCCATGGTATATCACCGCGCCATGGCAACACCTCGCAATGCTTTCGACAGCTTTCAATGCTTATATATATATTCGCAATTTAATCAAGTGCGGCGAAGGCACGGAAGAACAACAGAAAAAGTAGGTTGGAATTTTGTATTGTCATTCTGGAAATAATAGTGACCCTAGATACGTCACCTCTATTGATGGATGTGACAACATTATAACGGCACTTTAAACAGCCATTACACGATCGCTCGATGAACCTGCATCAATAACAGAATTCTCACTAGAAGAACATTTGCCGGTAAAAGTACGAAGGCCGATATATACGCACGGAATCAAACAAGACGACTAATGGTGTGTCATCATGACATTCTCAGTTTAATAACGGACTATGACAAGCGCATGTGCACTGCATGCGCTATGGCAATTTAAAAAGAATCGAATATATATATATATATATATATATATATATATATGCAATACGCTAGGAACAGGTGAGAAGCGAAAGCGATGACAGTAAGGGGACTGCATTTTCATACATAAAACTAGTAGGCCACACACAACCTCATACATTCCGTATCATGTTAGGACTATAATTCAGTGTACCATACGACGTTCTGTAAGAATCAATACTTTCACCTATCCTATTTAATCTACACTTAAAAGACATATCTAAAAGTAATATCACAGGAATAATGATGTCACAATACACAAAAAATTTATGTATATTGTATCAATCGTAACAAGGCGATAACGACATTCGAGTTGATCGCTTACGAGTTATTGCATTATTACAAATGATAAAATGAATGCAACGCATCAAAAACAGAATGCATTATGTTCACAGTGAAAATGAACGGGATGTTAGTGCAAAACAAAAAAATAGTAGAGTATTCTAGGGTAATACTTGAAGAAATACTTTCAATGTCTACTCACGTCTTAAAAAATTGGTTGTCTATAAAGTCGGTTTACAGACGATTATTTTACGTGATAATGTCATAAGAAAATATTGATGAAAAATTACATTCTTTTATGAATTGAATTGAATTATTATCATTGAATTATCATTATTTTGTATAATACAAAGAAGGATTTGATTGAAAATGACAAGGTTTTCGATAAATTAACATTTATTTGCACTCGTTAATTCAAATGTTTTTCTACTTAAATTACACAGTAAAGAGATAGATGCGTCACAAGCCGAACGCTTAGGCCGATCGTGCCTCTCGCTTGCACACTCGGCTCAGGCGGAACGTGCCAATGAGTCATGCTTTTTCGTGCATGCAGCCGGCGTTCATCGATTTATAAGACGTTATCACGTCAAAATGATTCAGAACATCTATAGCAATCTGTCGCTTGGTCGCTCCGAAAGCTACATAGGATAAGTAAGACACCATACTTAACATTGAAAGTGTTCGGTGTTGCATTTAAACACGTAGCCGGTCTTGTAATTTCCATATGCACGGATATGATCTGGTACATCCTAGATGAAGACCCCTTATATCTGAGTGCCTTCGATCCGCATTGCGAGCTATCGACAGGCCCTAGGTTAAAGTTGTACGAGGCATAAAACTCCAAGTCGAAACAAATTTAAAATTGCAACCTCGACCAACTGCTGTAAGTATGTATGTATTAAAGCACCCCAGCACGCGGACTAATTTTGTGATATACAAATAATATATAAATAAAAACAATCCACTATGTTGATTGATTTATTAAAAATTCAATGGTCCATCTGTGGTTAGAATTCGAACCACATACATCGTATTTCGAAGGCACGCATCGCTCTTAACCATTGGCCACCGCCGCTCTTCATCAGTACTAACGCCCTGTAACCGAGAACAAAGTATCTCAGTAATTACTTAAGGAATACACACCTACCATTTCGACTTAAAAGAATATAAGTAAATGCACACTATCTAAAACGCTAAAGTTAAAATTCTTAATTCGTAGAATGTTCTCAGATAAAAATTAATATGATTTGTGAATACTACACGTCGTTAAATTATTTATTATACTCAAAGGACCTAACCACGACATAATAAGTATTTTTGAGAATCTTAAACGATAAACAAAATCTACAATGTAATTTTTACCGTTGTTCTATTGAAGCAGTGATATTAAAATACTTAAAAGTTCAATAACATATTATGAAAAAGATATATACAACAGACGGAAAGATACCAAGCTTTATTACAATACCACTTGTTACACCTGGAAAGGTATCATAGTGACAGGGCTAAGGATCCTAGACAAAACAAACAACACTTACTGATGGGTTCATTAAAAATTATCAATCTATTAATATGTAAATATTTTAAGCAAAATATGATTATACACACAAAACAAGAGTGAAGCACAACGTTTTTATATTTAGCTTCCATGCTCTAACTAGACCGCGATCGAGCGACGATTTGAAATCTAAGAAGGCTCTTAAATAGATTTGAAAAGGCGACGTTAATAATACTCTTCATTATTTACTATTAGTGGACTAAAACAGCTCTTTCAAATCATTTAGATTATATCTATTTCCCTTTTATTAGTTAAATGTCATCGAGTAAATAATTCAGCCCACTCTCTGAGTCCTTCGACTTCAATAAAGATAAAATATTAAGTGTCTGGTGGTAATGCACCCAGCGACTTGTTTTCGAATCAGCAGTAATCAATTCCCTAATGGCTAAAGGACCGATGAATTTTTAACTGCTGTCGAATTAAAGTACCGACTTCGGGCCTGCTTTGGTACACTAAGTCATCGGTCGCGAGCGTTGTCGTCAATTAGCGGTAACAATGGTTGATAGTTAACAAAACCCGATGCAAGAAACATTAAATGTAAAGTGTATTTAAACGTTGAGCGTTTACAATTAATAGGACTATTTACAGCATTAACATTTATATTATTAGAGGAAATAATAATGTATATTAAACTAGACGTCAGTAATCACTATGTTACAAATCAGAATATTATTAATAATAATAAAATTATATCGATAACTATATTAAGATTGATATTTTTTTATTAAACTATAATTAAAAATGAAAGAATAAATGCATTCATTCGTACGGGCAGGTGGTGTTTCTCTATATACTAATAATCTCATAAGCATGTTTCTAAAGGTACATTTTATAATTAAACGGTTATCTAGGATCGAGAGACACTGATGCTTAATTGGGTACAGGGTACCTGTATTATAGGTCACCAGTACAAATACAGAGTATATACAGCACACGTACAAGGAACTGTGTCATTGCGTCCGGCCGTCCACTTGAGCGTGCCGCCGCGTCCCTTCCAATATACGTGGCCGCAGGATATATGGGTTCGCGGCGGCGAGACGCGCACTGGCAATTTGTGTGTAAATCAGGCGCACTCGGCGGGCGTTCGGCGCCCGCTATTTTTCTCTATCCGATTTCCTGGCCATCCATTACCGCGAAATATGGAGTTATAAGAGGGCGGCCGCGGTTCGAAAGGGCCGGCCGGCGGACTCGCGCGCGCTATATTGCACTATCAATATTTATGTCGGCAGGTGTATTGGATGATTTTTTTAGCGGTCCAGCCGAAAAAGTAACCGACGACAGCCGCTATTAGTTGCTCTCGCGGTGTGGCACGACAGGTAAACGTTCCTTCGGGATTTCGTTTCTCGCTACTGTTTGTGTAAGAATAGGTACCTACCCTAATTATTTAACATTCATTGTGATATAGAAACATACCGTAAATACAATCGGTTCATTTTATATTGGTATACGAACGAATAAAAAACTTATTAGTTCTATTTCAGAAACTATTATTTACTGATTATTTACCTTATTCGCATCGCCTATCGTATTATGTATGAGGTTTATGATATAACTATTAAGCAGTTTAGTCACAAGATTCGTCGATTTCTTTGTTTCTAGGTTGGTACTTTAGTTATATAAATATTCCCTGACATAAATTGTGTTATTGAGAAAATATTAAAATTCAAATCAAAATGTAATCAATCTTGCAGCATCTTCGTAATTATTTTTGCTTATCATTAGTTTCTTGTTGTGATGATATTGCCAAATTCCATAAGTTATTCGTAAAAAAAATCTAAATTTTTGAAAAATATATATATACTAGTGGTTATCCGCTCACTTTAGTGGGTGTTATGGATTATGAAAGGAACTAAATCAAACATGAAAAGAGGAAAGGTCAATAGATCGTAAAAATAAATAGCCTTAAAATATTTATAAAAAACTTTACATCCAATACTTAAAGGCCCTTACTTATTCGTTCAGTGGTTTTTAACTTATGCTTGGATAAAGAAAATTCATTTGCATTAAATGAAAAATAATATGAGGCTAATCAAATCAAGAAAAATAATTAAGTAAGTACATACAACGTACACAGTATCCATTGTTATAATAGATGTATTAACAATCAGAAAATGACCAAAAAAAAAACGAATAAAAAACTTCAAACTATTTCTTACAAACAGCTGGTTTTCTACGAGTAAAAACTATTTAGATCTGTGTTTGTTCATATTTTACTCTTGTCCACAGCGTGCAATGTGCATCTGAAAATATTATTAATTATTGTGATTATTATACAAAATCTATTGTTATGCTAAATGTATGTCACCCGACATTATAAAGTGTAATTTACAATAGCAATTGAAATATTGAACAGCAATAAAGTGACACTTCTTATCACATCTTCAACACAAAAAGATCGTTTTTGAAGTTCAAAAATAGGTAACAAAACTGTATTTTTTTTCTCTAGAGAGAAAAAGCCAATCGCATTTCGAACGTAAACCAATGAATCAAGTTCAGTGCTCCTTCCGAAACTAAGTTCAAACCATTTTATTCGTTGGAATTTTATTCTTTGTCCAATACATGACTGCAAAATCAATAATAACAAAAAATATTTAAAAATAACCGATAAATATTCAAAGCATTATTTGTACAAAACATAATCTTTTATAAATAAATGGAATTCAAATAGACTTTCTTAAATACAAACATAGGTTTTTCTTGCTGGAAAGTTGCACGTTCACAAAGCTATTTGCATCTCGAAACTTTGAATCCTCCGCCACGCCCGGGATTTAAAATAAGTTCTCGCTGCAAAAATTGATTCTTCTTTCTTACTGAATAAATAACCAATTTCGCAGATTCGCCGCGCTGGGAAATAAGCTGGTAGCGAAAAGTGAAACGTTGTTACGAAAGACAATAACAAACGTCTCACGGCTCGCCTTGCGATCCGACTACGAGCTGAGTCGGTTTCGTCGTGTTAATATTTCCCACGCTGACACTCTCACGTTATAAACTTATTACATTATTTTTAAATTAGGACGAAGTCAAATAAATACAGATTTTTAATTTAAAATATCCTTAACTTCCCTTCCCATTTACTATTGTTTCCTAGTTCGCATCCGCAGCTGTACCATTTTTATGCCCTTAAATATAAAAATAACAGTACCTTGGTAATAAAGTTCTCCTCGGCGTATTTTCAGTTTACTGAGTAGAGAGAATATGATAACTTTCCACGGGAAAAATTGCTTACGTTTATTTCCATCAATAAATATTTGAATACATAACATAAATACAGTATATAATACGCAAAATTAATCTGATACCTGCTCTTACGCCAATAATGTCACGTAATACCCAATTATATGATTATGTCATCCAGTGTCATTTACGGTGGTGAACCTATTGTAAGTCTACTGATACCTCGGAACTACATCCGATAGCAGAGTAACAATGCAATTACCCCAAAATTATTCGAGCTGACGATGTGAATCAACGTTTAGAAAACTATCTTTTATGGCCAAGGAAGACACTTATATGAATACACTTGAAAACAAAACGTCAACAAAATACCAATTTTCATCAAAATCATTAGATCCGTTTTCGAGATACGAAAATTTAAATGTAAAGTACATATTTATATACATATATGACCTAATTGATAATTTAAATTAATAAGGCAAGCTTTCGAACAGCTTCTAAAATTATAACTTCGGATAACTGCATAATGCTGTATCAGATTTACGTTCAACTGCAGACTCACGGACTTCCAAAATATTGTTTGAGATTCAAAATATTGGAACTTAAGCATAGCATGGTGGTTCAGTACGGGAGTGAGGCCGCACGGTCACCGATACGGTGACAGTGGCCGGAACCGATAGTTTAGGGACTACTCCGAGAAGCGAAGCAATTTGATAAGTCGTAAATGAACTTTAAAACTGATCGGTTAATTCGCCTATGGTCACGGATATAACCCGTTACCTTCTTTGTCATTCAAAGCATTAGTCACTTGTTCACCACCGTTCACCGGTGATAAGACTTCTAAATAAAGTCAGTTTATTTCGATGCGTTAAAAGTCAGTTCAAATGAAATATTGTCTTTCATTCGATCGTGAGCCGAAAAGTCGTGCCAGGGAGTCGAGGACACTTTTCGGCAAACCCTACTCGGCAACTTATATCCGAAACGACCAACGTCCTAAGGGAAGATGACACTTAACTTTTTCCATTTCAGAGGTGGACCCGTTGATACTTCTCCCCGATGAGTGTATTATATTTATATTCAGTTCGGATTTTCGGTGTCGCATATTTTTAAATTTAAATTTGAGCAGGGTCCCATGAAAGGGATTCCGACGGAGGAAAGTTGGACACACGCGGCGAAACATCCGCTGATTATTATATTTCCCTCCCGCTCGCTCTCGTAAATAGATTTCTGTATTCGGGTAGGCACCTACGTAAAAATTCAATTTTAAACACGACCCGCGTATTAAACGACAAAGCTTTTTACTACATTGTTTTCGCAAAACGAAGTTGATGTTGAAAATTTTGAGTACAACGATTTAATTTTTTTCTGTTCACAGGGAAAATTCATACAGGATGTTTATTTTATCGCATACACATCCTCTTCACACGCACACCAGTTATTTCTCTAAAATAAAAATACATTTTGAATAACTTTTGCATATAATTTCTGTTTGTTGCATTGTACTTGAATAATATAATATTATATATTAATATACGGAAATACATATATTATAGGTATCATAAAAATATAGTAGTCACGTGATGAAACATATTATAGACGCATGTACACTAATTAAATCACACCAAATTAAACATGTCTCTATTTCGTAGGCAATGGACTTACACTTGAAATAAATCTTTAAATAATTCTTATTCTGATTAGCACCCATACCAAATCATGATTTACTTTGAGAACAATGCGCAAGAAACTCAAGAGATGCTCTTTTTTTTCATGGACACAAAATATTAAATTATGAATAAAATTAGTACAACATGTAGAAATAAACATGAAACAACCTGATAGCCGAGCAGCATCTCATGGGCTCTTAGTCTGGTTCACATTTTTATGATTTTTACAAAGCCCTGAAAATAGAGCTAAAAACGGGTAGTCTGCCTACCGCGCGCGTTGCGTCCCTGACATAACAACAAAAAAATATATTTAAACATATTAAATATACATAATAAAGAATAAGAAAATTCATGTAGTGTTGGAATGCATAGATAAACAATAATCTACGAACAATTTTAATTATTTATCTTAATTCCACGCAAATATAATTTTAACTGATTTTTAATGATACCTAAACTATTAAAAGTGCAAGTAATGGAATCCTCTAATTAAATGGCACATAAAATATTTTTAAGTTGAAAAGGCTGGAAATTTTTTTTTTATAAGTAATAGTCAATAATTAAATAAATAATAGATCTAGAACTTTAATGAAAGGCTGAAATTGCCAATTAATTAATACTGAAAAAAAAAGACTTGAAGCATTATTGTCATATCTGGAATAGTTTAAAAATTATTCTAATTATAAAAGTAAAAGAGCGGATGAAAAAAGACAAGTTCCAAGGCATAATAATATTAAAAGTTTTATACACAATAGAAAAAGATTTTTTTTTTTCAATAAAAACAACACACGGCTACATTTATTACAGAATTAAGTATTTTTTATATTGTTTTTTAAATAAACAAATTAAAAAAATATTTTTTGAAAATCTTAAAAAGCAATAAGTGTTAATGATTTTTTGAGAAAAAACGGTTCTTTAATTTTTTAATATGTAGTGACAAAAAACGATTGTTAATTGACAAACGTATTTTAGCAACAAATATTTTTTTAAAGTACGGTTTATTTATAAAAATCATAATTTTCATCAATAAATATATTAAAAAAATGTTGAAATACTCACAAACAATGTATTTGTTTGTAACAATTTTTTAAACAATGGTAGTAAAAAACAAGAAAAAATATATTTAAGTAGTTTTTAACCATTAGACATCGAGATAATCAAGATTTTTGATATTTTTTTTATTTACTTTTTTTATTCTATAATTTTCAATTGTTAATAAAATAGTGACAAATCAAATATTTTAATTGATCTATTTAAAAACCTATTAAGAATAACTTCACGAAGTGAAAAAAATTCTAAGGTTTTAGTTTTATTATTATCGTGGTTTTTATGTCAACATTCAATTTAGAAAAGTTATTAAATTGGGATAAAAAAAATTTAAGCGAAAATTAATATTTATTTATGTATCCCAACACTACATGAATTTTCTTATTCCTTAATATTTATATTTAATAGGTTTAGATATATTTTTTTGTTGTTGTGTCAGTAACGCAACGCGCGCGGAAGCCAGACTACCTGTTTTTAGCTCTATTTTCAGGGCTCTGTAAAAATTATAAATATTAGAGGTACAGTTCTGGAAGTTAGAACTTCTTTTTAGAAAATTTGTTAATATTTTTGGATCTTTTTTTAAATTTCGAAAATTATCAATATGCTTCGAGATAATAAAAAAAAAAACTGAACCCCCACTTTTTTCCTTAATTGTTTATAACTTTTGTAAGTTTTACAGCCCTTTTGGACCTTTCTGAAGCATTCTACGTAACAATTTCGTATTTGTTGCCTATCGAATAACAACTATGGTCATGTTTTCGGAGACTATATTCAATTTCATAAAAATGGTACATGTGAACCAGACTATCTTTTCATTAGGATATTCAGATACGGTATAATAGCCTCCGCCACATAACTTTTTTTTAACGAAACGTTTCAATTCATAAAATAGCAAATATTGACTTTGAATTAGGATCTTTTTATAAAAACGTACACACTGCCCCTTGAATGATATGTGTTTATCGAGTCGGCTGTTATGAGCTGTAAGGTAGTTATGTCTAGTGTTAATGTTATGGATGACGCTCATTTTTTGGAACGATTTTTTATTTCTCTTTACATTTACTAGGTATGTATATAAATATTGTGATGTTAAAGTTAGGACATTAATTTCTTTAAATGTATCTATAAGAGATACTACTGGTCTCAATTTACAAACAGTATGAATATCTCGTTTCTGTAGCAGGGAAATATTAATAATATCGGATGTGTGGCCCCGTAATAAAATTCCGTAGATCATTAAGTATGAAAGGAACTGAAATCAACTAACTCACGGCGCTTTCATCATTCATGCGATAATTTAATCCCTAATTTTAAAAAAAACACGACATATATATGCATCAAAATTATTGACCCATATGTATTAGTAAATCGATCTTAAGGTAAGTTAATGTCACAAAGACCTAAATTATAATGAATATCATATTGGACATTTTCTCGTTACGTTATATGATTATATCTTAATACATAAATCATAGACTATTAACATATATTATACCACTACATCATATTATAATATTCAAAAAATATTGTTGCAATTTTAATATCTAACAACTTTTACACATATATAAATATTTGCAGTTTTTCGTAAAATATATACATCGTTGGACATCTTAACATTACAATTATTCATACGTTGTTTTTTAACTTTATATCTTAAAATTTCTTTTATTTGTTTGAATACTCCAATATTTTAGCAAGTATATTCTTTTAGGCAATTTTTGAGTTAACATTATACCTATATATTTATCTAAAATTATGAGTTAATTAAATAAATAAGTAAATAAAATTATTAATGTGTCATTTCCATAAAAATATATATACAAGTTTATAGTACGGAACATTTGGAAAAAGAAAAGCAAATACGTCAAGAATTTTCTTAGTTAAAGTTGCGTTTACATCGATTGCTCAATATATCATGCACATTATTTCATGCATATTATTATTATTCATCTCTCGAGATAGCTCTAAATATAGGCCAGAAAATAAGGTGTATAGAATTCCAGTGACCTCACGAAGTCCCAAATCTCAAATCCCTTCCCTTGTTAGGGCTCCTGAATAATATGTGAAGGGCCACACCAGCCTTTGACGGTTGCCTGTATCAATTTTCCCTTTATGAAAATAACAAGACCATTAGATGTTTATATTAATACGTACAGTTGCTATGTTCGTGATGAATACCTTCATAACACAATAGAGCTAAATATACATTTTTGACGGTAAAAGCGTGAATATATCGCGGTTTCTGGTTATTCTTCAAAATAGTTTTGAAATTACAGAAAAAGGGGATTGAAAGTCGTTTGTAACACTTATACACAAAGTTTAAATAAATTGAAAGGGCAATACTAAAAACACGCGTTATAAATATAATGAAGAACATGAGTACTAATTAACATCGAAAACTTAATGGTTAGCATGTTTACCAGCCACGCAAAAGATGTGGGTCAGAAGATACAACCATGCGTGTACCACTGAGTAATTTTCAATCTCATATTCATATTATAATATGCAATTATCTCTTAGTTCAATGGAGAAACAATAAGCACTGTAAGTCTTAAGAACTTGTTCACAATCATGTTTTTTATTTTGGATATTTCATAAATGTAAAAGGTATATTTTACTATCTTTCATAATGATTCTATTGTTGTAATGAAATATAATGAAATGTTTGACGCCATCTCTTGTGCTTTACATCAATTACTACACAATGAATGGTTAATTATTGATGATGTTGTTACCGTGTACCACAAAAAAAGTATCGAATCAAGAACATAACCCCACTATGTCACTAAACGAATAAAAAATTATTGATATTTATCAATTTCACAATTATTAAACATTGCAATGCGATACGTCTTTTCAGATTCTGTAACCAAAGCCAAAAAAGGAACTCTTATAAACTCGTCCTGTCCACCTGTTCATACATCTGTATGTCAACTTTAATACTTTGCATATTCTATAACGATTCAGATGAAATTATAGAGGTCACGCGTCTCATGAAAATGGCCGATCCAAAGATATCCCACACGGATACCATTCTGTAGGATGTCTTCGGATAAGTATTTAAAATACATTACAGGTTATTTAGACAGTTTGCCTCTAAGATGATATTTTGCAGTTTATGGGATTCCACGGTCGTTAACTTTGTATTCTCCTTACATCTTTTGGAGCGTGTGTTTTAAAAATTGGAAAGAAAAATTACAGTCATGTAGCTTTATAACACGTTTACAAAATTTGTTAAGTATATATAATAAGTTTTTTAGTTATTCATAATTTATCAGTGCTGAATAGTAACAATGTAATCACCAGCTAATATAACTACGAGTTTCGACTTTAAAGTAACAGGTACCTACAATTCAAACATATATTTATGCCCTCACTTTTTTACAATTTTTTTCCAAACTTCTAAGGTTGATGCAATACCCGTTTGCTTTTAAATTAGTGCTATTGCAAATTTTTCCTCATTTTATTCGTTGGTATGATGCGAAACCTAGATGAGGGAGTCTTACATATACTTTGATCTGATTAACATATACGTTAACTAATAGAAAATAAACGTTTTATCAAGTGAAAAGATTCAAAACGAATATATCGCACTTGTCCCAACGATGGATATCCATTTTTTTTTTATATAAGTAAACTTTATACCAATTATATCTATTACTTTATGTTGGCTTATCGGAATAATAATAAAACTATAAATGGGACAAGTTTCGGTGCAAATGTAAAGAGAATATTTTAAAGCATAACGAATCATTCGACTTATAATTTTTTTCAGGTACACTTATTTTATTTTGAGTAGCATCAGCGTACACTAGATCTCTATCAGAACATCACACGCAGAATCAACTAAGCCTATCTCATATTTTGCAAGGAGGTCCTGCACAAGGCCAACAGCAGACCACGCATTGTGGAATGTGTGGTCCGCTGTTGGCCTTGAGCTGCATCTCCTTTTTCCATATTTTAGGTATCCTCTCAAAGGATTCGTTCCATTTTTCCTCACTCCCAAATTTTACGTGGCATCCTTTGTCTAACAAATAACTTTCCGCAGTTTCAATAAGTGAGCTTAGATCGCATGCGAAACTACTCAAAGTACGTCTGAAGCCTCCCGTTTTCGATTATGACCGGCCGCCGGCTCAGCACGCCGCCCGCCCTACACAACATAAATAAAGGAAGACCTGCGCTAAGGGGTTTACGCTTCGATAATAGTCATTCCCCCTAGACAGTCATGGCTACGCTGTTTGATATTCACAGTACTCTACGTTCCTAATTTCAATTTAGTACTTCTTTCCTTTTGTTAAACTTCAAGAATTCGGCCATTCAACGAGGTACGGTATTAAATAGCTTCCCCGTAAATCCGCTTTGGGAAAGAATTTAATTTAACGTTGTGCCAGGATACAAAGTTTTGTTTATTTGTCGTGAGTACCTTTCTATTTAAAATTTTCGTTAAATTACTAAGAAAAGCCACTCTTGTAACAAATTTCCACTTATTATAAAAAAAAAGAATTACTATCCAGCGATAACTTCAGGTTATTTTAAATCGTTTTACATTAACTTAAGCCTTAAGGTCTACCCTTTCAACTTGATATAAAAAAGAATTTGTCAAAGTTTCAAATTCATTGCAGATGATAATTTTTAGTAATAAGAAACAATATTTAGGTTGACGTTATTCAAAAAATCCATAGCTAGTAAAACGCGAAAATTACAATACAGTAATATAAACACCAATTTAAAAGTAAAATGATCTGGTTGATTTTGGTTTTAACATATGAGAATACAATTTCAAATTCGTTTAAATATTTTTCTTGTAAAAAAAAAAGACTATTAATGGGAGAAGAACATCATAATATATAGATATTACTTAAATCAAATTTTATTGTGGTAGAACCATACTGTGGCCAACTAGGCTGCAGTACAAATATGGGCCTATTCGACTGGTGAAATATCACACTCTCGCAGAATACAGATGTGAAGTAGAAGTTTCTGCTGTTGTTTTTCATCAAGCGAGTCAGAGTTCCTGTGGTCCACTTCTCCCTCCATCAATCCTTCCCATCAGATATCTTATTTCTACTCGAAAAGCCAGCAACGCACTAGTGATTCCTCTAGGGTTGCGAGTGTCCTTGGGCAGCGGTGACCATCCACTCTCAGATTTCGCGCCTGTCTGTTTGCCCCTCGAATATTCTATCAGAAAAGTCTCGGAGAGTACGTTAAGGCGTAGGCCTCTTAGGCTGTTTTTAAATGAATATCAACTCGGTAGCAGCTCTATCTAATCTAAGTCCCACAATTTGCTATAAACTGGGTTTTACAAAATATATCTCACCAGTGACATGATACAAATTTAACACAATATTTTTTAAATATTAAATTTTTTTTGTAGTATTTTAAGGGGTACAAGGGAGTTACTCGTGCGTTAACGGCCTTTTACATGTACTAAAAAAAACACATTTATTATCCCGATGAAAACCAAGGGCCAGTGGGCCTCGTTAAAAGAAATGAGTACTATAGTCCCCACACTGCCTTAATTTTAATCGCAAATACTCATTTCATTTTTGTTTTTTATTTGTACGTTATACAATTCATTGAAATAAAATGATCATTCTATAAAATAAAATCACAAAGTTAGAAAATTAAAGTGTCAATTACATAGCCAAGGCTAATAAGAATCAGTTTATGGTCGTGGCGAATGTGATTAAAAAAAGTCTAACAACGCATAAAATGTAAAGTGCAAAAGGGTGACTTTAATTTAAAGCAAGTAGACAAATAATACATAGAATAAGAAATATTTTTTAATAGTGTTAATCGCTTCCTAGATGTACATTTATCCTCGATCTTGGAATTATTGGAACGTATATATGCTATTGGAATAATTTAACTGGTAATCTTCTTCTATTTCTGTAATATTTATATACGATACTATTCAACGTAATCACTTCGATCTGCACTAATTCACAAATCCAAAAATAAATTTATTGTTCGTGAGTTTTATGTGTTAGTTTTTTTATGGATCAACTATATTAGTAGCTATATAACCATTTAGCTGTATCAAGTTATGTAAATATTGGTAAGGGACAGCGAATTCGAGAATGAACAAATAGAACAAATTTTGCCTTATCTTAAAATATTTTGTAAAAGCTTCTATCCACTGGTAATATTTATTACAGTATTTATCTTTAGGTGGCTTATGATATTTGTAGGTATAGAAAATATTTGTAGGTATGGAGTAGGGCTACGAGTTGAGCCTAAAACTGAACTGAAATCGGGACCAGGACCGAAATCGGCATCACGAGGGTTTGAATTGGACACGTTCGATACAAAATATGAATTTACACCATGCCGATGCTGGCAAGGTTTCGGGCGTAGAATTAGCATGTAATACTTTTTCAGTGTTATCATATATCTTTAAACCACACTTCTTTTATTCTTTTACAAAAAAAGTAATTTTTATTCCATATTTTCGAATGTCACATTTTTTTTTAATATTTGAAAATGGTAAGTAATTTTATAAAGAAAAATAAAAGTACTAAATATATATATATGTATATACACAAAACTTCATACCGGTAAAAATATTAAAACTTTCAAAGATTTGTAAGCCCAATATGTGTTGACAACACGTGTAGGGCTAATGGTGTGAGCCTAACCCCCTCTTATTAGAAATACCCCGTGCCCTGCTGGGAACAGCCTGCAAACTGTACAAGGCAACATTGATGTTGTTTCCATTTACATCCATCAGGATACGTTCACTAATGGCTGGAGCTAAACTCAAAGCCAGGTAATCAAGTAAAATTTTATTAATTCATTATTTATATAGTTCTTATAGCCCCTTGTGAATCACTCTTTTGCAATTGTATTGCTTATATGTACAGTATTAACAAGTCAATTATAAGGATTCAATTATTTGGAATAATTTCATTTTGGGGCGATAAATAACACTAGTTTACAAAATTTTACTTTTTATTTATACCCCGAACCGAATGTATGTCAATATGTTAATCTACCTTCCCTAAACCTAAAAGTGTTATCAGAAATATTTTATCACGTCGGAATTTTTTTCTGCCGTCAATTGTTTTTTTTTAACTACCCGACGTGGTGGTGATATTTCATTGTTTATTCGTTCGCTTCAAACGACAGTTACTTTGCTTTGGATTGATTTAAAATGGCTAGCAGAAAGTGCAAACAAAGTTCTGACCGTTTTGTTATGTTTGTGGACAGTTTATATTTTCAAAAGAAGACCTATTGTAGATTCGTTAAAAACTGCATATCTTCATTATTTTGGATTTCCTGTTGCAAATCAAGATAAAAGTGGGTGCCTCACGTGTTTTGCGAAAGCTGTAGAATCATCTTACTCCAGTGGTCATCAGGAGAAAAGTTTACCTTCCATTTGGTTCGCCAATGCTATGGAGAACCTAGTAATCATGAAAATGATTGTTACTTTTGTGTTACGAAGACATTGGGATATAACAAAAAATAAGGCAAGTATTATGTATGCCGATGTTCCGTCTGTTACTAAGCCGATTTTACATTCAAAGATCTACCCCATCCAGTTTGTCCCGGTAGTTCGAGTGCAAATATATTAGATGACAATAACAGTGATGTTGAATTCAAGTCGATTTCTAGTGATTCTGACGAATTTTCACCTCAAGAAAACACTCCACATTTAATTAATCAGGCCGAATTCAATGATCTTGTACGAGATTTACAGTTATCAAGATCTAAAGCAGAGCTTCTTGGCTCCCGCTTACAACAATGGAACTTGTTACTACCAGACACAAAAGTTACGTTTTCAGAAACAGAAGCAAAGTTTACTCAGAATTTTTCAAAGAGAGGTGAATATTGTTATTGCACAGATATCCGGGACTTTTCGAAGCAATGAATCAAAACTATGATAAAACAGAGTGGCGCCTATTCATAGATTCTTCAAAATATAGTCTCAAAGCTGTTTTATTACATAACGGAAATAAGAAACCTTCCATACCAATAGGACACGCAGTGAATTGTAAAGAGAGCTATGAAACGATGCGTACTTTGATTAATTTAATAAAGTATAAAGAACATAAATGGAAAGTGTGCGGTGACCTCAAAGTCATCGGTATGTTAGTGGGATTGCAGGGTGGTTACACGAAGTACTGTTGTTTCCTTTGTTTGTGGGACAGTAGAGCGAAACAACATCATTATGTAAGGAAAGAATGGCCTGTTCGAAATGAGTATATTCCGGGCAAAATGAACATTAATCACGAGCTGTTGGTCGATCAAATAACGTCACTTTACCTTTACACATCAAACTGGGGCTCATGAAAAACTTTGTAAAGGCGCTTGACAAAAACAGTGATGCTTTCCGGTATTTGCAAAAATATTTCCAAACATTACAGAGAGAAACTGAAGGAGGGTATATTTATTGGTCCACAAATCCGTAAAATTATGAAAGATTCTCAGTTTGAAAACCTTTTATCGGTTAAAGAAAAGTCTGCTTGGAACTCATTTAAAATGCTTGTAGAAAATTTTTGGGAAATAAAAAGTGAAAATTATGAAGAAATTGTTAACAATTTATTGAAAAACTTTCATGATATGGGAGTAAACATGTCATTAAAGATTCACTTTCTACACTCTCATCTGAATTTTTTCCTGAAAACTTAGGAAGTATGAGTGACGAACAGGGTGAACGTTTCCACCAAGATTTAAGGACTTTCGAAGAACGACATCAAGGATTTTGGGATGAAAATATGTTAGGGGATTACTGTTGGTCTATCATAAGAGAAACTGATTCAAATAACTATAAAAGAAAGCAAAAATTAGTCATTTTTAATTTATTTTTGTATTAATCCTAAAATTTTTGTATTTCCCTTCAAGAAAATAAATATTTTTTAAACCAGACGTGACAGAATTTTTTTATTATTTTTTCTGGATAGTTCTACCTGAACACAAAATAAAATAACAACTTTCAGCTGGGGTATGAAAACCGTGTAAACTAGTGTAATTTATCAACGAAATTTCATCGAAATCAATTAATAAAAATAAGCCTTAGAAATTCGTTTCAACCTCAATTTCACTTTATGCTCCAGAAATGATACTAGGAAATGGCGTCATTTAGTTTAATATCACGCGTTCGTCCTTCAAGACGTTCGGTTAGATTGAAAAGCATAAATTCGTGTGGGCGGAACAAATGATCCCAATTTAGTTTTATATCACACAGCACATATTTGCTTGGCGCGCAGGGAGGCGGTAAAAGATGGTAGAGCGGACAGTATACAATCATATATTTTTTGAAATAGCTTTAACAAACTATTCATTGCTGGGTGCTGATTTAACAATAAGTAAATTGATTATGCTGTAATGAAATTCTAAAATTCCTTCAAAATCGCAGTAGTTGCGTCAATAACATCACAAAATTACATATAATCTATAGTGGATAATGCATGGTTTGTCTGAATAATTTAATGAAAAATGTTTGAGACAATGCATTGTTATGTAAAATTTTGAAAGTTCTATTGTATACAATATGGTATTGCTTGAGCGTTTTGCAATTTCAGTACTGAGTACATACAACGATTGTCTTCTGATATCGTTCTAAATATGAGACGAAGTACATATCAAAATGAAGCTCCGGATTCTTCGTGACTACAACATTTGGCTTCTATGATTTATTTTTAGTAGAGAAATATTAAGTATGACAATAACATTGAACGTTAATTACTTTCATAGATCTTTTTTTATGAAACAATTAGACATAATCGACTCGAGCCGTCGTGATTAGTGTTTCGTACTAAAATTAGGATTTACATACATAAAATATTTAATTTTCGATATCACTTATTTCTTTCAAAAGCACATCTTTTTAGAAATCTAGATATTGTATATATAATTAAATACAAATATTACATATAGACGACAAATTTAGGACTGAATATGAAGCTCATTAATGCTCCTTTTCAAAGAGAAAAAATTTAAAAAAGATTGAACAAAGGGGACGAATCCAAAACTTCCCGCTATTTGCGAGCTCAGAAAACTCAAAATTCATATACTAATACAAATTGCGCTTTCGAGTTTTTCGAGAATGTACGTAGAATGAACTGTATTATTTTATGATTATTGTATTACATAAATAAATAAGCTTTTTTTTTTTTCAATAAAAACGAACAACTTACATTTAACTTATTTTAGTAATTTGGTTTAATCGAATTATTTGAAAGTTTTCCTCTAACGATATCTCTAGATAAGTTAACCGATTTTTGACGATCTTGACGCCATCCTACAAAGGTCTTTGAGGAGTAAAGCCGAAAAGAGAAATTTTTAATAACAAGATTTTCATTTTAACGTTAGTCAGTACATTCGCTTAGAACGCTTTTGATAAAAACCCCTTTCGCGAAACACCTGTCGTCGTCACTAAAGACGATAGTCATAGTCGTCTACTTTAATATTGTCTGTATCGCGACTATTACTGTTAAATAATCGTCCAGGGCAATTATACAGTTTCTTAAAGTGCACTGAGAAAATATTTAACAGGCACGCACTCGCAAAAAGCACATTAATCCTGTCTTACGCGTACTATAAGCACACTTGCATTGCCTCCGCTCCTGCTGCTAAGGCTGATCTTCGAGCATGTTTGGCAGGGTATTAGAACTTTGCAAACTGTCTGTGGTAAGATCTGTAAATATTAATTCAAGTAACATCAGGAACCATACTATAAAATTAATATTGTATAGTACAATTCAAGTACAACTATAATTCTTAATTGACGTGTTTGGCGGGGGATTTCCACACACAAAGGATTTGTGATGTATATGATTTGTGATAGGTATTCCATAAGATATATATTAACTAATAGAAAATGCATGGGCATCTTTTGTACCAGTTACCCATTAAAGCCACCGAGATCGAAGGTTCATACTAGCCAAACGTTCTCACTTACAGTAACTTACCTACTGTGGAAAAATATTCAGTTTTTATACTATGACTTGCGTTTGGCGTTAAAGGGCTTCTTAACTATATGAAAATAAAATTTAATAATTTCGAACAGAATTGTCGTTTGCTATTGAATCAGTTTGTTGTTTGAATTGTTGTCACTATAGGAGCATTGCCGTCCCACAATTTTCATACCTCACGTTTATTTAATGAATTTTCTCATACTGTAGTGATTTTTATTTTTTTATATATTCGACCATACTGCACAGCGGCAACCCCGACGGCATTCCCTCACACCTTCCTGTCCGCCCCTCGAATTGTGAATCTTATTAATAAGTGCGAGAGGTAGATAAATTTGTGTTTGAATACCATACGGGGTATTTTGATATTTTTTTGCCGGCACGCTACCGTTCGCGGACTGCTACCCGCTCTCTTGCTTCGTAGATGCCAACGGTGTTGGATAGTACTTGACGAGCCCGTCATCACCATCATCTGCCGCCGAACCAGAGGCCCATGGCGCCTCTCTGGGTTGCTCCGCTTGCTTCTGGTGCGCCCTTGATATTGCCACTACTGCCGTGCCGGAGGTCCGTAGCAAAACCCGGGTCGCACCGCTTGTTCTTGAAGCGCCCGTCATCGCCGCCCGCTGTTGCCGAGCCAGAGGCGCGAGGCACCACACCCGGCCGCGCCGCCTGCCCCTGTCGCATCCATTACCATCGTTTCGTGTTCTACTCGCGGCCGTTTATCATGATTATTAACGAAAGCTATATCAATAAATTATTGTTCATATTAGTTGGTTTCTTATAGACACGGACTGCATGTCTGGAAACTCTGAAACTAGTTATAGAACCCCACAATGAACCCGTGGCAATATATATTTTTATTATAATATTTAGAAAATATAACCCGTAAAAGAGCTGTGGTGGTTCTGTAGTTGATAACGTCGCTTTGATATCAGATGGTAATCGGGTTCGATTCTGATCAGTGGCGAATTGATCAAAAGTTATTAAATCAAATTAAACCGGTTCGCTTTGAACTTCGAAGCGTATAATTAAGCCGTCGGCCGTAGTCATCGTAATGGTTACAACGGTCGGTAGGCAGCCCCAACCCGCACTGGGCCTGCGCGGGGAGGGGATAAGATCCCCAAACCCTTCCAATTTAAATAAAAAGATTGCGAGGTTACGGCATTTACGCCGCCTTCATTTATTCGCAAGTACGCACTATCATCGTTTCCTCTGCCATATTTTCGCTAGGTGGGAAAACGTTACGTAAAAAAAATTAAAATGATAACGTGGAACGGTGAAGGTGTTGATCACAGTGGATGTGCCGTCACGTACGCGGCGTGTTGACACTCGAGATTGAAGCCGTCTCCGTCAAACAACGCGCGCATTATTCTGATTGTGTTCGCGAGACGAGTCGCTCGTAATCTCATCCTTTTCTTGAAGGTATAATAATGCAAAAATTGTTTGCTCATTTTTTTTTTTATAAAGAAGAGATGAAATGTACACGTATTTGTAGCTGTATATACATATAGATGTAACATTCCAATACCCAGTACGTGTCTTAAGCCGTGCCATATATTTCTGAACGAGGCACAAAGTCGTTGTCTGCCCAAACAGTTTGCCAAAAAAATCGAAATACTTTACGCAAAGTGTCATATTTAATATCATTTCAATTCCAATACCATTTTATTTAATATATACTAATCCAATAAATATAAAGCGTAATCTACATTTTTAAAAGTCAGATGCCACAACACGGTTTACTGAAAACATGTTTATTTTTAGAGTACCTTAGGCAAATCGTGCCTACGTGACCCTATTACTAAGACTCCGTAGTTTGACCGTCCATCTGTCACAAGGCTATATCTTTTGAACCGTAACAGCTAGACGCTTCAATTTTTTACAGATTGTGTGTACTACAGCCGCTACAACCACAAGAAATAAAAAAATAATTTAAGCGGTTTTAATTATAAAGAAACAATAATTATGCAAATAATGTACTAAGAGCTAAAAAGATATTAGATAGATATCAATACCCAGTCATCGCACGACTCTTGTCATCAAACTAAGGCATTGATCAGATTAAAATAAAATCGTGGAGCGTAGCATATAACCTGAGTAAATATGTAAATGATTATAATTATTATTTGATGACGCACGATAACAATAATGGATTTACTTTTACAAACATTTGGCATTGAGAAGATGCTTCGAAAATTACATGGGCGGTTGATTGTACGTAATAGAAATTCGACGCGCCCCATAATTTTAACATAATTATATTTCTTTACAAATAAAACCGCTGAACTTAACGACTTTTCTTTTTATTTTATTTTCAAGTTTTTAGTTTTATATTAATTACTTAAATTTCGCTTTCTATTTAGTCTACGATCAGCCATTTTGATTCAGACGCAATTTTGGATGATTTTCTTCTAAAATGCACTATATTCCCCTTTCATTTCATATCCATCTATATTGAAAATTATAAGTAATCTGCCATTTTGTGGCAGTGGCCATCTTAGATTTACAATGATACTGAATATCCATAATTTTCATGTTATCTAAACTAAAAATATATGTTAGATCTATCGGTCAATAATGAGGGGATAAAATTTGGATTACTAGATTTTAATCATACAATTAAAATAGATATTTAGTAAGCTAAATAAAACAAATTTAAAAATAAAATACAGTAAAAAATTAAAGGTAATCTCCAAATAATAAACGAGCTTTTTCGGCGATTTTAGCTCGAATTATTAATTTAATTCATTTAACGTACAAACGTCTAACTAGTATAATTACTTTTCATACTCTTAAGTAATACAATCAATATTAACAAACGGCCAAGTGTGAGTGGCACTCGCGCTAAATTATTACTGTGGCATACAGAGGTGTTAAAGTTTGTCTAAGCTAAGTGCATACCATTGAGTATTAATATTTTATTTTACAACAATAATAAATCGACACATACACTCATATAAAGTTTCTCATACATGACAAACGCTATACTCATGATCGGTCTAAACTCATACGCTCCTAATACTTGTTAATTAGTTAGTGACGACTATAAGTATTGTGTCAGACCTTGTGTATTACTTTTTCAATATGTATTGTTAAATATTGTATGAAGGTATGGAATCCTTTATATTCGGATCCGACTCGCACTTGGCCGGTTTTTTTCAAGGACAGTCGTACAATTTCAATTTTTCTTATAAAGTGATCAAATCGCAATATTATCGAATATCACAGAATATTGTCGGTTTATGAAACTGATTTATTATCTGTCTCACAATTATTCAGAATTTTATTGTGATAAGGATATATTTTATATTTGCGTATAATAAATAAATACAATTCATATTTATTATAATACTCGCCTCATCCGTCCGCTTTGTTGGGCGTAAACTGAAATTTAACAAAGATTGATTTCTTTTACGATTTAAGTTCGTCGACGGTTTCGCCCGCGTGGATGTAGAACAAATCCCTTCACCTTTTATATCAATCGATGTCGCGGTAAATCCTGATTCAGATGCAGTTCTGATCTCGATGTCGTTTCCGGTTCCACTGTCGAGTCCGATGCCGATGCCCCCATTTTATTTCCAACCGTTTAGATAAAAGCTAGCCATACCAAAAGAAGGCGTAAGCGATTACATCTGAAGTGAAATTATCGAATATGCCGAAATTATTCTTTAGAGTTTGAAAAATGATAACGATAATAAGACAACGTCTGTTCCGTATAAATTACCGCGATCGCAAATAGCTCCGCCTGTCTTGCCGCAATCTCTTTTTCACTCGAAAACGTTCCATTGCTCGGTTTGTTTGTTGTACGGGAGCGATAACGAGATTTAAACACTTCAATCGTTGGCGATGAATACCGTGCAATCAGAGATGGAGCACTCAAACGGCGCGGATCAGAGCCTGTGACGTCACTTCACGGCAATCACCGGAAGCTGAGATAGCGTCAAACGAAGCGCTTCCGGCGCCGAAGTAGAATAGCTCCGCGTACGCGTCACGGTGATAATAATGGACGAAAATTCCTGCGAGAGAACCAGCCCATTTCCAGTCTATTAAACGCGAACTAAAACAAAGCTTTTCGTTTGTGCATTTTTGGAAGTAATTAAAAACCTCTTCCATTGTACTTTCCCCAGACAAATATGGGTAAAGCATGGAATAAATACTGGAGTTGAGAAAGATAATAAAACATACTTAATGTTGCTAATGAGTTGGCGTAAGTTGACAATATCCTTTGTCGTTTTTAGAATTACCCCAATAGGAAACCCTAAACCTTTCGATCTATCCATTTGCTTCATATAGTCTGATGCGTTATCCTCATATTCTCACTATGTTCACTAATATTTTATCCAATTGCATATATCACAATATCAAGCTCTTAATCTGGTGAATATAATTTTTTGCATTGAAGATGCTATTTCGATCGCTTCAGTACCGGTTTTCAATAAAAGTGCATTAGGGACCTAGCGTCTTCAATCATTAAAAGATAGAGGATTGAAGATGGTATTAAAAAATGCGTTATTAAAAGAGCTACGATTCTATAAAAAATATTGAGTAAATGCAAATAAATCATTTAAAATTAAGAATAAACCTAAATTTTCAACCTTGAGTTTTTGGGACTTTTTTCCGAGAATCTCAAATTTGTCGAAATCGAAAAAAGCTATTAATATTTTGACGAAACTGAATCTGGCCCATTAATTATCTATCGTTTGAGTCTATGATCATAAAAATCTGTGAACATTTGGTGATACTTTCGCGGGCCCTTATGAAGGTCTTATTGTAAAAAAAATATAACAAAAAAGTTAGATCAAACTTGCGTATAATTGGACAATAGGGTACGATAT
This sequence comes from Eumeta japonica, assembly GCA_005406025.1. NCBI lineage: Eukaryota > Metazoa > Arthropoda > Insecta > Lepidoptera > Psychidae > Eumeta > Eumeta japonica. The sequence goes on from BGZK01000324.1 coordinate 114,899, forward strand.
ACATAATTTTGATTTTCAGATTATGGAAGAATTGCCATTTTTGAAAAATTGGCGTCATTTATATGACGTGCGTCACGTTAGCTCTTTGTTCGATGTGATATAGCATATTACTGACAAATACTAGTCTAATAGTAATACTTTTAACATTGAACATGTATTAACATCAAAATCTTTTTTGATTGCTTTAGTAGGGGGCTCCATTAAAAAAAATGCGAATTCACTTTGTAAGTCAATGATAAAATGTCAAATAAGGTGTATACAGAAAAACTAGGTGACGGTAAAAATAACTTTTCAGAAATCACAAAAAATTGCAAGAAATGGGTGTCTAGGAGTTTCCAAAATGATACTTATCACACTATTTAGATATATTTTTTTTTGAAAGTTTTAATTTTTATATTAAAAACTAACTTAGTATCTGAAATGCTTTTTTTTTCGATTTTTTATAATATAAAAAAATTTTTGTTTGGGAAATTTTTCAAGTCGCTCTTTTCTCTAACATTATTTTTTACCAAACAGATTTATATTGAAATTGTTACAAAAAATATTTTTATTTTTAAAATTAGGAACAATTTATGATTTATCTATACTCACTCAATAAATATTGCTTTGGTGGCATTTTTTTTGCTGTTTTTGTTTTATTCCTTTCGCTATTGAGTTCATTTTCAATGTACCCGCAAGTCATGTAGAGCACGAAATCTAGGGATTGTTTGTCATTGTTTTGGTTGTACTTTAGAATTTGATCAACCTCGTCTATGCTAAGAACCCGTAAGTAGTATTATATAACATAAATAAAAACAAGTAAACATGTGGAAGTTTATTCCATATACAAATAGACGAAGCCGCATGCAAAATTCAAGGTTAAGGTTTAGAGACACAAAAAGATAATTTATTTCCATCTAAGGCAAAGTTAGGGATCAAAACTAAGAAATTTAATCTACCGGGTGTCAATTAAGTCCCGGGACGGCTGTATATTTTCTTAGTTAAAATATTTTTAAAAAAGATCAAGGTAATTTCTTAAGTAACTTTCCACGAGGAATCTAATGGTCACCTTCAATTTGACCTTGAATTTGCCTTTCAAGGTTATTTCAAGGTCAACACGTCTTTTTTAGGTAGTGACCTCCATTTTTACACTGGCAATCGCGAAAAATTTTACATCGAGATACATACTTGAGTCAGATGTAATGTTTAAACTAAAATGAAGAAAAAAATGACAAATTTATTCGCAATTTATAAAATGAAAACTACCAGCTAACAAATACAATAAACAACCTGTTTAAATGAATATGAGTCGGCTTGTGGGACAAGTTTTGGTTTATGCATTTGTAGATATTTAGGTTTAGTATCCATTATGGATATTAAATTTATTGATTTAGGGTTCAAAGGTTATGGATTCAGGTACAGGATTCATGTTTTTGAAATCGATCGATTTGTTGAATAATGGATTTTAAAATTGTTAGATTCGAAGTTAGTAGAACCCATGAACCCTTACCTCCCTTATGTAACTCAATAGCGATAGGCAAGGAGACCTTTGCTAATCAGTCACCTCAAGATTGTTTTACAGTTAAATGTATACATTTAACTGTGATTGCGAAATGACAAATATTTAGAAAAACATTTGTACAAGGGGCTAATTGAGCGTATATAATCATTTTGGAATTTCTATCGCTTTGTTTGTTCAAGTTCATCCAAAAACTACTCCACGGATTTACATTAAACTTCATATGTATAATAATCTACATTACAACTTAAAAAAATGATATGTATTTCATCTCGCTCTAATACAGAAACCGGAGATATAATAAAGAAAATTACTAACGATGGTATGTGGAATTACCATTTTAAAGCTTCGCTTATGAATGGGTGCAACCGTTAGGAGAGGAGGTTTGCATGCCTCGAATAGCTGGTCCCCAACAATTGACATTCGCCCTTTTAATTCGAACGCTTTCAATTCTCGGCGTTTTGTTTGAAGAGAAGAACAGATGCTAGGAGTACCCTTAGTTTAATTATACCACGACTAGATATTCATTTGTTTTATAACAAAATAATAAAACTTTATCCCCTAATCTTTTAGTAAATTCATGAATACGATAAAACTCCCTAAAAAGTACAACTATGTTATTTTTACAAAATTCTACAATACCTCCATTAATACTTATTCTTTCAATAAATTTGTACAAAACGTGAAAAAAATAAAATAAAATGTTAAACGCCAGGATGAACAAAACAATGGCTGCCGGGTCAGATAATTTTATACAATATTTAGTAATATTTCATTAGGTGTGAACAGTGCTCCCAATTTCTTTCTTCTATTAAACTCGTTCTTAATTAAATGGAGAGATTTTAGTATTAAAATAAATCTTTTGTAACACTAAATTAAATATTGAATTTTTGTTGTACCTTGATTTAATCTCTAGATAAGTGTATTTCCGACAAAGGTCTGGCTCTAACATTATTAAACATTTTACATAATCTCAGATTTTGATTAAACTAAGTTCCCAAACAATCTATATTATTGCCTCAACCAGCGCCACGTTTGTATTCCACCACACGCTATTATATAACAGTTTACCGGCAGCCTATGTTTACTTGAAACATCATATTCATTTAAGACGTAAATCCGGCGTAAGCGCTTTTCTTCGTGTTCTTCAAAAACATGCTTTAAGATTTAATTTTGTATTTAGAACTATACTCCTCTTTTCATTTAGAATATGAAAAAGTTCAAGAGCGGTTTTTAACGAGAACAGTTTTGAAGTATGAAAAGTGATGTACTTGTACAAGTTAAGATTTTATCATCATATTTATTTTGAGTTAGACACGGTTTCCAAGAAACTTCCGAGGAGCACTAGAAGCTTCTGTTGAATTAAACACAAACGGTTTTCCCTTTCGGGAGTAGAACTTCTCCTTAGTAATCCTTCTCGAGAGATCTAGATTCATGAAGATGTGCTCGTACAGTCGTGGCGCACTTTTATACATTTTATTAATAATTATTTCGTATACTAGATGTTAATGACCGTTGAATTTCTATCGAAAATTACGTAATCCATTAGTTTTTTATTTATCATAAAATCATAGTGTTTTGAAGGTAAGCTAAAATCATACGTTTTTCATTAAGAGCGTATAAGATAACTAAATAATTATAGTTATTTATCCTCTATTCTGTTAATCACATTAGCCGATATTTTATATTACTAGACAAATTGTTTTTTTTTTGTAGAACATGATTAAGAAAGATAAATACTTTCAATCTTATTAGATATATTAATGGAATATTAATTACATAATTAGTGGTTAACAAAATAATACATTAAGTCGAAAGATCAATTGACAAAAAAAAAATAGACGGAGAGCGGGATATACAACGGTCTTGAGCGGTGGTTGCTCTGTGGTTGCAAGTGTTGCCATCAAACCAGGATGGTTCAAGAACTCGTGATTTATCCGTATAACGGTCGTCCTGTAAGGCTAGAATGTTTATTAGCATCACTAATAAACATTCTAGCATTATATCATGCTGAGTTCTGGCAGGTATTAACCCTGTGCGTCATCAGACCTTATATTTTTGAGAGTGTACATAAAATAAAAAAATAAATGAACGTGTGGCACTCGAGGACTGCCGCGGTAAAGCTATTGCATAGCATTTTTTATCAACTTATGCAATTATAATTATTTATTTATTTATGCACTATTTTTTTTCTTTGATATTAATTCAAGTTCTTCATCACTTTCTTCGTTAATAAATGTACTTTGTTTATTCACATTTAAAACACTTTATACACAAATTTTACACGTATAGCTATTCACAAGCAACTGCTATTCACTGTTGTACATAGGTACACCTATGTATACATATATACCTACATGTATACTTACGGGGCACATGCGGTGAGTGTGGCATTATAAAGATATGATAGATACCTATACACCTATATACTTTCTCACAAACAGCTGCTTACGTATTCGTCCGATTTCGGAGCAGCTCGTCTCGATCCGTGCGAGCTTCGTACAGTCGTACCATATATATACACGTTAAGCGAACGCTCGGCCGAGCTACATGGTAGGCGGAGTGGGGGGTGTTAGGTTTTATTTTCGTTACGGAATTTCTTGATTCGGTCGCCGCGCTCAAAGCCCGCGATAAAAGCTATGCAATAGCTTAAAACTTGTCGCTTAAAAAAAGCTTGAAATTTTAATAGGATTTAGTACAATGCAATATTAGGTATAAAAAAAATAACAGGCAATCACAGTGAGTGCACATACCTGACAGGTGGTGCATCGAGAGGTGTGCGGTATGTGAGTTAAAATAAACTTTATTCTGTAGGATTGAAATTTATGTGTTTAAGTATGTGATTTAGAAAAAAAGTAGGTATAATGACAGGTGATTCTGGCCAGCATAAGTCTTTGACAGGTGTGAGAAAGGATGCTATACGAGCGCAAGTCATTAATATTTAACTAAATGAAATGTAGATATAACGAGCCGATTTAAATTTTTCACCATACTAGAGAGTACTACAAAGCACTTGCATCGAAATGCAACAAATTCTTGCACAACGATATACATAAACCTCGTTTTCAATGCTCTGCAATAAAGATATATTAAAGATGTTTGCAATACGGTTGCCTTTTAACAGCTTTAGGTTTTGTTCATATTTTACTATATTCATATTTAATCCCATCAAGTTTCAACATCACATTCGAAAAATATTAAATTTTTCCTTTGCATCAATAGTCCCAATTACACAATCGGTTAAGATTTTTATTGATGTAGTATTAACTAATAAATTACAGTTTTTTTCTATGCCACATTAATTGTCTCAATTTGTTCAAATTCAGCGACTCGTATGCGTTTTTGCTTAAGCTAATACGACGATAACAGCAACGACCTAAAACAATACACTGTATAGTAGTGTGTTTTTAAAAAAAATGTGTCATCTGATCGGGATTCAAATCCGGAAGTGTCGTGTGCAAAACAGCAGACATTTAGTCGGATTTGGGCCCAGAGGTCACCGAAGAAGTTTTACTATTACATTTTATATTAGGTACAGAGTTTCGATGTCAAAGAACAGCAAAATTACTGCGAAATAAACAGCAATTTCACCGAAATAATCTTCCAATCAGCGACACTTGTTCGACACTCCTTTATATTTAGACAGTAAATACGAGCTCATAGCGTCTCCTTCGCACATTCATTTATCTCAATCAAAGAAGATCTCGTCGGTGGAACTGATGAAAGAGCGGACTTACTCTAATGTAAATTATCTATTCACTGAAACTCGAAAAGGACACATTTAGGCATCGACCTAAAAATTTGCAAAAATGGATGTAACGTTTAGTAATTTAAATTGACTTTACAAATGTCATCTCGGATGAAGCGTCATTTTCTATATCATCATTACACATTGTTGAAGTGTAGGCAAATTGTCCTTTATTTAAAAAGTAATTTATTATTATATAAATAGAATGTATAAGGGCCTTGAGAGCCAAGATGTAATTAGTCATTAAATGTAATCATTTAAATTTCCCAATTAAATGTAATTAATCATTCATTGATAAAGTACATCTCGCGTACATTGTTAAAGGTCATTTTTTAAATTTCTCTGAAAGAATTGCAATTTTGTTACAAAAAAATATAACTTAAATTTTCATTTTCGACTTTTAATTATTTGAAACGGACTGCGATTTTTTTTACATATTTTATGGTCACAAGAAAGACTTTATGTTTTTTGTCCTGACGTCAAAAGCAAACTTGGAAAGCAAACCTTAAATTTTGAAATATTATATCTAAATATGAGTTTTAGGATATAATATAATTTAATCTTTTGTATTCTTTGTTTGTTTAATGTTCTACTTAAATATTTTTAAAAATATTTTCGAAATGTTGTCCATGATTACAAATTTTGGTCTTTTGAAAAATTTCAAGAGTAGTTTTTTAACATTATGAACTAAACCGAGCCAAAGCTCTATCTTTATAAACCACGTTTTACGCACACAGCTGCGAAGAGCAAACGAGTATACACACCGGCGGACGCCCGGCGCGATCCTGTATATAGAAGTATTTACAGCAAGGACAAAGAAGAAAACCACCGCAGCGACACCTCGCGATTACCGACAAACATTTGTAGTTCATAACGAGCGACCGAGATTGTTCCTCGAGCTGGGAGCTGATTGTTCAAATACTTAGTACCGGAGCTGCGTGGCGGCGGCGGCCGCTTAATAAATATTTACTCTCAGATTCTGCTAATGGATCCCGTGAATTTTGTACCCTTTGTATTTATATGTAAATTGGGGTGAGCCAAGCGCGACGCGCCCGCGTCGTGGCGAGATAGGCCGATGTTAGTTCGTCGCGCAGCCGGTTACAAGCTTTTCAAATTCTGAACAACTTTTATATGTTTAGCGCTGTTGTCTGAGGAGTAGTTGTACTGCGCGGCTGTTGTACCAGATTTGCATAACGCCGATGCAAAGGCCAACTATTCCACAACTTCTTTTTTTAAGCCTACCGCTTGGACTTTAAGGTCCTGCAAGCTGGCTCAGTATCGATTAGGGCAGCTAACCTATGCCGTCATCAATGTGGTGACGTTGAGAAGGTACCTATGTTCAAATGTTTTAATTTGATAATGGTACAAACTTATTGGTCAGTAAGATTGTGGTCAGAATTCGAACCCGGTGTATTCCGATACGAAGAAAAATGTACAATCATCGTTATTAAATAATAAAGTTTTGAGAAGGAAACATGTAACGACCGAGTATGTATCAGCCGTTACATTTGGGTTGCTCCGCAGATTGTGTTTTAATGTTGGTTAGTGCTACACTTTTAGTATTTAGTACCAAAACTATATGGACAATTTGAGAAGATAACATGGTCAACGGTACATTTTGTGCGTATTCGCTGTACGTAGGTAAGAGTACCTATTTTTCATATTTCCAGTTCAAATTTCATATAATCGATGTGAGAAAAGAGAGCTTTTCTCACATCGATTATATGAAATATGAACTGGAAATATGAAAAGTAATGATAGAATGAAAATCATATCGCTTAATATTGATAGACAGTGTTCATGTACAACCACGTTTTTCGATAAAATCAAGTCTGATATGAAATAACATTCCAGTGAGTGAATAAATTCTATAAAACATATCAGTGCTTTAACGTTATTTACAAAAAAAATCCATATTAGTTGTTACTCACTCGGTCTTCAATATTAAGTACCGATCCTATAGTTTTAGTAATAATTTTATTCATCAACAACAAGTGACATGAAAATTGACAACGTTTGTCCGACTGCATTTAGATACTACTGCGCACGAATATAAATAAACTATAATTTTTGATGGTACACGAAATATTAAGCTCGTTTAGAATTTTTAAACTCAGTTATTCTGTTGACGTGTACAAATTTTCCTTAATTTATGAATGCTCTTATCGAGCGTCTTAGATAATACACACATACGTGTGTTTTAATAACCTTTAAAAAACTTCTATAAGGCGTTTTTAAATGCATTTGTCTCGATAGAGAACAAATGATATAATTAAAGAAGTTTATACGTCATCGCAGACAATTTTAGACGATCTTTTATTGCTTTCGATTCAAAATATATACCAAATACCATTTATTTGGTATATTTTGAACCAGACAAATTTAACGAAATTTGTCAATGACTTTTAAAGGTTCCGTGGACGCCATTTTTTTTAATATAAACTATGATGATGGGTGTTGGAAAGAAATCTAAAGACAGCTAGTGATGTACTTTAAAATTAACATCCTAGTCGCTGTCGCTTCGTTGTATGAGTGAAATAGAGTGCTAATTTCAAAATACTTAAAAGGCAATTGGAAATTTTTATTCGAATCCCTTAATTAAAATACTTTATATAGCACTCGCTGGAACATTTCTATATCAGATTTTAATAATCGCATTGTTGAGGCATAACTTCCTACATTCAACTTATTTCAGACAAATCCCAACGCCGGACCAGCGCAGATTGGAGACGCTAATAAGTGTTGTCATCAACACGATCATAAAGTCCGCGATCGATGGCTTAACATTTTTTTCTAAGCGATCATTAGACAATGCGCTTATGATTAGAATTGAACCCAATACACTTGGTTCGAAGGCACTTAATCGCCGAGTCTCTACCGCTGTTTGACCACTAGATCGTCTGTCTACTGTTAAACTGTTATACGCCCTTATCGGAAAAATGAATTATTAGTATCATCCAAAATGTCATTAAGTAATTCAAGATATGTATATTATGAATAATAAGCTTAATTCAATGAACTCATGTGATGCCTCGGCTTTCTATCTATCAAAGTTACGGATTGGCTTAAGTAAAACTCCTAAAGGTCAATACCAATTTGTGGCGCTGTGTAACATCACAAATAACCCTTAAGCTGTCCTAGTTCGTACATAATGATTCGCGCCCCCCGCGCCAAAGTTATTGCGTCGGGACCCCGAGAGCCGTGTCGATGTGATTATGTTATGTAAAACATGAAAGCGCCTAGCATCTTGTTACAGCGTCCTCGGGAACACGAAATTTCGCTATCGGGCCGCCTCGTAAATTATAATCCTTTGGAGGTTTAAGGTCAATCTAAAACAATTCTTCTGCGAAAAATATAAAATCGTCTAAAAAACTTCTAAGATATTTTATATTAATGTTTAGGTTAAATCTCGTTTAAAAACAAAGATACCAGTTAGCTAAATTTATATAGTCCGTTCTTAGTATGTCTATAAAACGCTTTGAAACAAACATTTGACGGAAGTAGCAATATATTTATTCGTAGATCGTTATAGCGATATTTATACAGAAATCTAATAGTTGAGAGAGGCAACTCTGATATGTTATAAAAGAAGGCCTACTTAAAAAATCTAATTAAATTAAATGTTTTTGATCAAATTACATATATTGCAATGAAATTATAATGCATGAAAAGTGTTGTTTTGTTACCGCTCAGGCTCGATCATCATTACATATCACTGAATTCGATGTTGACCGATCGCCGGGACATCGTTCAACATTCATTTTAACGTCAAACCGTGTTAAAATCGGTTGTTTTGTAGTTTCGTTAATTTTACTGTGATTGTGAAAGATATAAAAAGGTCGTAAATACGAGTGAGCTACCTCTGAAAAAATATAGAGGCAGAAAACGACTGTGCATCATTGTACTCGTATGCGCATAAGATAAATCCATGTTACAAAATTGAACAGTTGTACAACAAAATTATAATAACCTGGCATACAACTGATATGATAAATAATTGACGAATTTAAATAACATTTCATTCGTTTCATTTAATTTACAATAAACATTGGACCTAAAAGTTGCTCACGACCTCAATAATTCTTTTACAATATTCTTGGTGCATTAATCAGATCGTATAAAGTTTCACTTATTGTTGTTGAAGTTGATGGTATATAGTTTGAATTCAATTATGTCGATTCGTCCCATTACATAAAAATATTTAAGTCCCTAAAAATACCTAAGATTTCGTAATTATGAAAATTACATTATTATACTGAGTTCTAAATTACGTGGCATTTTATGTAACTAATTTTCCAAATCGTTGAACTTAGTCTAGATTACATTTAAACCTAATAGATTCAGTAGAATAAATGTCTTATTCGAAAAGTCATTCCTCAAAAATTTTAGATCATTATCCAATACTCTCAGGCTCTAACTGGAAGTGTTGGAAAAAATTATATTCGGTAACGTACTCTCGTATATCAATTCTAATAAATCACTTTATATTCCACAGTTTGAATTTACTGAAAGTACATCCACAACTGGTAACGGAATCTATGTGATTCGACATGTATTAAACCCTGGGACAATTTCTATGACGTTATTAAAGATTTAACTGATCCACACTTGATTGATTTATTCATGAAATTTTAATTATAAGGCAACAAATGGGAAAAATCTTCTACAACGCCAAAAATTATGAGAGTTTCTCAAGTATCTATCTCCGGACGTTTTCTTAGTCAGGCGCAGGAATCGAATATACAATCTTATTCGAATTCTACACTGGAGTCGTTAGATTAGTTTTCTTTGGATATTTCTGTACTTTTAAAAATTGACAGTTTTTTAAGAAAAATGCTTTACGAAGTACATAATGATATTTCCTAAACATTGGCATGATATAATATTTAACAACAGGTGATGAAAGTTTAATAATAAATTTATTCTTCAACGTAGGTATCAGCGGTGTGTTTCAAAACTCTCATTTGAAAATATTAGCAGCTAATTGTTAAAGTTAACGGCTAACCACATAAAAATACGTTGTTTGAACTTCCCAATTGACAGTTAACCAACTGGCTGTTACAAGTGAGCGGGGGCCACTTCTAAATGCAAAGTTAAAGTTAAGTTCAAATTCGCCATTTTGGCATAATTGCGACGTTGACAGTTGATAAATAGCCGGTATCGTTAAGTTTTAATTTGCTTAATTGATGTTCGTATAATGGATAATAAACGATATCCTTATTCGTAGTGCAGTTTAATAAGTTTCAAAAACTATGAATTTTAAATAATGACTAAAAGGTCAGGGAATTTTTTTTCATATATTGTATACACATCCAAATATATTTTTTTTTATGATATTTTATTTACATTTAATTACAATATATACAGCTATATATAATATATATAGCTTTTCGCCTGCAGCTTCGCATGCGTAAATATAGAATGTCTCGATTCACCTTTCGTGTGTAAAGATCTCGCTGTCAACTCCGATCTCGTTCCCGTTTCAATTCTGGTTCTGATGCTGTTCTTGATTTAAAGCCTATATTCTATTCCAAGCCAAGCGTTATTCATCCGCGAAAATCGTATTAAAATCCGTTTGGTAGTTTCAAAGAAGTATACGAACAAACAAACAAACAAAGGATTTATATTATATATATATTAGCCCATGGACAAAGTCGATGTATACTTTACATGAATACAAAATTTCATTCTCATCTGATGTTATAGGTCAATAGTTATAACGGAACAACCAAAAACCTTCTGTAGATTTAGATCTGTTTTAGATAAAGAATGTATGTTTTATAAGTTGTGATTGCAATGACAATAGCACAGATCGCCTTCTGTTGACAGTCAAAAACAATTATTCTGTTAGTCGCAAAATAAAAACTTTTGAAATTAAAATAATAACCGCGCAATCGATAGCAGTCTGTGAGTTAACTTTTTAACACGTAATTTTTTGGATTAATACAATTTGACAGTTACGCCAGTGCTAAAATAAAATTTAACTTTCTAATTAAATTTTGAATCAAATATCACTAGACTAAGACTAAAATTACGAAATTCATCTTGCGTCCAATTTGTACGTGAGTACTATTACAGCTAATTGTAAGTAAAAGTTATTACATTAAACTAATGGATCCGACATTTCTTCACGTGTACGTTTATATTCTAAACTTCTATGGGGTAGCCATATATGGTATCTCAATATATGGATAAATTTAATTATCCGATTGCGCAATTACGAAGATTAGACTTAACAAAGAAGTGGAAACAGCAAAGTGAGTTAAGTTACAATCACAGCGTAACGTACTATGAGGCTATATTATGAAGGCGCCGCCGATATAGATGCTATCTTTGCATTACCAAAATAATTTCGATTTATAATGATAGCGCACATGTTCCTCTTTGAGATAAATTCAAAGCGCTGTATATTTATGAGATATTACGTAGAAACGTAAAAATCTTCAGTTATTTATTGGTTAAAAAAAGCCATTACTTTGTACGCTTGAATTCGGTGCCAAAAGCATGCCACTGAGAAGCGAAAGTCAATGTTCTATATAAGTTAATAGTTTCTACCAAAATTATATCATTAAATTTTTGAAACACAACTGTTGAGTTTCTTGACTAACAAGTCCTCTTTTGTGTGTTCCTGTATTTTAAAAGAATGTGATCTGAGCGTTGGAAACATATTCAAAACTTTAATAATTATTCCATTGCCTTTATTAAAAAATAATAATAAAAATAAATCGAGCCCTGTAAGATTCTTAATTTATCAGTATCTTACCCTAACAATGCTTTTGACATTAATAATTCTTTATTGCACCATTGAAACGACGCATACGTATTAAACGGCCATTAAGATGAATTAACGTTCGTTAAAGTTAATAGACGTTTCGATGTTAACCAATCTATGTTGGTACCCGTCCTAAAACACTGATCCCGAATTGATTATTTTTTCGTTGTATTGCTCTGGGATCAGAATTAGTGTAACTCTTTAAAAACCCCTTTAAATTTTCATAGAATAGTAGTTACTTTGAGGTGTTGTTAATCCGTTCGTAATTGATCGAGGTGTCACTGCTAATGGCGGCGTGGAGATTGTAAGAGATTAAAATTACTACAATCACCCAACTGATAAAAAATAGAGCGAATTGGAAAAAGACTGTTTTATGTTTTTGATGTGACGATTTGAATATACTTCGATGTTATTTTTGTTTATTAACGTCCCTAATGTAAACGTATTACCTGATCGACTGGATGTTTATAGCGATTTGGAGGAAGATCAAATTATGTAAAATATTCACTCTTGGCGTGGCCATCATCAGATCACGCCCGGATCAATCCTAAGAAGAGAATGAAGGCTTTCCAATAATCTCACTCGTATGACAATGTAAGGTTTTAAGCTTTTCTCTAACTTAACCCCGCAATATATAATGCTTATTTATATATATAAATAAATGTATTATAATATATAACACAGCTATAACATCAAATTGCTGACAAACTTAATTGCTTCATTACAATAATTATCATAATACGATACGACCGTATATGTAAGTCTAAATATTTAACAATCTCTCTACATGTAAAGACACTGGTTCAGAAAATCGAACCTTTGTTGTGCTGATCGTAATTTTGTATATTCGGTGTTGTTTCGTCGCCTCATGTGTTTGTTGAAACACGGCAAGAAAGGATTATTACTAAAAATAAATTAAAACTAATTAATACTGATTTATTACTTGCTAAGAATGGTCATTATTAGTTTTAAATTTGCCCCTACAAGTATAATATTTCATTAATTTATTATATTATACATACACTTATATACATATATGAGGGCATGTTAGAAAAGTTAATACTAAGAAAAAATAGGATTTTGGCATCTCACAGTTTTACTGTGGTAAAGTAAATGAAAAATATATCACGATCGAAAATTATATTGATTACATTTTAAACAGATATGAGAATAGCGATTATAAAAATAAAATAACTTTTATTAGCAATATTTACAAATATATATAATATCACCACGTTATATATAGCAAATGTAACACTTTCGTGTAATTTTGGTGCATTCAAGGATTTTAGAAAAGGTATCGTAACAACTGAATATGCTTTCATAGCTCGCTATTACCGGTGTAGCAAAAAAAAATGTCATTTGCAAAGTACTGTTTCTTTCAAAATATTTAAATACTAACAGGTAATTAAAAGAAACGAATTTATAAACCAATACTACTGAAAACGATCTCGTTTTTACTACATTTTTTTGTGTATTTAAAAAATATTCTACCCACACAAAACTTTATATCAAACAGCAATTTATGCCAGCCGACTGAGCTTAGCGGTCGATTCCACGCCCCACGAACAATAGTTTCCAGACAGACAGATAGGCAAACACAGAAATAAAAGGCAAGCGAAGCTACAAACAAACCGCCCCCTCGCGTCGCAATTAAGGAACGCGCGCCTCGCCGAAGGCAAACAGCACCGGCGCTGCGGTCGCTTGTGTATAGCCGGCCTGCGTGCCGTAGGTACGCGTAATAACTATGTGTGCTGGATAAATATGACATTGTTCATTGTCGGAGATTAGTTATATTGTCACTGTGGCGTGGACGCCCTAACGAGGGCTACGTAAACATGTCGAAGTGATGTCGCACTCATTGAAAATACCAATTAGACGTTACGCAAAGAAAATTAATTTACTTTCGGCGATGACAGTAACCGATGGATCGATGGAATGCACGACAAGATACATAAAATACACTTCTGAGCGGTGGTGCCTAATTAATTAAGAGCGTAGTCTCCAAACCATGCAGAAGGTGCTAAACCATGCAGAAGGTGCTGAGTTAGATCTTGAACGTCAGTGAATTGTCAATGAGATTTACATACTGGGACTTCCTATATCTTTTAGAACTTCAAAGAAATCGGAATCATAACTAAGGCATCGCAGTTTATATTGTAAAAGTTTTATATAGGTAAGAAAAATACAGATATGCTTAAGAAAAATATTGATAAACAATTTCAATATAAAAAAAATTGTTCCTAAGGATATACAAAATTTACTCTTACAAATTTATCCCTACAATTTCCGAATATTTAGAGGATAAATAGATATAACCACTTCAACTTCCAACAAGTTTCTTATGTTTTTTTTTTGCAATAGTTTATATATGAATATAATTCTGTATAATTTTAATTTGAAAGGAGCTACCCTCAAGTTTCTTGCTCGTTCGTCTTGAGCCATAACAACCTTACGAATGTGTGGTAAAACTTTGAATTACTGTGAATTCTTGAAAGGTTACAAATTATTTCAAGTGTTATTTTATAACCCACGAAACAAAGATATTTTGATTTGAATTGAACTCGAAATAAATTAAGCCACTCGCTCCGTGCCTCGCAGAATACATCGATTGGCCGTTAGCAGTCTCCACTCGACAGGCGCGAGGGGATTAAGATTCAAATCTTTTAAACTGAAGTAAAGATATTGTACCGAGTACGACTCGGTAGCGAGTCGATTAAAATCTAACACTTGAGTTCTGAAAGAGCTAACACAAACTCGTTTATTCTTCGAATAGGATCATATTTTCGGAAAAAATTACTTCCAGTAATAACGAAATTCGAATTATCGAATGGGGATTTCAGTTTATTTGGGACGTTACAACATTATTTAGGATGGTATAAGCCAAAATTTATAGAATTACTTATACATATCATGATTATTTTTGTAATCTTGCATTCTAAACTATTGTGGACGAAAATAAAGAATTATTATTATTATTACCGTCACCTAGTCACAGAGACTGTCCTAGTTAAAACAGAAATTTAAAGTTTTAAATTCAAGGTGGTGCTGTTTAACTAAGTCTGAATAATTAAACAGCGGCTAATCCAGTACAATGCCCCTTCGTGAAACATAATAATATATAAAATTAATTGAGACGAAAGGAAACCGCCGCCCATCAAACCTACCCCATTTATTTACCGACAGCACCTTTCACGGCGGAGCTTCATTCGATTTACGAGAACAATTTAATTTCATAACCCAAGTTCGAAGGGCAACGCGAGTGTTTTATCATTTCGCACAACACCGACGAGCGAACGGAGGGTCGACGGTCGGAAGCGGTCCGTCCGAATTTAAAATTCATCTCGATATATACCTAGAGATTCTCTCGAGCTTTGCACGCAGCTGGAAGTGATGATAAAATTGAGCGTTGCCCTCTAGAGTTCGACATGTACTTTGTTTCCCGTCGTTAAAAACATCGAAATAGAAACCTATGTACTTACTTTCAGAGGCTTTATAATTATTTTTAATTTTCGGTACCCGAAAATGTTAAAATTAATTGATAGTTTAATGTCTATCGATGTGTTTGTTATACCGAACATATGTCTAATTCAATGGTCCTATTCTAGTGATAATTTAGTGTCCGCCAGTCAGAATGCATAAGTTAATAAAAGTCTTACATAAGAAGGTAACAGAGAAATTATTAATCATCTTTTAACGTATACCTAATTAAACTACTTATATGCTTCGTGTCTCGAAAAATACGTCGAGCCCCAGTTCTTCGCATTGATAACTACTGTCACTAGCATCCTCCGACGAGCACTGGGGTGCCGTGAAAGATCCGAAGTTTCGATCTGAATTAAAAAAGATCATGGGAAGATATATCCCTGCAACAAGGTAACAAAAGATTGGCACAAAAATCATGGTAAAATAATTAAAATATTTTTTAAAACATTAAGTATGGAATTATTTGAAGTCTAAAAAATATAGCACATAGGATAACACTTGAAATGGCTCGATTTGAAGATCTTAGTATCACTATAGTAATTCCCATCAATGTGAAATAAGATTGTAAAACAGTATATTTTTGTAGTGCGGTGACAAAAACAAAACCGTTGCTGATTAGATATTTCGATGTAATTGCACGCAATCAAGCGTTCTATAGACTAGAACGCACTTTAAACCTTAATACTTTTATCGATATATCCTTCCTCTAACAGCTGTTATTGAAACAATTAACTTCGTTACGACGATAACGTCCGTTTAATTTATAATGATCTGGAGCGGTAACAGCTGGTGGTTAAGAGCATCGCTTTCGAACAAAGACGTACCGGGATTGATACTGTGTGGTTAGTGATACTGACCACACAGTATCAATCCCGGTAATGGTCAGTAATGGTCAGTATCAGCGATTACAACAATGAGTTTAAGTTGATTAAGATTAAATCACTCGCTTTGTGCAAGTTGATTTTGGATGTTGCCATCACATAGACGGCAACACAATTCACAGCCCGCACAGCACTAATATGGAGGTCTATAGCTAGGAAAAAAAAAGATTGTAAAGAGAATACTTAAACAATGAATAAGTTAAAATTCGATGCTACTACAAATCAAAAATAAATCAAAACCTAACTTCAAATAAGAAGTACACATGATTTTTAAACTACTTATGTTTTTAATGTAGCAGTTTAAAATCATTTAAAATTGATAAAACCTTTAGGAGTTAATGAAGAGTTATGGTTACTGACTTTTTAACATATTGTAGATTATAGATTTGATGATTGTATAATTAACCTTGATTATTTAATTTAAAATAACATGCTACATTTGCCATATCACCTAAATCACCAACATCAATAATATTTATTACTTGTCAATTTGTCACAACATCGATGTTGTGATACCATTCATCAGCATAATCATCACATTTACCACATGGTGACAGCACTCAATCGGCGCAATTTAATTTGCAAAATCGCAATCACTTCATCGAATTTCTACAACATGACGTCAGAAGTGATCTCAACATACTCAATAAAAAAATATTTTTACTAGAAAGAAAGTCGCACTTAGAAACCTATTATTGAAGATAATTAGTGGTTCTTCGAGTCGACGCCAGCTAATAAAGGGTCCGTCAACGTGGTTATGTCTTGGCTCTCGACACTTGACGTCCTTTTGACTCAATACTTATAATAAATAAGATCAATCACTTTACGCACGCTCATCAAGTTCGGATGCTTAAAATTTGACTTTCATTTAGTATGTATATAATTTGATGGACTTTGATAAACATCTTTCAAAAGTTCTGGATATTAACATTCCGGAACCGGAAACAAGCGCATTTTAGAAATAATGGTCAACCGGGAATAGCAGACGAAAACCTCTCGCGACCGACACGGGCCGATGTGACCGCAGGGCGGGCGGCCCCGGGCGTGGAAACGCGAGTCGAAACGAATACAAATGAATTGCGACGAGATGGAAACGACGCGCTAACGCTTGATGTACGGGCGGCTCTGCGCACCCCAGACGAGATCGATCGCCTTCATTATACGGACAATAAATTGTTAGATGGTAGCATTCTCTTTCAGAATAGATATTTTTCAATAGACATTTTCACTATGAGATACTTATGCCCTTCTCATCCAAATATGTGTGTTCTTTTTTCTTTTATCTACATCGATGTAAAATTGACGATTGACGCTCTTCAAAATAAGGCAGCTCTCTATATAGTACGAGCCATATACTTACATTTATCCTTAGGTAAGTCTGCAGATTGTCATTACGTTGTCGCTTGCCGTCTTCCGTTCACTCGAAATTTATAGGCCACGTCATACAATGCTTTGGCCATTGCTTATCAATTACTTTGTTCACCTCTCTTTTAGATCCATGTTTGTTCAATTTATATTCGATAATGATCTGACTAAGCAAGCATATAAAAGCTTATATAAATTGACACAAAAACTGCTAAGTAATAGTATAAGTTTTTGAATTAGTCAAGGATATAGACAAAAAATTAAATTCTCTATTCGATAATGTAAATATTTTCATTTGTTGATGGCGTTTAGTTCAATCATCTATAAGAATTTCACTTTACTTAATTGTTCATAGATTATTTATTCAAAAGTCACCATTTAGATTCCAGAACTAGCTAATTTGGTGCCGACCTTGTTTATAAGCGTATCGTACAGACCGGAAAACGAAACCGTAATAATAGACTAGCCGAGCCGCAAAAATTGTAATTAAAATAATTGCTGCGGCCATGTAACAATAAAATGAAAATAAAAAAGTAAACGAAATGTCATACCATTAAGCGGAAATTTATAACTAATTCATTAGAGAATCAAAGAAAAGCATTATGTTTCCAATATATTACGAAACATTCATTCAGAACACCAATAACAAAACGTTTAAATGTTAACGCGTCCCGGGCAGGACCGCTTTTTTCCCCTAACGGACAAAATACGGCCACATAATAGATCGATATAATTATCTCCCGCCGAGGCCCGCCCGACGCGCTCCCTGAAGGAAATTGGTTTTTCACGAATAAATTCCCGAAAACGCTGAACGGACGGACAGAAAAAGTAAACAAAGGGAATTGTTAAGGGCCGACGGTATTTTTAGACGGCCTAACAAATATTAATGCTTTATATCTTGAATACTTTATGAGGAAAAGATATGGCGCTATTTTTTTTTTTATTAAAGAAAATTCCATGGCGTACACTTCTAATTAACTTTTATATTGTTATTTAGAACATACGTTTAGTTTGCATTTTTGAAATCTGTGAATAATATAATGACGAAAGAGAAAGAATTGATAGGCTCAATAATCAGAAAATAGTACATACTTCATAAATTATAAGAGATGATTTCAGTTTTATATACGGATGAGAAAATTCCCGTCCCGAGAAAAAAATAAAAGATAAACAAATACAATAAAAAAAAGCGAAAGCACAAAAGTTAAGCATTAAATAGGGTACAAAAGTTCAACAACCACATGTAAATTTTAACGGCAGCATCCGGTCGGAGAAGGCCGAATACCGGAGCAGCCGAAGACCGCGCGTTTATAGTAGAGTTTCTTACACCAAAAACACTAACGTTCGGGTCGAGGAGTTATTAAACCGGTACTCCGAAACTTTGTATTGTAGTAACTCGATCCGATAGTTCCAGTTGCGAACGTGCAGCTCTTTCCGGCGCGACCGAGTTACCGAACCGCACTTTGTTGTCTCTAGGCATTAAAATAGTTTTTTCTATACTTAGACATGGCTGTACCTACACACTGAACAGCTGGGCTTGATGTGATACAGCGCGGCAGGCCTGAACAAGTCGCTTTCTATTATCATAAACGCTCATAGAATCGAATGATAAATATATCGAATAGACATAAGAAATGTCAAGTGGTCTAGAAAATTAAAATATATTTTTGGTAGACCAATATCGATGATGTCCAACCGTTAATGTCTGTAGAAATAGAAACGATTTACCACTTATCTCGGCCCGTTGTGGTTAGAGCACGGCCTTCTGATTGAATGTCTCGGGCTTGATCCTGACCACCAATCGACCGATGAGACTTTGACTTAGATCAATTCACTCGCTTCATCTCTCGTAGAGCGCGTCTAGACTTCGGTTTGGAATGTTGTCATCGCATCGGCCATGACATTCGTTATCAGCTGTCGATCGGCACTGTCCATGTCAGTGTGGACTGCTCATGCATGTACTTAAAGCTAAAGTTTCAACCCTCTAACACTGAAATAAACATATTGTAACAGGGCGTGCCTCAAAATGGGATAAATGAAACACGGCACAACGACGCCTTCAGGTCTTCCGCCTGCTAACGAGAAATAAGTTGATTTAAAACGATTGTTTTTGTTGAATTTATATATATATATACATGTATATATATAATATGTATATATATATATATATATATATATATATATATATATATATATATCAATTTAATGCCGATTTTAGGTAGCTTATTAGTTTTATTATGTAATTGAAAATTAGATTAAAGCGATTTGGTGTAGAATATACTTTCGACGGTTTAACGACTTCTTTTACGTATAGAACGAGTCGTTTAATTAGACTATACTTAAAACCTCACTGGGTAACTCTCTCGTGGTTGGAATCAAACCCTAGTACGAAAACGATGCTCTTGACCACAGCCACCACTGCTGAAAATGCACAAGCAGTTCAAATGTAGCTGACGCGATGATCCGATACTTTGGCAAAGTGGGTTTGGCAGACTCTCAGAGTGACCATACTCGTTTTAACTTAAATGAACAAGAGAGTTTAAGTGAAAACATCAAACGAAAGCGGCTCCTTGTTGCGGTTTTTCTTGTTTTGACGGTTCCAAATCTAATGGATCAAAAACAAATCCTTACAATACAATTTCGGTCTATCGTAAAACTACCTTGGATAGCACAAGAGCATCTTCCTAGCCTTTTTTAATGAATAAATGTTTTTTTTTAAAGGTTTATAATAATTAAAAAACATCCTTTACAAGATATCTAAATCATCAGTGTTATTTATACGTGCCGCACTGAAACGCCGGACGCCGCCTCAATTTATAAGCATACATTATTAATTCGTAACGTTAAAATGAGCTTTATACAAAACAGTGATGACATAAATCGGTTGATATATCATATAACAAGAACCGACACGACAAAGTTTGATATTTTCGAACCAAAGGAATGGGCGATTGTAATAATTCATTTCATTTTTACTAAAATAAAAACAGTAATAATGGCAGTTAGGCAACAATTTCTGTCTTCTTTCATATATACCTAGTACGAAGTCTATCTCCATTTATCTTCAATTTAGCCAAGTTCCTCTTTAATTTATCTGCGGAATTATTTCTTACACCTTCAAGGGAAGTAATTTATTATCACTGTTACAAAACACAAAAGATTATGGAAATTAGATTTATATATTTATTCTTATGATTATGACAAAAATAGATAGAGATATTATTTGTTGAATTTATACAAAGAAACAATAATCGAAATACATCACAGATGTTGAACTCACCACAAAGTGAAATATATAATATACTTATTATAAAAAATATTGATAAAACTGTTGCTTGACTATTTGTTACTATTTTGTTTAAACAATATTAATATAGCCATTTAAATATTCCATATCATTGTATTAAATTAGTTTCATAAATTTTACAGTAAAATATAAATATTTATTGTTTTCTGTAAATGTACAAAACAGTATACTCACAAGGAACGATTTGTTGTGGTCAACCACTTGAACCAGCTTGGTTAAATACCACACTCTCACAGTATTGTAATTCTATTAAGATTTTCAAGATTTTATTACAATTTTCAGTACTCAATAAATCATTTATAAGTTTAACGGGTTGGCTAGTTTAAACTCTAGAACACGCGTGTTTTATTTAGACGAACAATGATCGGTACTTTTCGTAACCTAGTACATAATAAAATGAGATAAAGAAAACACACAGACGAAATGAAGCATTTAGGTGTGAAGAGCCCTCGTCAACTTGAATGTTAGCGTAGTGTTAGCGTAGCAAAATTAACCACTTAGGAGTAGGTAAGCAACTTCAAGTATTTTTTTTTACCCAGCATACCTGATGCATAATAGTTATTATCATAAATTGTGTAAAAAATTATAATTTATAAAAAACCGATAAACTCTACAAAATTATATTTTACGTACATCATAAATGTTTCATTTAATGCGTTTTTTTTTTCATTTATGAGAAGGCGAAAAGAAATCAAAACTTAAACCATAATATTATCGTAAAAAATTGTATATACATTAACGAATTGAAAATTCAGTGATTTCATAAATTTTGAGGGTTTAATACAAAATTAAACAGATTCATAATAAAATGTTATCAAACAATCACAAGAGGCTGTCTTTGATCAACGGCAATCAAATATAAAAAATACTCGGGGAAAATCTAAAAGCGCAGATCTCAAAGTGTCATTCTCATAATACAAAACAGAAAGTAATAAAACGTTGAATATATAATTTTATCAAAAAAAAAGCATATA
Source organism: Eumeta japonica (assembly GCA_005406025.1). Lineage (NCBI taxonomy): Eukaryota > Metazoa > Arthropoda > Insecta > Lepidoptera > Psychidae > Eumeta > Eumeta japonica. The sequence continues at coordinate 136,930 of BGZK01000324.1, forward strand.
CATATAAAATATATTGGAGCGCGTGAGTGCGTACGTGCATGCATGTGTGTGAGTGAGAGAGAGAGAGAGAGAGCGGGTGCGCGCGCTCGCGTGAACGTGCGTGTATGTAAATACATAATGCTATAAACTAAAAATAATAAATAAAATACAGTTGGATTGGATAATATGGTAAAGGATTTGAAAATTTACAATTTGTCAATATTTTTTTATTATCATACCGTGAAATCTCCTGTTATAAAAAAAAAATTAACACAAAAGTATAATTTAGAAACACTGCGCATTACGAAGTATTTGAATGAGTTTCATTACTATAGATAAAGCAAGAATAAACAAATTAGACCAGTGTTATATAAGTTATGTCTTGGGTCTTAGAGGCTAATAAAAAACTTATCTAAATCAATTAACATTTTCGTGAGTTATCATAATTACGTACGTACATTTACATAACCAGCTAATTGTGACCTCCAGGGATTTTTTGTTCATTCGGATTTCCTTCTATATTTATCTCAATTAAGACTCAAAGTGATATCAAGATTGTTTATTAAAGTGCCGTCTAAAGTAAAGTGTTTTTAAATCGTATTGATTTATGACATCAATAATGACGATTTAATATGAGTGTATCCATGTTATATTTTTTTTATTAGCCAATAATAAAGCACAAATTCTTTGAAGCGTGCAATATTCTTTGTAGTTACGAGTTTATACAGACTAAAGATATGCCAGCATGTTTAAAAACGAGAAAAAGACAGGAAGAGTAGGAAGATTGATTATATCTATGCTGATTGCGTTTTACTTTGTTTTTATAAAAAACAAAACTATTGGATGGTTATATATACGATTTTGTTTTTCAACGTAAGAATACAGATCTAGCAGCAGTGACTTATTGGCTTCATGTTTTAGACCTCGATCCAAAGAGATGGGTAAGATTTTTATTGCTGAGACAGCATGTTTGATAAAAAAGATTTCCAATTGGCTTCCCGACTGCAATCTAAGACCGTGATCGTGATATATCATCGCCCTCGTAATGACAGTACGAAAAAAAATATTAGAAAAACATTCAATATAAATAGAATTACGTTTCATGCGTACAATACATCTATAAAAGGATTTGCGCGAAACGTTACGAAACGGATCGAAATGAACCCAATGCGGGACATTTAGAGGAAACATTTATTTTGGATACAGAAAAAGACAAAAATACAACGCGCTCGAGCTGAAAACGCGCGTGTTTGTTTTGGAATGACGGACGACGGATGTTGATCTGGAGATGGGAATAAAAAAGACTCCCAACAGCGAATGTCGGCCGCGTCGGCTTTTTTCGAAAGCGCAAAGAGTCGATATTGTTTTTATGTTGTCCTATTTAAAAATATCCAGTCGGTATCGACAAGGTAGTACCAAGTGAGTGAACTGCTTGATCTAAGTACTCGTATACGCTAGTCTATGTGCGATGATGAAATTGAATATTCCTCAATTAAAATGATTTGGCATACGTGCACGCATAAAAGAAATAAATAGTTCAGAGAGAAAACTACGAGCACAGTATAAATCCACAGCGTAAAAAAATAATATCGTACGATTGAGAAAGTTTTGAATCTTTAAAGAGCCACTAAAACCTTTACAGTGATCTGAAATTTTCAACTTGAATTGATCCTCAGGCAAGATGAGTTTATATACATATTAGTATATTAATAGCGAAGTTTCAATAAGTCCGAATAACCCTCGCCAAATGTCTTCAAATACGCGTTTAATATCACTCTGTATTAACGTGGGGGATATTTTATCATTAAATTCATTGTCTAAACATTTTGTACACATTTTATTGTAAAACACGTAAACGGAACTCAAACAACATACATCAAAATTACAAAGTTACAGATCTTAAAATAGTATTTCAAAATACTAAATTCACACTCCAATTTCTCATGGAAATAAATCGATTTTTTTATATTCCATTGTTTATTGTATACATACTGAATTTTGTAAGAATATTTGTACATTAGATGTATAGTGTGTATACACGTGTTATTCACATTTCGGATCATCTATACTATCAATAAATATTTAAACTATACAATGAAGCAAACCTCCATAAAACCTTCATAACGGTCACCAAATATTTTCTTTGAATTTACACAAAGCAACAAAACGAACTGACAAAAAAGACGCAGGAATTGAAAGAAAAAGACGACAAATACAAACGGATTACAAAATGTCGTGTCGCTGTATCGCCTCGCGGACGGAGTGGACCGCACAAAAAAAACATACTTATTAATTCAATAATGTTCTCAATACGGAGCTAAAAGATTTGGTTAAGTATATCTAGTTTTAGTGCCTTTATTTAGCCCTTACTTCTTAATTTGATGTCATATTTGAAAAATATTTATGCTGTTTCAACGTTTCATATAAAATTATTCAAACCCATCGTGTTACAAACATCACTTAGTTTTGTCTATAGAAAAATGTATTAGAGGCATTGTATAAGAATAAAGATAAATGGAAAACAAAAATGTATGACAGAATACCCTTTGTTTAAACGTATCTATAGATGTGCAAAAGCCAAATCATATCTGCAATATTCAAAATTGTTTATTTGTTTCTCCCGCTCAGGTACGTTTTATCAGTACCAGTCTTTAAGAATACAAATGAGATTATTTTAAAATCGCTATTAGCTTAGACTAACTAGTTGTCATGAGCGTACAGCGAAAATAGTCCGACCGATCGTTGCACAAGAACAACGCTTATTTAGTTCAAGGTAAAAGAAACCCCTCTTCCTTCAGGCAAAATTCAGACAGAAACAAACATTAAGGAAGACTCACCTATAAATTAGACTCTACGTAAAACTACCTGGCTGCTCTGCAGTGTTAAGCCAGTGCTGTGCTAAATGCAGTGTTAAGCCCTAGTTGCATGTCTAGCATTTTGCGTTCGTCATTCTCAAGCTATAACACAAGACGTGATGAAAATAATAGCGTCTTGAAAAATAATAAACCGTTTGAGTATTTTTACTTTTGAAGTCATTTTATCGTACTTTTTTTATAACACTAGAGAAGTGTGCAATGTCGTACTTTTAAATAGGTGCAATCTTAAACTTTTAAAATAATATTTGACACAATTTTATGTTGCCGCTAACAAAACGACATGGCTGTCAACTTGTCTGAACATTTTAAATTCTAAAAATCCACTCAGAACATAAGTCACTTTTCTAATGTCTATAAAAAATAGTAAGGTGTTTATTATTCGGTACAAATTTTAGTGGTGAAGATTTAAATGCTTGTTCATTTTCTAAGAATTACTAAAATTATCCATGGAGGTTTTTTAGAAGAGAAAAGCCATACATAGGATAATGTACTCAAAGTTATCCAATAATATTATTTTATTCTTACAAACAAAAAAAAACATAATAATATGAGTAAAACAATCTGCGTTTATTAGTATCCGAATATGTACTTTTTCGTGATAACAATTCCTCAAAGTATACAATAAAGTCAAAGCTCATCAAAGTAAAAACAAAACTGACATAGACGACCGCGAAGCGCTCGAGGCGCGTGTGGCTCGTCAAGCTCCCTATAAGCTCTCCCTTGATCGTCCTTTACATATGCAAAAGGGCACGAAAGCGATCTTCCCCGAGATATCATCGACCACCTGTTCGCAAAATAAAAACGCGTCGAGGACGCGCGGAAACAAAATAAACTTCGGCCGCCCAAAGACTACAAAGAAACTATAAAACTTACCGAGCCGAATGAAAAATAAAATTGTCGCTCGTAAAACGCCGAAGGTGGTCACGTGACACGTGCCGGTTACGTCGGCGAGCCTACAGCACACGCGGGAACCGAACCGGCCGCACCGGCGTCGGGGACGGTCGACAGCGGGCCGACGGGCGCGGGCGAACTGTGCGGCGCCGCGGGCGGGACTGGCGCCGCCCGCCCCGACCCACACCGCCCAGGCCCGAACCGCCTTAACATGATTTACGCTTCGACGCCTTACGCGAAATGCACTGCCTTTTGTATACCTTTACACAAAAAAATGGATTCATACAGCAAAGTAAGTAGTTGATGATCACAATTTAAGCGATACAAATACTTTTTTTAATTTACACATGTAATTAATTATACTCATTACCATCATTATAAACATAATATATTTATAGCATTGCTTTAATGAATAAGATTAAACGCTTAAGCGTATAAAATATGTCAAAATCAGAGAAATAAAAAAATATGTTTTGCTAAAGTTTAATGTAGACAGATGTATGGTTATTTAATGATAATCAATTATTGTTAAAAAAAGACGTTTTTTAATTGGACCCTTTTAACAACAAAGAAAAACAAGTATTTAAAGAAACAACTTGAGTAAGCTATAAATTTTAATCACTGCTCATTTCAAAGTACCAGAAGCGTATTTAAGTTTCGTAACAAAGAAAATATATGTATAAATTTTCTTTAGAATGCGATCAAGAATACATTTATTATCACTACCCAAGCGTGGTTACTCGAAGTCACGCGTTGCCGTATCAGTGCTCGTAGCACCGCAAGAATTTTCTAGTTCGAGACACGTTGATCGTGTTAGTATATTGAAATACAAAATGATTTTTAAAGCTATCGACGAGGAAATGAAGAAGGAAAATTCCTCCAAAGCAGGAATTTTCCTTAAGCCCGATGTAAAGAAATTTTACAAGTCTAATACATTTTATTAAGTTGCGTAGATGAAATTTACTGAAGACGGACTTCTTTGCAAGGGAAAATAAAATTTCCATCAAATTATTGAGTGCGATTATTTTAGAAATACAATAGACATAACAAAAAGCTATGCTTAAATTGGCACCTGTTCAATATTATAATACAAGAGAAATATTCTTATATACCAGAGATTAATGTATTCATAAAATACTTGTAGCGACCAGGCCGCTACTATCTAAGTTCTTGTGTTTTATTAATGATTCGATTATCGTCCTTTATTATATGGAACAATCCTTCCAAACTCAGTTGTATTGGAATTTATGTGATCAATGGAACGGATCTTCATTGCTGGATTGCTACTAAGTGTCGATTTACAATCGATCGCTTTATCGGTATGCAAATATTATCCTACTACAGTGAAACATAGTATAAAAAGTAACGCTATATAGGTGCGCATGTTACAGCGGCCTGCGGCTTGCGGGCGTAGCGTAAGGAAAAGTTTACGCGTCGCGCAGGCCGATAACCGAGCGCGCCGCCGCCGTCGGTACGGGAGATTTAAAACTTCTGCATTTCTATAGACGCGAACCGGACGCGCGAAAATACCACTGCGGGGAACACGGACGATCGAGCAGTATGAGCGTCGAAATCTTAAAGCGGTCGCGTTTTAAGTAGGACATTCGACGGGGTTATGGACGGTATAAGATGGCGATTGCATTAATTGCATTTTAACATGTGTACACGGGTGTGCTTTTCGTTTGAGGGTATGTCGGTGGAAAATGGGGACGATAATAGAAATGAGGGTTGATATTAGTGACGTCATAGATAACTGCATAAGGGCCGGAGGTGGTAACCGGATAATGTCTCAAGTTTACGTTTTATTTATATGTTTTGATATTTGGATATGTTAATATTCGTATATTTTATTCATTATTTTATTTTTTTTGCCCATAAAGGAACAACTTACATTTTGTTTTCTATATGTAGGTTATATTAGTGATATTAGTTCGAAAAGGAGATGTCGATATAAAAGCAGGATGTTGTTAAAAACTCTTTTCTTATTATTCATCAAATGAATTTTAAGTTCTGTTGTGGGTAACCTCTGACACGAAAAACTAAACAAAACTTAAGCTGATATGCAGTTTACTGTCTTCGAAGAAATCATGTGAAAATCTAACCAAAAAAATGAGAGCCATGATCAAAAAATTAAGAAGAACGGTATTTTTCTATATTTAGACACAACTGAGATATATTGAGATACATAAAAATGCGATTTTCAATAATAAATATGTCCCAAGAACTAGTGAATTGGAAAGTTGTATGAGTTAGAGCCTTACGGCCGCACAATTCTGTTCAGGCCCCGAGGGCGTCGTGCGGGTAGAAGTTGAATTACAAATGTTTTGATGAAGGCCATACTTCACGTGTTAAAATCTGTAAGGACTTCGTATATATATATATATATGAGGTACGTCAATCGATTTTGACATTTTCTCAAGTAATCGATCGACGTGTAACTCTACTTTAAAAAAAAACACAAGACCCTATATTTGGCTTTTTTTTTTCGTTTATTCTCACGGTCTTAGAATAGATCTTCAGATATAGATCCCATAACAAAATGCAATGCCTGCCCGGGCTTCGGATCTACGTTTAGTGTTGACTGTAATCGCGCGTTTTCATTTTTCATTCCGATCAAAACTCCAATTCAGTTATTGATACGTAACAGGTACAACGAAAAACTAATCTCTCTTGCATTAGTAGTGAAGGTTTGCAGAATCGTGTCCTGCTCTCAAGACTCTCCCGTTAACATCCCCACACTTGAAGCTACACGCTCACAAAGTTTATTGGAAACACGTCGATTCGCTAAACTATGGCAGTAACAATTTGCAAAATTTTTACAGGGATATCGAAATAAAATTCATCACTTCGTCACACTAACTTAGGCGGTGTGTGTACAATATTTCACGAAAATTGTTCACGTTCAAAATTACGTCATTAAATCTGTACGAACACACAGATTAATTGACTTTTTCTTATCCTTTGTAATATTATTGAAATATCAATGATATTTTATTATTTAAGCGTGCTAGTTTCGATTGCGATAATACTAAATAACTACGTCTTATTTTCTTATAGTTCAGTTCCCAACTTTCTTTTCCTTCCAATTTAAAGTTTGACTAAAATATAAATGTATTCAATTTAGAAACCTGCACACGCTTTACAATATTAGATTATAATAAAATGAGTGCTACACCGCGTTCCGTGAATTTAAAATATGTATGTATATTTGCTTATAAATTATACTATATCAGCAAATACTTATAGTAAATGTTTTTCGTTATTTAAAGATCCTCAAAAACGGAAATATTTAAGATTAAAAATACATTGATTACGAAAATTAAAGACTTACAATCCTATCTTAGGTTTTGAAGAAAATAATGGGACTACAAGCATGTAAATCAATGATGGTTTGTTTTAAACATTAGAAAAAGTTACAGCCCGAAACATAAATTTGCACATAAATAGTTAATTACCGTTTTAACTATAATTATTCTTGTTTTCGCACGTTCGGATCGCCTTCGACTCAAATTGAAGAAGCAAGCATTTCTTAAGCAGTCGTAAAGGTCGCAGTCATTTACAATAAATTAATAATACTATTGTACAATGATACTACTATTATTATATGGACTGGTGAAAATTAATATTGTAAAATAATCTAAAGTATTAATTGAAAATTAGTTGATAACAGTTAGTAGCAGCAGGATTTTTTTTAGTAACATTTACATTGTTATGTATATTTAAATACGTTTTTAGAACAATATTTACGGATAAGGAAAGGATTTTCTAATACATCATCCTAGATCATATACCTTACTCTCAAATTAGGTTACATTTTTCAACGATAACTAACATACTGCCGAAAGATAAAAAAAACATGTTTTTATTTTATGAAAAATAGTGTTACAGCCTATAGTACCTACAACGAATTCTAAAGAATAAAATGTCATATTTAAATATAAATAAAAAAATTACGTTAACGAACATTTGATACAGTTAAGAAATTTATCCAAACAACGACGTCATAATAATGTATGATGAGATTTTAAGTAATCGTAAATTTTTTTTTATGTATACACCACAGTCGTTAGTCAATCCGGGATGACTGATATTGATACCCTTGAGTTTTGATATCGCTTCATAACGTTTATTTACGTCTGATCCTGGCCTTTGTCGGCGAGTGTATTTTTATGGTGATTTATTAAACTAACATTTGTGTATTTTCTTTATAGAAATTACATTGTGTCGTCAGTAATCGATTATGGTGTCGGTTATCGATTAATTTTTAACCTATTGGTTTGCAATTCTTTTAGTTTTTATCTGCGATTCATCTTGGAGTTAGATTAAAGTCATAGAAATACCGCATTATTGAAATTTTAATTTATATACACGTAAAGTGCTAAAACATATAATAGCGGAATTTTAATTCGAAATCTCTTTGTATCTTAGGTCATAAGTTTCATTTCACAGTTATTTTATACATGCATAACAATGAATCGAAATATGTCATTATATTTTGTACGGATGACACTGCAAGAATCCACTTAAAAAAAGAAAACACTTAAAAAAATGTAATAATGAACATAAACTACGTAAATATATGTAAATATATATATATATATACGTAAATTAACTTGCGACGAATACAATTATATATAATACATAGACTAAACTGCACGATGTTTTGAAACTGGATACAAAGAACATATCTGGGCTTCTAGGAAGGAGACGGATCCAATTTTACCAAACATTTCATAGAGAACGAGCATAAACTTAGTACTTAACAATTACGATTTTGATGTTGTGCATGTGTGTGAGAAAAACTTAAGGTTAAATGTTCTTAAATTGTTTGAAATTTTAAAACACAAAGGTAAAAATAATATGCTTAATGATCATATTAATATTTACAAATAGGCGTTGTTGGACGCTTGTCTATGGTAATTTGAATAAAGATTCACGATGGTTCTTCTATGACTGCCGACAAGCATATCTATAGTCGACCCTGTGACTGCTGGCAAAGGCGCTTCAGCCACCCTTAGACATACTAATAGCATGGATGTAGTCACGTAAGGTGGTTGGGAGTGCGTTTGTTGGTAGTTAGTAGCTTTTCTTGCGGATGTATTGGTTTTTCACGAAATGTACGTAGAAAATGTATCTGATTAATTAGCGGTTAAGATAAATAAAAAAGAACACTTGCTTAGGTGTCCGATGTGTGACAATTTCGAATATACATTTAATTCGTTGGATGAAGATTTGTAGTGGAAGAACAGATTCGCACGTCAGCAGTGGGTTGCACGTTGCATGTCACTACATATCTCAGAATAGCGTGTACATTTTGTGCGTTTAACAAGGGAATGAGCTGGCTACAATGAATAATGAAAGTATCTCAGATGAAGCGTTTGATTGACCTTAATGAAGTTTTGAGCCCTGTTTTTATATGCAGCAATAAAAGCTTACTGTGACATAAGATTATGTGATGTAGATTGTGTGATCGTTACGCAGCATGTGTGAGGTGTATAGGAATGATGATGTTAGAAAATGGTGCGGTTTAAAATAGTGTGAGTGACTAGAATAAAAAATAAAATGTTGAGAAGGTTTGGACCTCAAGAAAGATGAATGAAAGTGGACAGACCAAAAGGAAGAAAATTGAAAGTAATTCTTTTCAAATTTAAATTTGAAAATTTAAATATAGTTAATTATATACAAGTAACTTGCATTCACGAGTTCACTTGCGTCGATGTAGAATTAAATTATTTACCTTTTATATCAAGAGATAAATAATTCAATTAAGACAGTCATGGGTTCTTGGGGTATTTTAATTTTTGGTCAACAAGCCGCCGTTGGACAGCACGAATTTTGCGCTCTTGCCCAAAACATATCGATAATGTTTGGTTTAGCGCTCTCTCAGCGAACGTTGATGGGAATGGAACACTTCCGTCAGTCCAATTACTACTAGTTCTGCTAAAAGAACAAACACCTATACAATTATCGGAGTTTTGACTCACCACAACACAGCCGACATCCAAGAAAGAGTTTACTAGTTTAGTGACCGCTTTGAGGCTAAGTAGCCCAAAAGCGTCGTTGTGAGCTTCACATACAAGCTTCGTTGACCTGCAGTCGCAATCGCTACCGAATTGATCTTTGTGCCCACCTGCATTTATTTGCCGACGCTGACCAGGCCCTTTGGCCGTGCCTTGACTGACTGCGCGGCCGGCGTCCTACTAGTCGTGCTCAGGTCGCCAAGTCTGTCGACGTCGTCTCTGTCACCTCCTCGATCGCGCCTAAAGCACCCCGCTATATTTCGAAGTTCCGTGATGCGTTTCATTACCTTTTTAATTTCCGCTCACAAACAACATTGTAATGTAATTAATATAATTAATATTTTTAATAAATTAATAATATTTAGAGTGTATTCAATTTTGAAAACTTCTTGTCGGATCCTCTGAGCAAGTGCTTAAATTAGTTGCAGTGTATAGAAAATTGGAGAATATGCGACTAGTCCTGCTCTCGATTCCATAGGATTTTCATACAACCCAGATCATTCCTGATGTCGATTATGCGGCTCGCAGATTCACTCGTACAGAATACTACTAAATTTAAGGAATTATGAATCCCATCAGAATTATGCATTACGATTAAAAGCGTTTACACACAAACCAGAAGACAAATCAAATTTTATTCAGTATTCCAAAAAAACCACGCATTTTTCGAGATAAAATATACCTAAACTGTATCATTCTGCAGCTAACTATCTTAGCGCTAAAAATCATGTCGAGTCGTTGCTCCGTGGCAACGTGAAAAACGGACAAACTAACAAACCCACTTTCGTATTTATAATATTAGGATTAAAATTAAAGCATACCGCACGCTTGTAGCTGTATCTCTTTCTTTCTTTATCCCTGTCCCAGATAAAAGCGCTATTTTTATTACGTTGTCTATTGTGTCTGTCGCTTTGACATTTGTCGCAATTTTAAAAAATCTTTTTGTTAACGCTTTTATATAAAGAACCAGTTGTGGAAATATTTTTTTTTATTATTATGGTATTCGCTAATTATGTTAAGTATTTTATAATACTCAATGAACGATTAGGAAAAATTGAAGTATACTTCTTACATGATCAACAGTGCTAGTATACATCATCTTGAGTTTAAATCAAAATAACGTCTATGAGATGATATTTGTCATATGTACTTCGTTAAATAGTTCACTTCGATCTATGAACGTGTATTTCGCTATTAGTTTGGCTAGTTTTCGCGTATAAGATATACAATATTGTTGTATCGTGTGAGCTGGCTGTCGTTTTTAAAACTCGTAATGGCGGCTAACTGTATCGCGAATGTATCGAAACTGCGAGGAAGAGAAAGTTATGAAGAGTGGATCTTTGCAGCAGAAAACTTCTTCAATTCTGGAAGTTGTACTCGTTGTATTGATAAGAAGTAAAAGACGTTGCATTGGCAACAAACGAAGTGAAAAGAAAGCGAAAATGATCCTTAATATCAACTCGTCATTATGTGTCCATATAAAAACTGTTAGCGTTAACGAAAATTTTAACAAAAAAAAAACCGACTTCAAAACAAAACCTACTCCAAATAGGTAAAAAAATAATTGCATATTCTTCTACAACTTAATAATAAAATTACTTTTTCTACTCATTAATATGTAGGTACGATCTACGTGTTTACCACGCAAGAAGGCAGATAGGTACCTATCCATTTCAAATTTAACTCATACCTATGAATAACAAACAATGATCAAAATATTTTTTAGATTCCTCCTAAGTAAAATGAAATGAAAAATATTAGACTACTTAAAAGTCAATCAAATTATTACGATAATATAATGTACTTACAATTATTGTTATTTTTGGAGTCGGTGTCAACAAAGGAAATACTACAATATATCTAGCAATAAACACCGATTCCAAAAATAACAATCCTAATTTGATAGAGAATGTATTGATAATAATATAATTAAAGTTTAATATCTACCAACAGCACATATGGCTGCAGATGTGTTTACTAAGTCTCAAGTTGTTAAAAGAATTTTAAATTTTTGGGCTTAATAAGCAGAAATGATTGATTAATATGCCTAAATATATGCTTACATATTTGGCTTTATTTTGATATAGTGGGGGTATATATCAAAATAATGTCTATGAAATGATGTATATCATATTGTCGTTAGATAATTTTATTTTTGTTATATTTTATAACCAAATTACGAAATAACGACTGGTGTATAAATTAAACGTATTTGGGAGAGCCAGGAAACAACAATTAGGTATGTATGTCAATCATTTCAAAAATTTACTTAAACGTCTTAAATGCGTCCACGTGAAATAATTTGACTTTGATTTAAATTAAGATATTATTTGTCCATAAATGTTTAATTTACTTCGAAATCATCGTTAAGAAATTCTTCAAAGGCTCCTTGTCGAATGCCTAAAATTTATGAATAGTAAATTCACACACCTTTTCACTAATAGTACTTAAAAAATAAGATAATTGGTTTTAGTATTTCAAAGATTTCTCTAATTCAATACGCGCTAAAACCTTCATTTTAAATACAAATAAGACACACTTTGACAGGAATTCTTGTTGAAAATTTCAAAATATTTTCATGTCATAGATATTTCCAATAATCCAAACAAATTAATATTAGTCGATATTGAATATTATAAGTTAGTAGATATTATGACATAGTCATAATATGTCACTATTCTGGCTGGCACAAGTTTAAAAAACATAATTTGCAATTTTTAATATATTTAATTGTACCGTAGAAACGGTTTCCTTTTTATATTTAAATCATTAATTACACCGGCCAACTGAGTACTCAACATTCTAGTACTGATAACACTTGTAAAAAAATATATACGAAGTCTTAAATAATGGAACTTTATCAAAGATAAAGTTTCGATACTACATTTTAATAAATTGAGAAATACGCTTTACAAATGCATTGTACAAGTTTTCACTGACTGTTTAATGATTGCAAAAGTTGAAGACAATAAAACTGTAGTAAGGGCGATGTCCCACGAGTGCTATATTCTTGACTGTAAAACATCGTCGAAGTACACATTTAAGTCCTTTATTTACGTTTATTCTACGAAATGTGGCAGACGGAAGTGACGAACGTACGAATGCTTTTATCAACACACAATGAGCACGGAGAAGCGCTATCAAGCAAAGTGGCGTCTCGTTGTACTAGCGGCATTACTGAACATTGAAAAGAGATTGCACAAGATCTAGATTTCATTTTATCTCCATTTAAATATGTAAATCTGTAAAAAAATCTACATTTAAAGTATTGTATATCTATATATTATATATTTGGACTGATTAGGGATACCTTAATAAATACTTATTAAGTTATGAAAAGGTATATAAAATATATGTGTTTAATAATATTTTGTGTGTAATTAATAATTAAATTTTTTTATTGATTTAACTGACTGGCATTACTGAACTATGTCCATAAGATGAATGTAATGTGTGTAATAAGTGTTCATTAAATAAATCAAAAATCTTTGTCGATAGACCTGAGCGACGAATTTATTACAGAAATGTATATATATAAAAGGATGTTTGTATATATGAAATCGATAAACTCAGAAACTATTTGACAGATCATTATGAATACTGGTATGTACATGTATTTTTTCACAGAGGTTTTTTTTGCTAACCTCATTGACGCAACTCGCCACCAGGCGGTGCTGCGATGTACCGACTTCCGTATCGCTCAACCGATACCTGCACATACCAATATTCATAATGATCGGTCAAATAGTTTCTGAGTTTATCGATTTCATATATACAAACATCCTTTTATATAATCTTTACTCCCGGCTTCGTCTAAATCGGAATTCTGACTAGTAGTGAAATCGGGATTGAAGGCGGGGTTGGGCAGAGAATTGCGAATGGGACGAGAATAGAATCTGATTGGAACTGAATCGCAAGTTGGACCGGGACCAAATGGAGAACAGAACTGGGGTCGAAAACAGATCTGGGATCGGGATTACAATCAAATGTGCGACGGGCTGCGTAATTGAAAGCGATACAGGTATTCAGTTAGAAATCAATCGACACGAAAGATGAAGGAATTCATTATACGTCCATGCTGGCGCAGCTACGAGCATTAGTTATACGGGTAATAACAAACAAAGAAGGGCAGAACAAGGCCAGCTAGTAATATATAAATAAAGATCAAGCACAAATTTTTGTAGTAAGGATTCATAAATAAAAATCGCAATAATAATAATCAGGAACGTAATCAGGTCCCTAACAGGTATGTCTCTTTATATGATAGTTATACATACACTTTATTGTAATTGAATTCGATTAAATTAAAAAAGATCACACGCCACCGTTTTTCATTTACATCCATCCCCTACTCTTCGGTCTTTCCGACTACCGTCCTAATGCCATCGATTTGATGTTATTTTAGACATAGTCCGAAACACGTCGAATCATTTTGTTACGACAAAATAGACCTAAAGCCATTTTTTGTTGGAATTAATATATTATACATAGGGCATGCTGACAATTTCTGGATTGAATGAGAAAAAATTACTATAAATGACAAAAAACTAATTTTATTTTCTCAAAATATTCTCCATTAGTATAAATGCACTTTTTCATACGAATAAACCAATTTTAAAAAAGTTCATGCCACTTTTCCCTAGTAACCTCAGAAACACGTTTTTCACACTCTTCGACAGCCCCTTCTGATGGTGAAAATCGTTGACTGCGTAATAGGTTCTTAATTTTTGCAAACCAAACAAAAAACACAAAGTGCCAGATCGGGAATGTACGCAGGATTGCTTATGAGTTCTATGTTTTTCTCCTTCAAAAAATCAATTTGTTTGTTTGGCCGTGTGAGAACTGGTATTGTCGTGGTGCAAGATTATACAAAACTTACAGTTATTTTTACTGAGTTTATCAATAACTTCCAGCAAACAAATAGTCGTGTACCAAGCACTATTCACGGTACGATAATTCTACAAAGCGATAATGGCCATGTGTCCAGTGTTATTTAAAAAAGAAGCATCCGCTTATAGATACTTCGCTCGCGCGTCTGTTAGGTTTGTTTCGGCTCATCTCGATAGACCCATATGCTATGTCGATTGGTGCTTTCGTTTGGGATCGTGACAATAAATCCATGTTTCGTCACCTATTACCATGTTCCACACCAAATTTGACGCCCCTTCCTTGAATCTGGTAAGCATGGCATTGCATCAAGTGACGCGGTCCGTTTTATGTGGCTCAGTCAAATTGTGTGGGATCCACTACGAGCCAGATTTTTCATACCCAAATGTTTGTGTAGGATTAATTGTATTTGACTCATGCCTAAACCTAAGGATGTCCAAACCTCATGATAGGTCACAAGCTTGTTTCAATCATATAGCGCAAAGCATGGATGTTTTCGTTGTTCGCAGCTGTGGACGGTGACCATCAAGAAATTCGTCATTGAAATTGACACGACCGCGCTTGAATTCTGCAAACCACTTACAAATACTCGTATTGCATGGTGCTTCGTCGTCAAAAGCAGTACGAAGCCGAGCAAGACTCTGTTGAGCTGTAATATTGCATTTAAAATCGTAGAAAATCATACTACGAAAATTTTCACGACTTAAATCCATAGTGATGAAGACACGCAATTTTTAAAATGATTCCAGAGTGTAAAATCAATTGACAGTTAGATAAAACAAAATGTATCCTACAGCCAAAGAGTTACATTTACAGACGTACTAATTACTTTTTAAACATTGTTTATATAAGTGCCCAGTTACAGAAATTTTTAGTGCGCCCAATATATAATTTGATATAAAAAACTAATATTATAAATAATATGTAAGGTCATCCGCATGAACATATAATGCGAGCTGATTGAGTTCATGTTTTCTTCATTTGAATCTGCGTAGTTTATCGAGGGCATAGAATACAAATTCTGCCGTTGTAGCAATAAGCAGTAAAATAAAATAAGTGTTGGTAAGTAATAAAAAATAAAGTGGCAGTGTATTTATTTATAACTTATCATTGAAAATAAAATCGCAGGAGCATAGTTTCTCTTTACATATTCGCCTCTATTCTAACACAGACCTCGGTTAATGGACGGAGCTTAGCGTCGGCTAAGTGAGGATTTGGCTGCATTAGTTGACGCTCGTGTAAACAAGCTTGAAAAATTGTTATTATTTGCTTTAAATCATGAAATACAAGACGTATGTAGAGCTTTTCAAACTACGTTTATGTATAATAAAAAAGTGCGAAAAAACGCACACTTTATTACATAATATTTTAAGTATTTAATTTATATACGTTTATTTCAAGTGTATTTTTATAGTATATATGTGGTTTCTATTTATAAATCGAAAAGATTTTTGGAAATAATACATTGCTTAAGTCTAGATAACTAATTTCCTGGAAAATATTTCCTAGATTTATATATAAATGTTGTTTTGCACGATAATAAAAAATACTTCAATAAGAACTTTTCACTCACCTGTGGAGAAACATAATTTGCGTGTTGGAATTTCAATGCATGGTAAGTACTTTATCTTTTTTCGCACCAGGATAGAAAATTCCCGATGTCGGGGAAAAAATACTACATATTTCTAGACTCAAACCAGGATGGAAAGTTCGTATACGTAACACAGTCGCGCGGGCAAAACGGCAAGAGAATAGGACACTTTCCTTCCCGATATCGAGAACGGATAGTGAACTTGACATCGAGTTGTAAAATAAAAGTATATTACGCACTTAAGGAGAAAGGTGGGCACTCTTGCGCACGGAATGTTCTCATCCGAAGACGAGCGTGACATAATCGCGGGTGGAGATTCCCTACTTTTCTCTCCTAGACAGTACATATTTTTGCTCACATGGGGACAAAAAGTTCCCTATTCACTCCCGACATCATTCCCGCTCGTGCGATTATGCCACGTATGCGAATTTTCCTTCCTTGTTGTGAGCCTGGAAAAAATGTACGATTTTTTCCTGACATCGGAATGTTACCATTCTGGTGTGAAAAAAAAACTGTGTGCTCACGTGCGTCTTAATACTCGGGTGACTCAATCGTGCGGGCGTGAATGTTGCACCCGGAACATAAAGCGAACTTTCCATCTCGGTGTGAGCCGGAAGAGAACGTAACACTTTTCTTCCCGATATCGGAAAATAAAATCGAAGTTTTTATCGAGGAGTGAAAAAAAAGTTTTTAAATTGACTGGCTTATTTTTTACAAGAATTTTAATTATCATTCTTTTAAAATTTTACGTATTCTTATTCTTCTTACTCTATATTCTTTAATTTCACGTATCTTTAAGTTTTTAATGTATAAGTGATATGCCTCATTCAATGTAAGATTATTTGATTAAAATATAGGAGATAAAACATTCAGTTACAATCGTGAGTCAGAATACGTTTGAGTCGAGAGAATCGATTAGCTGAAAAATCCGACAAGCGCGAGTCTGCCATTCAGGGTTCCACGACATCGTACAATATTTAACACTAAATATTTCGTAAAAATAATTTTGTAAAAACACATTTATTGTATGGAAATCCTCTTCTATTTTTAATTATTTATTTGTATCATTTGTTCTCAAAACGGATATAGTACAGACTTAGTAAAAATATCATGTGTTTCTACCTATTAGGGTTCAAAAGATGCAGCCCTATGACAAACAGATAACGAAGCCTTAGTGATTAGATCCGTTGGCACCCTTTGGGTACGTAACTCTAAAAACGAAAATTGTTCTCGCATTTGAGGGTAGTAAAATCCGTGCAGTGCCTCATAAATTTGACAAATGAGTATATGTTGCAGACGAATGATCCAACGGTCTCTATCGTGCCGCCTGTATTACGTTCGCTTCAGATACAAGAAAAGTTATTCAAAATCGGATATGTTTCTAAATACACCTTCATATTTCTAGATGTCTCGGTTATGCCTCGAGAGTGTTATTGCGTTGTTTTAATACACCAGAAAATAATCTAATTTTAGATTGATCAGGGCGCATGTCAAATCAAAAAGGAGAAATATAAATTTAATAATTGATTTGATATAAAATTCTAAATCCAAGTAACTAACGGACAAAAAATCGTGTTAACTGACGTATCATACCGTTTAGTCATGGTTATTTCATCACAAAGCTATATTGCACTGCTCACTACAATATATACATAATCACTTTTTCGTTCTTACTGTATATTACTTTCTACCGATAGAGCTTTATGCGGAAAACACGAACATTAAATCAAAAAAAAATAATTTAAAATAACAAATGTAAAATAACAATTCATTATTATTTTAATTTAAAATTTATTAATATGCGGTCACCGTGAAGCTAACCAACCGAAACACGCATTTTCTTTTTGTTACAGGTTACTTGCTATTACATAATCGTCAGGAGAATTAATTTATTATAATACCATCTAATAACATAGAAGTTACTTTTTACACGGAATATAGTTCCACAAATATGTGCCATAGACACTTACTGAAACGAAAACGATAAACGAACCGAGGGATTAAAATGGGACTCCCACCGATTCGTCCACCCAGTGTCGTGGCAGACGAGCTCGAGTCGCGGGCGGCAGTGCGCTAGGACCACGCTGGAGTTTTAAAACTTATCCGAGTTTCTTTTTTATTTGATAAACAAAAGTCCGCTAACAGATTTCCGAGGGAAACGAGAAAGGGCGCTTAAAG
The DNA here is from genome assembly GCA_005406025.1 of Eumeta japonica. NCBI lineage: Eukaryota > Metazoa > Arthropoda > Insecta > Lepidoptera > Psychidae > Eumeta > Eumeta japonica. The sequence goes on from BGZK01000324.1 coordinate 155,352, forward strand.
GGAAAGCAGATTAACAACTTCCGCCAGATACCCGCCGGACTTTGCATTAAGACGGCACAAAGATTAGGGAATAGAGGCGAACTTTCTGATTGGAGGCTACGTGCAAAAACACCTAGATGACCCAAGGCGGCTTTGGGCACTCTAAGTTTTAACAAAGTGTACACACGTCAGAGGTGGAGCCCGATTATGAGAATATAATATTTTGATTCGATTTAGCACGCTATTATAATGAAATTATGTAAGTTACTTTATATATTACTCAGTCGCTAATGATGTATAAATATGAAATCCTAATTTTTCATTTGATTTCATGACATTGTCGACAAGAAATAAATTAAGAAATCTTACTCTTAAAAATGCACAAAAAGAGTTGTCTCGTTTATCGGTTTAATATTTAGTGATTCATAATGCCAGGCATTTGAGAGTGCTTTAATATCCAAAAATTTTTTTCGCCTTTTGTCAAAAACTGGGTTTTCTATCAGTGTACTTTCCGTACAGATAATTTAATAAAGATTTATTGTGTCAGCTTTAAAAAATTAATTAATGCGATAGAAATGAAAAAAACACCTAAATAGCTTTGAAACTTTTACCGACAATAAAGAGGTACGTTATGTGAAACTTGACACCATGATCACTTGTGAAAAAATCCATCAAATTAGCCTTTTACTTATTAACTTGTAACACACACTAAGACAATGTTACAATACAAATTTTATGCGATATACATCTGCTAATACGATTCTTTCTTTCAAAATTTTCCATGTCACGAATCACGAAAAATATATTAAAATCTTTAGGAAATTAGAATATAATATTCGTTCGTGTATATCGTTATAATAGAATGTAATAACGAAGTTTTATTACAAAAAAAGGAAAAATTCAATACCAACCATATAAAACTTGTGACATTTATGGACCTAATGCAGTGTCGCTAAGAGTAGCACAAAACTGGCTCAAACGTTTTCAGTGCGGTAATTTTGATGTCAAATATGAACCTCGCTCTAGTCGACCTGTTAAGGATAACGCCGATGCCATTTTGAAAAAAGTAGAACTTAATCCACATATTAGTTTTTACAACATAGCTAAAGAATTGGGAATTGATCACATTGACAGTTTTAACTCATTTAAAAAGCTGGATATACAAAACAGGTTGATATTTGGGTTTCACGCGAGCTCACTGAAAGAAATCAAATGAATCTTATACTCATTTACGATTCTCTATTGAAACCAGTCCTGAATTTGTCAAGAGGCCGCATAGGCCGCGGCCTAGGGGCGCCAGATTTCAGAAAATTATTATTTTAGAAAGGTACATGGGACGGCGGAAATAAAGTAGCCTACACTTGTAAAAAATATAAATCCTCCACTGATTGAAGCTTAACGAAATCGAACCATTTTTATAAGATTATCACTGGTGATAAAAAATAAATTACCTACCATAAGAAGGTGCGAAAAAGATAGTGGGCAAAAGGATAGCAAGTTCCACAGACTATAGCGAATCCTGAATTAAATCGCAATAAGTTGATGTTATGTATATAGTGGGATTGAAAGGGCATTATTCGTTCTCATGTTTTTATTGCCGAGCAAAACCATAAATTCAGATCTCAGACCTCTACGGCCAACAGCTGATGAGATTTAAGCAAATAGAGAAAAAGTGGCCAGAATTGATCAATAGAAAGGGTGTGGTTTTCACCATGATAACGCAAAACCACACACATATTTCGCCACTCAACTAATATTTAGAGACTTTGGTTGGGAAGTGCTAATGCTGGATGTCATATAGCCCTGACCTTACACACTCTGGTTTTTACCCGTTTCGGTCTACTACTTATCGCAGATTTTGATTAAAAGTGCAAAAATTTCTATAGGAATGGGATTATGTCATTACCTACAAAACGGCAATCAAGTTGTTAAACAAAATATCATATTCATAATATATATAGATATATATAATGTGTGAGCGTGCGTGTTTGCGCGCGCGTCCGTGTGTGTGTGTGTATATATATACCCTCGAGCACGCACTGCGAACGATCGAATTTGTATCATCGCAGTTACCCGGCTTTAATGGATTTCAATAATTTCAGCAATAAAATACAAAACTCCTCGGACACGAGCCGGTGAAGTCGATAAGATACCTGAGTGTGTGAGGTCAGGGCTACATGACATCCAGCATTAACACTGCCCAACCAAACTCTCTCAATAGTTACAGAGTGGCTAAAGATGTACATTGTCTGGCATTATTATGGTGAAAAAACCACACTCTTACTGTAGTTTAATTCTGGCAGTTTTTCCTCTACTTCTTGCTTGAGACTCATCACGTGTTGGCAGTAAAGATCCAAATTGATGGTTTTGCTCGGGGGTAAAAGATATTAAAGAATAATGCTCTTCCAATTCCACCATTTACATAGAATTGTAAATGCGATGCATAGCATTGTATTGCGCGTTAATCCGGGTTTCGCTATAGCCTATGGAGTTTGCTTAAGTTTTCGACCATGATCTTTGTCGCAGGTACTAGTCGTAGGTAATCCATTTTTCATCACCAATTTAAACAGAAAATCGCAAATGAGTACACGATTCATTGCCTTTTTTTCAGTAAACTCAAGTAGGACCCAAGTATCGAACTTTTTTGTACATTCAGCTTTTTTTCAAATGAGTCACAACTGTTTTGTGTTCTATCACCAGCTCTTAAGTTGTGTCGTAAGAATATATAGACCAAGCTCTACTGTTTCCAAACTTTATCCGTAAGAGGGCGACCAGAGCGAGGTTCATCTTTGACATCAAAATTATCGCACTGAAAACGCTTGAACCAGTTTTGTACTACTCTTACCGACAATGCATTAGGTCCATAGACGTCACATTTGTTTTTCGCGGCTCATGTCGCGTTACTTTTTTTTGACATTACTTTTTTTTGTAATAAAGCTTCAAAATATATCGAATTTCCACGTTAGACTCACTCATTTTGGTCGACAGAAAAACAAAAGGAAAAAGGCGGAAACCCGGTTTTAATTTTCATTATAGTTTTTTTTTTTTAAATGTCATGTATTTAATAATATCAAAACTAACTAGATACAAACAACACAACCAAAAAGATTTTACTGCAACTTTTTACTTATAAAATACGAAGAAACTTTTTTCCTGCCCTAATATGATGTAATAGGACTGCCTGATTGATGATGAATTGGTAGTGACCATACATGCAACGCTGGAAGCGTGAGTTCGATTCACGTACGAGAAAAATATTTATTTTATAGAAAATTAATGTTTGTCGTTAATGTGGGCGTTTCTATGTATTATGTGTACGTATTTACAAAAAATAGCCCATCAACTATCTGATATCGATAGTAGAAGCCTCGCCACTTAGTTTGGGACCAGAAGGTACTGATTGTGTGTGTGTCCGAAGATAATTACTTAGTAGTAAATTTCTAATATAAGCCTTTGTTTGAGATGACATTGTATTTTCAGAGAATATTGAATTATATAATGAAGACATAATAGGAAAAATTTTAAATGAAACAATGGATCAAGAAAGTCATAGTGCAGCCAACGTAACGAGCGACAAAAAGAAGACAAGGAGACAATACCGCACTAATGACAACCAATGTATAGAGTTAAAACAAAAATAGACGGAAGAAAAGTCGTTGAATATACAAATTTTGGATTAAATGATATAAATTTTGGAACGTCATTATTACTGAGCGAGAGAATAATTTGATTACATCGAAATTAATATAAAATAACTCGGAGATCGGTTCGTTTTCCGAATTAATGGACCTCAGATACTAAACAATACTCCCCTAACAACCCGGCCGACTTCCGCCGGGGCCGTGCGGAACCTCGTTCAATCCAATTTCCCTAAAGGGCCAAGATTCCCTTTAAGATATAACACCATAATTTCAATAAATGTCTAGTGCAACTGACCCTCCGCGTTGATCGCACGTCGCCCCGGTACCGCCTCCGGCTATCTGCGTTTCACACGCGAACGCCTTCGTAAAATATCCCGCCGATATCGCGGACATTATGAGTCAAATAGAACGTGTGCATCGATGATATCTAGGTGGTTATTTTAAAAATGTATAGAATACAAAAAAGATAACAATAAAAAATATGAAAAACGGTTGACCCTGTAGACAATTGCTAAAACTTCATTCTTCTGTCGAATTCTAAAATTACATAAATATACCTGGCAATAAATTAGTGGCTCAAAAGATGGATACTGGCATTTTCTAGAGTTCTCCTAAATAAAAAAATTATATTTTAGTACGTTTTGAGATCTTTAAGTTTCAAAATATATATTTTTTAATAAAAGCGCTATTTTTTTAAATTCCAACTTTTTCGAGCGCGTTATTCTACTATCATCTGCTTTAAGACGTATGTTTCCGAACAAAATAAGTTAACCATAGTCTAAACACCAATTTAATAAGAATTTTACATGTTTGAAAAATACTTTTTTTTACGAACTTCTCGTTAACGATATATTTCACAAAAACCAACGGATTCCTTCCTATAAGTCTCTCCCCTAGAAATATGGTATTTAACGACAAAACTAAACAGCGGCTTATACAAAAAACCTACACTATAAATTTCATCAATATATGTCTAGCAACTTTTAAATAAAAGGCCTGTGACGTGCGGACAGACTGACGGACGGACGGACGGACGGACAGACATTACGAAACTATAAGGTTTCCGTTTTTGCCATTTCAGCTCGGAACCCTAAAAAAGGATATAAAATATAAATGTCACAATGATATGTACATATACAAGTTGATCTTTTATAATTATTGTAGCGAGACGAGTAGAACATCCTCGCTCTATAGGTATATATTTTCGAAAAAAAATTTTATAAAAAAATCATTAATGACTGTTCTATATATTCTTTTACACGAAGAAAACTAGACCCTACTCGACGCAGAGTGTCAACGGGACCCTATTACTGAGCCTCCGCTGTCCGTCTGTCTGTCAGCGGACTGAATCTAACCGTAAAAGGTAGACAGTTGATTTTTTTACAGAATGTGTATTTATATTGCCGCTATAACAAGATATAATTAAATTAAAAATAAAAGAGAGCTCCCATTTAAGAAACGAGTTTCTTTTGCCTTTTTTGTTCAATATTAATTTTCGTTTTCGTTTCAAATTAACTATTTAAATAATATGAGATATTTCGTGGTGCTGAGAAAACCTTTCTCTGCGAGTACAATTCGCATTTGGCCCTTTTTTAGGATTCCGTACCTCGAAAGAAAAAAACGGAACCCTTATAGGATAACAAGTGTTTTCTATCAAATATTATCAAAAATAAGAATGCCTTTTTTCCAATAAAATTAAAAGAGAAAAGCGAAGTGTTTCTAAGTATTTCTATACAATGGAGTAATCCTTGTACATGACATCAATCTGTAATATATAAATAATTGTTAAACATCAACACTATCAAAAATAGTTATCCTTCCGTTCAAACATCGGTTCAGTTATTATACAAATTATAAATACTTGTAATAAAGATTAATAAAATACAGCAAATTTAATGAAAATAAAAAAATATTGAAATCGCTGTTGCTATTAAAATTAGTAGAATTATTAAAATTATTTAAATAATCAGTTACATTAAAATCTCCGAATTTCACTTTTATATTTGAAAAATTAAATTGTTCTAGAACCAGTACTTGGCCGGGTTTTTAAAGTTTTTATGCAATATACGAAGACGCATACATGCTATATATATATATATATATATATATTGTAGTAGAATCTTCCTTACAGTCAAAACACTGTAAGGAAGGTATATGATTGTATATATATAATATTATAAAAACAGCATACAGCAATTAGTTTAGGATTTATTGAATTTTCGTCAATTGAGGCAAGTGCGCAAATGTATACCCAGATTTAACGAAGACATGTCAATACAAACAATAACAATACACATTACATGTAAGTTTAATACAATAAATATCCATTTCGATGATTCGAGGACGTTAATTTTAGTTTTAATAAAAGCCCTGTACAGTAATTTATATGCATATAAATAAAATTGAGTGTCTGTCTTTCTGTTTGTCCTGTCTGTCAAACTCAGAAACGACTGAACGGTCTATAAGTATAGAGATAGAACATCTGGAATTGAAAATAAAATAGTTTTTATGCAAAGAACGTATGGATACTAGAAAAATAGTAATAAAGTCCAAGACAAGATCGAAATGGGAAACTGAACCGGAACGTGAACGAGACAGACAGCAGAACTCGACCAGAGTCGAAAACAAACATTGTTAAAAAATTAATTTACGCACGACGAAGGGGGCGAAAAACGACTAGCACCTAAATAAATTATAATGGACAACTTCTTAATATGGCTCGTTTCAAAAAATTTTTTAGAATAATGAAAAAAATTGATAAAAGATATGACGTCACATAACTATCGATGGAACAATTCTGTAGTCGAATATTCGTTGCGTATCTTGTTGTGCCAAGGTTTTAATCACACTACCGCTGAGATGCACTCTCCCACGATTCCCAAATATTCTTTTATTTCAGCTCGAGAGGTTCGGACCTTCAAGCTCTCTCCGCCGCCAGCGAGGATCGGGAGGCCGCTTACGACCGTCGTCACCGTCGCTATAGAAACAAGCGGTACCATCGGATTAACGTGCCTTTCAAGGCACGGAGCGAACGATTTTTATTATGACCTAAGTTTAAACACTCATCAGACCAGGATCAAACCCGTTGTATCTCGGTTTAAGGGTTACGCACCTAACCTCTGCAGCTCGAGTGTTATAAACAAACGAAAAGGAATACTCAGTAATACTTTACTCTAGAACAATGTTGTGACGGACCGGGTGCATGCGTAAGATCGGTTGACTATTTCGCAGGAGCGACGCCTCGCCAACTTAGGTTGTCGAAATAATATCTTAGAACACTAGGTGTCTATAGAGGTGCAAAGCTTCACTTCCGATATGCCGACACGTATACTATGTACTACGTACTATGTACTGTAAATTAGGTGCAGTACTGGGGTAGTGCAGGCTAAATGCAACATGCAGCTGTATAATTATACTATTTCTTGCAATTTTCGGATTCGTCCTTCAGAGAGCGATCAATTAAACGGGTCAAATTCAGACCAATTAAATCGAAGCGGTCCGGATCTCAAAATCTGTCCTCGATCGGAAGCCGTAGCGTCGAGGCGACTATGCTATTTTCTGACATCGATTCCAAGCCGTACCTACCATAACGGGCGCCACTAACTTGCGCCTGTGAATGATTACCGTCAGCGGTCAGCGGCCCAACCATGTGAGGGCCACCGATGTTTATGTCACATAATCGGCCCTCTGAAGTATTACCTTGGTACTCAACTGCATACGTGTTCGATGCGTTTCGGAAGTAAAACTCATACAAACTCATATCTTTATATTAACATATAAGTCTCTATGTAAAAAAACTATTTTATTATGTACATTTTACTATAAATCACACCCAAAAAGCGATGTTTTCTATACTTCTACTTACGAGTTCGAAACTCGTATGTACAAACTATATGACTGAAGAATAAAATATTGAACATGTTCATGCCATGCATGTCGGGGTGCGCACGAACACATGTATTAACTGATGAAGAATTTATAACAAGTAAATAGAAAGCAAACAATAAAGTTCTTGAAATACATTGTAAAATATATGGTAACGTAAATCATTTCACGATTTTTACGCGGTCACGGCGGCGGAGGGCGGGCGGGCGGCCGGGGGCCGGACGACTATTAACGATTTTCCGATGTCCGACGCATAAAAGCAACGAAGTAACACGAGCCGGCCGCGTTAATGGATGCGCCGCCGCCGGCACGGCGAGCAGACGGCGAGTGACGGACGTCGGCCTCGCCGCGACGTGCGACCAAAACGTTTAACGGTGTCGCTTTGGAAATCGGTGCGAGTATGTGTCCTTTTAACACTACAATTACATGCATTTTTATGTTGAATAGACTCAAATAGAAGAAGCGTATTTTTACATTATATACACATTATTTGGGGATGTAGCGCAGATTTTGACTAGTGACTTCTTTCTGTTAAGACTGTCCCTAGGTGGCGCTGATCATATAGCGTCTCAAATACTCGTCTTCCCCTTAAAATACTTCACACACACACACACACACACACACACACACACACACACACACATATACATATGGCGTAAAATTAGCTGCCAGGTTGTATATAAAGAATGTGAATTTTCTCTCCATTTAAGAAATGACACATAAAAACGATAAGAAGTATATCGAAAAATATCTACTTTCATACATTGTAAGAAAAAAGTGCTGTATACACAAGTAGTGCTATCAGACGACGATTTCCGTCTCTAATGTAAGCTCACCAAATTTATAGAATTGGCCATCGGATAGATGTATATTTTTCCACGAATAAATTAAAACATTTTTAAGGTATTCAAATTAACCCACTAAGAACATTTTACCGATGCTCAATATGATACTCGTAGCAAAACGGTACGTAAACTACACTGGCGTTTGATTTTGATATGGCAGTTCATCATATTGCCACTAATTACATTTTTTTCTTTTCCTTTAACTTTTTCTACTGAGAATTACATATTTGCATTATGAGCCAGGAAATTTTAGATTGCGAACGATATCGCTTTTACTTTCCATTGAAATGCGTCATCTTTGAATTTGTATTAAATGTAATAATCTAAAATGCTCAAACTCTAAGTTTTTGTGAACGAAAAATGCAGGTAAAAACATGAAAAAGACACATCCACTCCGACCAAAACTTCAATGTTTTTTTTAAAATATAACGATCTCGATTTTATGGACAACAACCTTCAGCATTGCCATACAGCGTAACAAAAAAGTGGCCTGCACTCTCATGACATCCAAAAAAAAAAATAATAATAAATGAAGAGTAAAATGAAAAATACAATCATTAGCATAATTAATATTTATTTTAACAACGTCGTCTATCAAACTGCCTATACATCGGCCCAGGACAACAAAGGCGTTATAATTAGAAGTTGGCACCGCGCGGGCGGCGCGCCGCGATCTAAGCCGATTTATTATTGAAATTCAGTTACGCGAACCGACCGCTGCCGGCCGACAGCCGACAAACAGCATATGATCAGCCCCCGTTGTCGGTTATCGTCGATTCATTACGGCAATCGATATTGCGCTTATCGTTGAAAACACCGATCGTGTGGTCCTCCAGTGTTACTAAATAAATTATTCTATGCTCTCAGCGTGTAATTTGATTTATTATTAAACACTAAAAGCGGTGTGCTTCAAACTATCATTTGAAATAATTATCTATTAACCGTTAAAGTTAAAAGCTAAACATGTCAAAATTCATTGTTTTAATTTCAAAATTGGCAGTTAACTAAGGTAATCTTAAAGATACTGGCATTTGTGACATTAAATTGATGTCACAAATGTATATATCTTCTAAGATTATTGACATTTTGACATATTTAATTTTAACTTTAACAGTTAGCAGTTAATGAGAGTTTGAGGTACACCGCTGTAAGTTAGCTTCCTACGCGAATCTAGTTAACTGTCAGGAATACATAAATATGTTGTATGAATTTGATTTAAAGAAATGATCTCCGATTTGATAACTAGAATCAGATATTCCATTAAACCATTTCCTCTCGCTATACGATTAGCAGTTATGCAAAAAACCACTATAGGATATTCGAATTTTAATCACCAAACTAGACGTAGCCCAGCCACCTATTCATAAAGGCACCCACAACAGTATATCAACCCAAACTAGAGCATATTGAATAATGCGACCTAAATATTGCAAACGAAAATCGAATTACCTGCAAGTATGCAAGTAAGCCACGTTTTCTCTTAAAATACCGGCAAAGTGCGTGTCGGGCCATGCGCAGTTTCAGGTTCCGTAGTTACTTGTCACAGTATGCGGACTTTGATTGATACTACGAACCTATTAATTAAGTTCACAATATAAAGGCTAATACTGTCTATTGCTTTTTACTTTTCCAAGTACATTTCGCAAATTGTTTGACTATTACTCGTTCATTTACTTGTAAAGCCTAATTAACTGTGATAGTCGTTATAACTTCGTTATATACACTGTTGCGTTTTTTTTTTATTTTTCACTGTGAATTTTATCACATTTCCAAAAACAATCATTTACCTGGCGGGGAGAGGGGCACTTGACTCAAACAAAAATTAGCACTTTAACGCACAATATTTCGCAAACGCATCTCTAAATCGAAACGTTGTTTTAACAGGTCAAAAAAATTCATCCACGTTTTACGTGTAGGGGAGGTATCCTAAAATTATGTTTTAACATTTTATTCTATTACGTTGTTGACGAGAATCATACATAAACCCATGCCAAATTACAGCTTTTTAGTACTAATAGAGTTTCTATTTTATTTATTATAATTGTATTAATGGAGTTTCTGTACTGAGCCACGACAGATAGACAGACAGTCGAATAGACAAGCGGACGGAAGAAAGAACATAACGAAACTACAAGGGTTCCTTGTTGACTACAGAACCCTAACAAGGCATGCTACATAATTTTTTTTATAGAAGTGAACCTCGTTCGTAAATGAATAAGCTTTGATTGAGAATATATTTGGAAAATTACAATAACCGCTTAAATACTAACATTAGTGATAAAATTAAAAATAAAAACAAAATGTCTACAGCGTTTGTTTATAACTTCGAGTAAAGGTTTAGGTACATAGCAATCTATACAACAAATTATAGATAAATTGTTCATAAGATAGGACTTGTTGAATTGAAATGAAATTAAAGCGATTTGGCAAGCACTTATAGCCTGAATGGTTCCAAGTACCATAGATCTCGTTGAGGGCATGCACATCGATATAAAAATAGAAATAATAAAAACTGTCCTATGCAAGTGTCGAATTCGGGGCCGGACTGCGTGTGCACTAACCCCATCTAATTTTATAATGAACCTCATTACATTTTCAAGAGTCGAAACAACGAACAATAATTACAGTACGCTGATGACATACGAGTAGTTCTAATTACAAAGAAATTCCCAGAGGTTAACGGACTAACGCAATAACAAGACACTGAAGAATAAACAGGGAAAAGGATTTGTCAGAATCGCATGCTGTAGGTTATTAAAAAAAAACTCGAAGTTTTTAAATGAAGATATGCTTAAAAAATTTTGAAACAAATTACCGAATTTTTAAGAAATCTTCAATATTATTAGCAAATAGTAAATATAATACTCTCCTTGACATTATTATTCACTTTTTATGGTTTACATCACTTTCAATATTTCAGCTACAAATATTTATTTATAATATAAAAAAAAACAGGTAACAAAGAATTAACGATTGTCGGATTTTTATTCAGTGAGTGCGAATATTAAACTATGGGAAAAATGACTATATCTTTTAATTGCGTTGATTTAGAAGCTCTTGAAATTTTTACGGCTCCGAGTTTATATATTTAGTTTTTATATTGTATTTATGTATTTGATAAAGAAATGTCGTAAACAGATGTGTCGGGATTTTTTTTTAAAAACCGGCAGCCGAGGCAATGACCGCGCCGCAGCTGAGACACATAGTCTCACGATATTTTATTTCAGGTTCAGGAGCTTCGCCTTTCGCACTCCACGCTGGTCCGGTGCGAATTCAGATTGCTAACAACTGTAATCAGTAATGCGATATTAACCTCCCGAAATGACGACTTACCCGTAGTCTTCGAGGTTAAATTTGGTTTAAGTTCAAAATTATTTCGGCAATTCACCCCTAATTAGAGTTCTAACCTCGTACTTTTTGATTCAAAGAAGACACTCTTACGCACCGAGCCTCCGCCTCTTATGAGAACAACAGATGCGGGCACATTGTTTTTGCAACTCTGCCAGATATAGAAATAATAATAATTTTAATGTTAAAGAGGGTACACGAAGTTGTAGTCTATGGAATCGATCGGAGACATAAAGGCAAATATAAAAAAGAATTAGAAAAAAGCATAAAAGTAACTAAAATTTAGACTTATTAATGTAGACGATCATTCAAAAATGCACCTAAAAATTGCGGAATGTTGTGAAATAATGTATGGAACGCAATGCTCAAGCACATGAAACACTGAACTTAAAACTGCATTTCTTGTACACCCTGATAAAGCGAAAAATGAAATATACACCTGCAGTTTAAAATTGTGGGCAACTGAAGCAACAACTTATAATAAGAACGGCATAAATCAAACCAGGCAGATGACACCACATTCTGTTATTATATTCCTTGTTTACCGTTTCGTATGGCATATGTCCCAATTTTCGTCACAAAAGTAACAAAATGTTTTAAAATGCAGAACGCTGAGTGAAGTTCCTAATAATAGTTGGCTAATGAAGCACTGAAAAGATCATTAGCGCAATCACTACAAAATTAAAACTGAATGCGTTTGACCTTTGAAAAAGTTTAGATTACACTAATGTACGTAAGTTATTCAACGGTCGAGCTGAACCGATAAATGTCGAATCGAACCGTAAGTAACGTTCTCAGCGTCGGATCAGATCCGCGCTCCTTTGATGCCAAACGATCGATTAATTACTCCTGTGCCGTCGGCCGTTTGGACAACATCCAAATATGTGATGGGTAGACGCGGCCTGAAGCGTTGCTGGATTCTGCTTTCGATGACCCTTCAAGATGATCTTTCCTGATAGTGGCCAGTTAAGAGATTGACATAAAGTTCATAATGATTTTATTTCTCAGGTTAAATGATATTTTTCGTAGACTTACATTTGGGTAATGTATGTTCGCCCTTTCATAAAAATAATTCTACGCTTGTGTAGATACTTCACGTCCAATATCTAGTTATACTCCTACCAAAGGAAATAATAATTAAGTAAATTTAAACGCGTACACAATTAGAGTAATATTAAAATTAGGCAGAATTTGTAAAAAACTATTATGCTATAATTATACGAGTATCTACTATAAATAAACTTGTAAATAAATTTGAAACTAATGTGCTATTTAAGTTAGAATAAATATGGAAATAAAAGCATAAAAAATATAAGATATACAACTCACTGCCAAGTTTATTCTAAAACACAATAATTAGGTACTTTCCTAAGACTAGTGAACGCCATAATTTAGCGCTATCTAGTAATAATACAAATGCGAATGGTTTTCACAAGTTTTTAATTAGCGCCTTCTAGAAAACAAATGCAAAACTTCTTCGTTTATGGTAACCAAGGCAGGAAATATGCCAAGACCTCGTGACTGTGTATCGAAATAATAAAAAATGTGTGAGAAAACTTTATAAAAAGTAAATGCATGTGTAAGTGATAAGAAAGATGAAAATAATGACAATTTTTACAAGAAAAAAACCTCGAGAACTGGATCGATTTTCATAGATTACTTTTAAACGGTTTTGAGTTCAATAATAAAAATCATAACGATCACCCCTGGGAACAATGAAAAAAATGTGTGTCAGCTCCGACGCACGACTGGACTTTACTCCTTAAGTACGATTGTCTAAACATACGCAAAAAGAGTTTATTTAACTGAAAAATTTCGTTTTGACTAAAAATTTAAGAAAAATGATTAAAGATAAAATTTTTTTAGCCTATCTACAATTATTTCATTTTTCATTTTTAGTAAAAAAACGGAAGATTTATTATAACTACAATTATTAAAATATTATGGAAAGTATTTTGAATAAATTTTTGTTTTTACCAATAATTGAAGAAAAAGCATTAGAGAAGAAATTTTTTAACCTATCTACAATTGTTTTGTATTTTTAATTTTAAGTAAAAAGACAAAAATTTATTGTAATTAAAATTATAAAAAAATTATCAAGATGTATTTAAAATTATTTTGATAATATTGTCTTATTATTAATTAAAATTATTTACGTTATAATAATAATTCTTGGAATAAATTATTATAATAACCTTGAAAAATTATAACCTACCGAGCAACCACGTGTTCATTTGATATTCCAGCTTTATTATCTACACCACTTTCTTCCATAGTTTATATCAATTGCACTTCACCAAATATAATAATAATGCATATAAAAAATCACGATAATAATAGTAATTATTAATAATTATAGTAATAAATCAAATGTTAATAATAAATAATTACATTGTAAAAGAACACTTTAAAACACAAACAAAACAGTGGTGACGATCCGTATTAGAATTGTATAACTGACACACTATATATATATATATATATATATATATATATATATATATATATATATATATATCGTTTGTAAACGTTGAACAGTATACTTTTATAATATATATAGGTATACACACAATATAGGCGTCAGCTGCCTCGCTGCGTTGGCTACACACAAGTATACAGACAAGTATACAAGTATACACATACACGCGATAGAAAAGTAAAAAGTGCGCCAATAAGTTGCGCACCAAAAACGTAACGCGGACTCATCAGTAGATTTTACTCCTCAAATTTTTCATACCGGTCGCCTTATATGAAAATCGATTCCTAAGGAGTGAACTCCAAAAATTATTTAATACAATTCATTTTAACCCATCGCTTACATTTCTCTAAAATGCACAGACTAACGGACGGCGGTTTATACAATTTTCAATTTTATTTTTAATTTGTTATCTCTAGTTATTTAAGCAATAATAATAATATGGATTTAACGTCCAGCTTAGAGTACAAGAACGATTTTATATCGAGAGTGCAGCACTGTCACGCTGAGCGTTGTGGGTCGTGCAATTGATTGGACTATACCAACACACTGCTTTTGCTAAATTAATTAATAACGGATGTAAAATCATCCAAAAGATCAATAATTAAACATAGTATGAGAAAAAAAATTTAAATGCCGGTGTAGGTGAGAGGTCTGTGGTCGCAGCCTACCCACCCCCCTGAATAATAGGTTGATCTCATAAGATGTGGGAAACTTAAAGTGACAAAAAATATTTTTTTAAATCGATAATGGGAAAGTATATATACATTTATTTATTTATACGTGCAAACATTATTAATTGACTTGTATTTTCACACAAAAATGGTCTTCCAATCTAAAACACGATATATTATAGAAATTTAGTATTTAATTTACTAACCTAGAAATACAAACTTAAGAACAATTTCAACAATCTATTACCATGATACTCTGACGAATACAATACAAGATACTTTAATGATAAATTAAAATTTCTTTACTATTTGATATTTTTGTGCGCAAAGAAGTTTATAGACAAATTTCTGTATTATTTTTGCAGTACTAACCAATTCAGTTCGACATCAAGCTTTCACAGAATGGCTGTGGCGGAAGCGAGCTCTTAATGTGACAAACGTTATTAATGAATATTAATGAGCTGTGCATATTGTATTCCACTGGTTAATGAAAATCCCCAGCGGACGTGAGTGGCGCAATTTACTGTATTATCTGAATTATTGTGTGGATAACCAGCGGATGGAAATAAATTATTTCAAGATCATGTAACATAGGGCTGTCAACTCAATCATTTTGAAAGTTATGATATTGCAAGGAAAATTAAATTTTAAATTACAGAGACAGAACGATATAAGGAGTCCATGAAAGTAATATGTATTCAAATGGAATTTATCATCAAGTGCTCCTTGAATAAACAACCACAACTTCTGGCAATAGCAACAATAAAAATAATGTTGTTACAAAAAAAAGTTATTCGAGTTGCATTCAGGGACATGGAATAAAAATATTTCAACAAATACGCAAAACACCACACAAAAAATCAAGCAATAGTAATGCTATTAAAGACAAATAATATATTGAAGAAATAGGATTTGGCCGACGGTGAATCGATTAATTTCAATAGTGCACTTATACATAATCAAAACAAATAAATGTATCAGCAAAATGAAATGTTTACAAAGGTAACATTAGAACTAGCATTATTTATGTATCTATGTAGGGTTGTAATACAATTTATATAAATATTTGTGTGAAATAAAAGTCCTGTAACAAGCATCGTAATCATCCTCCATGATTGTATTTCATAGATTAATTTCTAAATCAACGCACGTGTTCCTGAAACATCCCTTATCTCCACGGCAACGCCCGGCCTAGCTGAGAGTACAGTGCGGAACGAAAGTAAATAAATTATTTCTCATATTTTACAAGATCCTATAAATAGAATTTCTTACAATATAAGCATAATAGTACATTAAGAGTACAAGGTTCAAATGAAAATCCACTCAGATGTTTTGAAAATCGAATATTATATTACACCATCTCTCTTAAATTGAAGTATTTTACTTCAATTTTATAATATTAGTTTTGCATAATATTTAGGTACATGCTTTTAGAAAAAATCTTTCATTCTTTTTATTTTTTAATGTAATGTTGATTTTAGTGGGCTTTTAATCTAGAAGTAATCTAGAATTCTGTTGGTGTGTGACTTCACTCCGGCTTCATGCTCATGATAGACGAACGAGCTAATAAAATTGTCATCTGATTCAATACGATTTTATAACAATAAACAGTCATACGTTTTGGCTAGCTCTGCAAAACCTATGATACATCATGACATTTTCTCTTGATAATGTCGGTACGATAATCTAAAAAGCGGCAGGCAAATGAACAGACACGAGACGTATAATGCCTCCTATGCGGGCGAAACGGTGGGCGCAGTTGATTCATAAACGATTATAATATTGGAGGGTTTTCTTCGACTGTACTCAGAGGTGATGTTTTGCGCGCGCGACGTCGCGGCGACCCGCGTGTTTCATTAAGCGCAATTAATTTTACGATGAGACGAGCGCACCGAGCGCGCGGGCCGTTGATTTAGGGGGCGCCCGCCGCGCCGACGAGGGTAGGCGCGCAGCGGCGTGCGGGGAGGGGGCACCGCACGACACCTTCAAGCAAACATTACCTATCTATAAATAGAAGGTACAAAAGGACAGACGTTGGTATTAATGCTATTTTTTTTATTACGTGTATATAACATAAGAGTGCGTATTGTAAATAGTGTTAATTAATTCATTATATGCTTGAATAAATCCGATTGAGAAAGACTCAATAAAACCCGTATATTTAAACGTATTACATAATAATATGTAGTGAAGATATAGTTTCGTTAATAAAAATATATCATATGACAGAAACCATGTGAACAAGAGTACGATGGGTATGTGCAAATAATTTCTAAATTTTTACATTCCAAAATTAAATATTAAAAGATGATTGTACAATAATACTTAAGAATCAAACGAATTAAATTTTATGAAACAAAAACTAATTAAATGTCGATTTCCAAACAAAAAACTTCATGGTTTAGTATATAATATATGGTATGGTATAGAATCAAAACACTGTGTGATTTTAAAGAAAAAAAAACAAGTATTACAGGTTAAAGACAAATTAAATAGGCTATGAAGGAAAAGCTGTATATAATAAGCCGGGGAAAAAGTTTTTTTTACTGTATAAGTTAATAGTTGTAGTAAAATCTCTTTGGTCGTGGTGTTTGTGTCTGGCTACTTGTGATACCATTAAATAGATGGTTTCATTTTCAAACAATAAAAATATAAATATCAACGGTGTCCTGCCATTTTTCTATTGTTTCTGAGTGAATCTAAAGTTTTATTACTAAAAAGGGAAAAATTCGACATAAGCCGTGAAAAAAATTTGTGACGTTTATGGACCTAAGAGTATGTCGGTAAGAGTAGCACAAAACTGGTTCAAACGTTTTCAGTTCGGTAATTTTGATATCAAAGATGAACCTCGCTCTGGTCGACCGCTTACAATAAAATTGATGCAATTTTGGAAAAAAGTAGAGCATTAGTTCTAACGACATAGCGGAAGAGCTAGAGATTAACCACAGAACAAGTTTTGACTCATTTGAAAAAAGCTGGACATACAAAAAAGCTCGACATTTTGGTCCCACCCAAGCTCACTTAAAGAAATCTAATGAATCGTATACTCTATATTCTTAATTATAATTGTATTTCAATTCTATATTGAAAAATAACAAAATCGAACCGTTTTTCATAAAATTGATCACTGGTGACGAAAAATGGATTACCTACGACAAGAACGTGCGAAAAATATCATGGACGCTTGTCTGTAACGTGCATTAACATGCAGCATGCTCAAATGTGTCTTTTCACTACGAATTTCTATCCAGAGAATTGAATATTGATTCGAGAGGATTGACAGATATCGAACACCTAAGCAAGTGTTAATTTTATAATTACCTTAGTACACTAATCGTTATAATGTTAATTTCTACATATGTTTCATGCCAGCCAGGCACACTCTAAGGAAATTACAGACAGTTACATCCACCAGGGTGTAAGGAGTGTTAAAAACAACCGACAACTGTGGCCACAATTTCGTTAAGTGAAATGCTGTCATGCAATGGTTAAAGGGTGACGAAAGCATCCTTAACAGCAGCCACAGACCACCACCAATAGACATACCTGTCAATTGTCACAGACTAACCATCATCAACCATTACCCAAATAGTTACAGGCAAGCGTCCAATAATGGCGATTTATAAATGTTAATTTGGTCATTGAGAATACTATTATTATTTTTATATTTTAAAATTTAGAAAAATTCCAAAACATTTAAACGTAACCCCCTTCTCACACACATGCAAAACATCGAAATTGTGATCGTTGTTGAGCTTATGACTGGTTTCTATTAAATGTTTAGCAAACTGGGATCTGTCTGATTTATTACTTTTAAAGTCCGAAATATGATATTTGTATCTAATTTCAAACCAACGTCCGGTTTGTCCTATATATATATCGATTTACAATCAAAGAAACATTTCAATGTCAACTACTAGTTGATAATCTCTAAGTACGTGAGAACATACATAGTGCGTATCGGATTATTTGTTTTATTTTTGCTATATCGTAAAAGCAGTTAAACTTGGCGTGATCATAGTTTTAACTTAACAAATTTGAACTATGATCAAGCCCGCCAAATCCGCAAGTCCGCAAGTTCAATATATATATTGAACATATATTTAATATCGAAAGAATCATTACCTTTATCGCCGCAATTATCGTTGCTATAAACAATTGACACCACATTCACTTTTCACTGCACTTCATACTTGACGAAAACATGTAACTGTATTATTGTATAGCAGCTGTCCATGCGGACGCATCGCTCACTCAAGTAGGAGAGAGAGATGTCCAACGCTGCCGAACGCGGAGGCCGATTGTGCCTCTTTG
Source organism: Eumeta japonica (assembly GCA_005406025.1). Taxonomy (NCBI): domain Eukaryota; kingdom Metazoa; phylum Arthropoda; class Insecta; order Lepidoptera; family Psychidae; genus Eumeta; species Eumeta japonica. The sequence continues at coordinate 174,514 of BGZK01000324.1, forward strand.
TCACTCGTTCCGCGCTCTCGCTTGCACTTCAAGCCTTAAATGTGGAACGCCTCAGAGCGAAGTAACGCCGCATGAGTCATGTTTTTCGTGCGTGCAGCCGGCTCCATCGAATTATAAGACGTTGTCACGTCAAAAAAAAAATAGAATTTACTATTTTGAATATTTCAATGTAGTCCAATCCAATAATAGATTGATTTTTCATATTTCAATAGATCACATCAAAATATTTTGTCTAATATAATATATATCTAAATTAATATTTAAAGTTCAAGAGCATGTGGATATTCCTTTTGCTGTTTAGAAAAAAAGTCTAGAATTCATCTCCAGGAAAAGGGATAACAATCGGAATAGGGTATCGACTCCAGTTTCATATTACTTTTTATGAGAGATCTTATGCAACATACACGAAAAGACACAAAATTCATTCGAAGAAATGTTTTATGAAAATTGACAGTTCTGTCTAACCTATTGTGATGATTTGATAAATATTATATCCTTTCTTTTTCAACATTTCTTGATGGGTGACACCCATTATATTATTATTGCATATTGATCGCACACTATGAACCGCATGCTATGTCTATTATTAAACTAGTAGACAAACACGATAAACGATAAGTCGCAACAAAATAAGGACCGCATTCCCTGAATCTTCTGTCTCTTGCATGCAAACAAATATTGTGCATTCCATTTGCTTATCTTTTATTCGGTTCATGAATCGTTTTAAAAATACAACATCAAAATCTCAAGGAAATTACTAGCTCGTTGTCGCCATATAACTCATCACACGTGACGCCCTCAGTCGGCTCTCCGATCTGCTTCCGTTTGAGTTTCACCTTAGGTACACGCGTTCGCTGTAAATCGACGGCGAACTTTAAACGATCCGGTAGGCCAATACAGTTAACGCATTCTCATGCCCGCCGCCGAACTTTCCCCGGGCGGGGCCCCTTTGATCTACAAAGACAAACGGCCCGGCCGAGTTATGTCGTAGGCGAGGCGTGCGCGCAAAGTTCGACCCGCCGCAGCTCGCCGCTTTCGCAACCGCGGCGATAAATCAGCTGTTTTAGTACAAAAGACCGGCTTATTAATACGCGGTCCCGCAGTCGATTACGGCGAACTATGCCCGCGCCGCTTATCGAATGGAAGCGCAATGAAACTTTATTGAGTTCCAGTGGGCCTGGCATAATGCCCTAGACAAGAGCCTCTCTATAGGACTATCCCTTTCATTCCTTACCCTGCGCGAGAAAGACAGTCTTATAAAAATACTCTTCTCTAAGGCGTCGTGTTAGGCCCGCAGATCGTCCAACGTACACTACGGAGTCGGTTGAGCTTTCATGGGATTTCCGTTCGATATCATAGCAACAAAACTGCGACCGGCTTTTAATAAAGTCTCAGTGTAGCGTGTGACAAAGCCACTATCTTGTTAGATAATTAATATTTGATGATCAATTCAATTGAAACTACTGAAAATGGTCCTCTTTCAATCAAAATATGAAGTATTAGATAATATAAAATCCAATAACATGGAGCAATGTCGACTAGTTTTATTTAGTTTCATAATAAATTAAGTAAAAAAACGAACCTTATAAAAGAACTCGTATGTTTATCCGTCAATATGTCTTGGGCATTTACATCGGAAAACTGTTATATAAAGACATATACACTTCAAATTTGGGACAATTTTATAGTATGTTGAACTATGTACAATCCACTGTTTATTTTTAAAAAATAATAACAATAAATGATAAACGATTTCAACATTAAAATAAAAATTGTTTTTTATATAACAAGTAGATTTTATGAGGTATCATAAGATAAATAGCAAATTCTTGATGACGTTCAAAAGTTCAACCCTACTATCTTTCAAGTTTGTATTCCGTAAAATCTTAGTAATACCGGTAAGCACAATTCTATCCACATTTTATGGGAAAACTGTAGCGATGAAATATATTTTAATACATATCGAATAAAGGTGGAAATAAATTTTTCTTAACGTGCTTATTTTTTTGTTGTGGGTATATATATATCCTTTCTATTATATAAGATTTTGAAAAGAGATAAAATTTTAAAAGATAAGCAATTTCCTAATAGACACTATGTTGACGTATCGAGTAAATATTGTGAAATCGCCCGTAATATCCTGTGAGAACAACATATACACTTAACTTCACAAGTCTATCACTAAGTGACGCTAAACTTAAAATTGAAGTGCGATGTCATTCTTATGTTTGTAATAGGTTTTTACACACGTCTACACTCAGCTAATTTAACAAAACGACATTACTTGTACCTCAAATGTGAATTTTATAACCCATTTTCACGCAGCTGAAGTGCAACTACTCCTTTATGCTTCCCAAAAGTAAAGGCGAACTATGAAATATTCAATTTGGGTAATATCCCCAAGTAAATTTATATTGAATTATTGTGAGATATGTCGCTTTAAATACTAAGATATCAAGAGATCTTCACCAATCTGTATGCTATTGATGAAGCAACAAGTGGATAGTTGTTCACAACACTTGTGTGCTGTATTTTTCAAAAGCGATTTAAAAATAAAAATAAATGAAAGGCACAAAGATTAAATACATAATATTTAATTGTATTCAAGAGACATAAGATTCAGGACATATGTTTTTTTTTTGTGTCCTCTGACATATAGGGTTTCACTTTAGACCTAAAATACTTAACTGTTCTGAAAATTATAAATTATAATAAACATTGTTTTACAATTGACGAAACCTACCGACAAGTACCGATAAAAGTTATATAATGAAACTTAATATGATATTCACAATTAAATGTTCAGATAAATTTAATACAGCCTCTTTGCATGGAGAACTGATAAAGATAATAACTGTTGTACAAAAATATTAAGATACCTGATTTCGGACATTGAACCGCGTTCATTTTGCACCTATATTTATGCTCGGGTTCTCATCTAATGTGATGAAACCTCGGCAGTAGGCAGTGCGGGCAGATGTGTTTTAATAAAATGTTGCGGACTAGGGCTGCCTTAGGAATGAAAGGCAGTGCACTTTCTACCCAACGTCTGCCCATCAAAACATCAGTTATCCATTCTCGCAGGGGTAAAAAAAGAGATCCTAAAATCACCATAAACACGTGTCACTTATAACCGGGAGAGCAGATTCCACAGATCATTTCTTTGAACAAAACTTCGTATCTTACGTTGCTTGGAAGGGTCCAACAGTAAGAGTTAATATTAGACAGGAGAAGACTGACTAATTCGGTTTTCACAATGCCTATCCTGACGCTTTTCCAATCAGAAAAAGAATATCCACAATTATTTGTACTTTATATAGCGATTTTCGATGTGATACAAATGACAGATGATTGACCAATCTAATGAAGGATTGAATGACATTGAAAATTAGGTACATAAAACTTCTTTTTTTATGATCCATCGACTGGATCGAGTTGTAAATGTAAAAATGCTGTCTTACGTTTAATCGAAACAAATTATGGAACTATCAGAATAACACTACATCTCCTTCAGAAATTGTTATCAAATTACCATTTTATGAGAGAAATTCAAATTTCTTCGTAAAGACCGATGTTCATTTTTAGGTGTTACGCCCGTATCTAATTCAATTTTACTAAGACTCGCGAAAGTTTACAGACACGTTTTTCTACTCGAACGCGATACGTCAAAAGTGAGTGAAGGACGCTGCAGGTCATCTGTGTCGTGACTACGTTGAGCGTCACCGGGAGGCGCTGGCGTCGACACATGTATAAAATAATAAAATTCTGAGATATAATAACTAAAAATAATTTAAACAAGTTATATGTATTTTATTTAGTTATAACTGAACGAAGGCGCATCTGTCGCCAGAGCATATGGCGCGCTGAGAGAACGCCCCAATTTGAATCTCCGCCCACAGCGAGCACACCTCGAGACCTTTAATGAAATTAATCTGAATTTATATTGGATCCATGTTTTGGCGAAAGAACCGATTCCCGAAATTGAAACGTCGGGAGGGTAAACAAAACGCCCGTTTAGATTTCGGATTAAACGAAAAAGGCGCACCGACGTCAAACAGAGAAAGTTCGAATTAATGGAGACAGAGGGAGAAAGAGAGAGGCAGAGAGGGAAAGTGAGAGAGGCACGGAACGTAATGGAAACAAAAAACGGGATTTACTCACATACCAACCGTATGTCTAAAACAATGCCGAATGAAAAATTTTCTAGGGCAGTATTAAGTCAATTAAGGAAACAGCGGTATAGATGTTTTGAATTGTAAAAAAAATCAACTAGTTAGTGCACTTAAGAGCATTCAGTTTTTAAATCACATTAAATAAGAAGATAACTTGTTTAACGTAACTGAAAAAGTGAGAATGTTAAAAAAAAATGTTAAAAATTCGTTCATACAGAATATGCTGCTTGACATAAATTGCGTTTAAACACATTCGTAAGAGACCAGTTTGATTTTTGAATATAATTATATGCAAGTTCACGATACTGCGGTTTTGGCATTGCGTAATAAGCTTTTATTTCCTTAAATAATTAATATTACCGTCAACGCACTAAAATAGTATAATAAAAAAATGTAAATAAAAGCATACTTATATTCATAACTTCTCGGAGGGGTTAAAAAGGCCTATCCTTCTGTCTCTTTTGCTTCACTGATATTAATCGATCCATTCAATATTTCATCAAGTTATTATTTTAGATGTTGAAAACTGTGTTTTTCTTTCACATGCCACTAAAACCTTTCTAGGACGGTCGGTTTTGCTAAATTTTCCATTACATACAATTTATTGTCTCTGTAGGTATTTTCGATCTATACTTTCATTATTTCTCTCCATATAAAAACCATGTCAACGATCATATCGATTTTTTATGCTACTATTACTATATATATATATATATATATATATATATATATATATATATATATATATATATATATATATATATATATGTATATCTTCAGAGGCCTATACACAAAATAAACACATGCGCGTAACATAATAACGATAGTTTAAAGTAGAATTCAGATTTTTATTTTCCTTTTAAATATTTATTTCGATGTTATATTTATACAAATACAACCACATTTAAATATAGGTGAATGACCACATAGGTGGAGGTGACCATCTTACATACTCGTTTGCCCATCGAATACTTTATTAAAAAAAAAAAAATAGTGAATACCACTTTTAAGGAACGGATTGGATTTGTGTTAGGCATTGTATATTGTAATAGACAGCGCAGAGGGCATTCGACCTGCTTGCTGGTTGGGCGAACTTTAGTTCTGTTCGTGAATTTGAAACAGTGAAAGATTATGAAATTTGCGAAACAAAAGTACAGAGATAGACGAAACTTGTCTAGATAAAAGGGACGAGGGCTCTGAGAGTAATAATAAGAAAAGGATTCTGGTGTATTTAACTCCGTAAAGACTGCATAAGAATCGGTCGGATATATCTGAGCTGAGAAGTAGATAAAAATAATTCATATCGCTACCGTCCATATAATTAAAGATCCCGAAAATCGTAAGGTGTCGCTAATGAGTGTACGCCGATTCCCTACGATATCGTGGGCCTGTGATAAAATGTTTTGATTTTATTGGATAATGATACCAAAATCACTGCTAACACTTGTAGGGCAAGAGTTGAGTTCCGTTCAGCGTCTACATTAACCAGCTGTTCTACTATAAAGGCGAAATCCGTGACACCAGGGCGATTTATATTATAGGAAAATATATGAAGATCGTTGTATCATGACCGAGGATAGGATGAAATCTCGTCCAAAAATAGTAAGAGTCGGATAGCTTCTAGATTAATTTTAATGTAGGAACGTCAACCTATTACGAGACAATAGTACCTATTGTGCTATACCATTTATCTTGAGGGAAAAATAACGCTGTTAAAAACTATTCGCAAAGAGAACGAGAAGTTCAAGCACCTCGTGAGATAAAAATAAAAGCTGTTTATTAATATTTTTTTCTAGTTACCAGACCGAGTTTCTAGTTACGCTGCAATGGAAATCATTCGTTAGTCCCTTGTTACGTGTTACAGTTCGCTGCGGATTTTATTAAAAGTTGTTGAAAAGTTTCATTTTGCAAAAGCGCAACGGAAAGCGAGCATTTAATAACAATGATATTGGTATATATCTGAGCTTCGGAACAATTTGATTCCGATTTTTTTTTTTTAATAAGAGATCGAATTGTTCTTATTGCATATTCTGAATATTGTACTGAACACTAGACAAAAAGCCCCGTGCTATTCAGAATAAAATTCATGAAATATGAGCTTCGTCAAACTTGTATTACTAACGAATAACACAGATTTTCTAAGTCTACTTATGCGACGAAAAGATAATAGAGACGGACGATCATCATGATATATACTCGCGAGCGCCGTCCACGAGCGGGGGGCGAACTTTCGACTTTACTCTTTTCTGGCAGCCGATCGCCCTAACTTGCGCCTCAGCGACAACATTTCCCATACATCACACTTAACCGCGCGGCATCGGACCGAAAATGTAAATATACGGCGGCGCCCCGAAAAACTTACTTCCACAAAGTTAGCTCCTCTCATGATTTGAGTGACGGCAGTTAGATGTTTAGTGAACACCCGACTACGTACCTGAGCTTCGCTCGCGACCGCTTATGATTTATAAGCCCTCTGGATGTGTCTCGAATTCACGAATGGAATATAGTTCGTTTCTGTTCGGAAAACGACAGCAGTGCATACAGTTGGAGCTGTCGAGAGACAGGGCTGTAAATCAAACTAGTATATGTGGCAAAAAATTACATATAGCTATTGCTGTTAATAGTTTAGACTGTGTGCTTACATTAGTAGTTTATATTTTATGACGTTTTAACATTATTCTCGGTTGAAATACATTTGCGACGTGTAATCTACCTATACGTAAAATACGGACATACATTTTGACTCACGATATTCCCCATCTGACTAGGGTCGTGTACTTCACATCATTTGTTTCAATTGTGCTCTCAAAATTGGCTATGCTATAGCTGAAATGTTATATGTAGAATTCTAGACAACTCTTGTTGTAAACATGTTTAACTTTCCCCCTGTGAAATTAAAAAAAAAATCATAAAATAAGAGTTACTTTTTTCAGCTCGATTTTCGAAAATGAAGTTTTCACCAAATTTTGGCCTTTTAGACTCTTAGGAATCTATTTAAATTATGTTACGGGTGACGTTTGCATGTCCCTATGTCTCTAATAACTTTTGAACGGATTAACCGATCGAAATGCAGTTTACCACATTCAAAAGGAGTCAATTCAACTTAGATTCTCAACGCGTTGAACTAATTGCGCTTGGTAGATTTCTCAAAGGAATCTCAAAAATAAAGTTTAAAAAGAAAAGGTTTTTTTGAAATAACTTTTAGACTACTCTACCGATCGGTATTGAACTCTAATCAGCTGTTTTCTCCGAACAGTTGCATCGAGTGCCGTAAACTGCGTAAAAATCAGTTGATCTCTTTAAGAGATGTCGTTGGAGAAACAGTTTTCAAGAAGTGTTTTTTTTTACAAAATTTTGTGAATTGTTCTACCGATAACACAACACTAATCGTTGCTAAATGCATTAATATCTGTTTATTTGTTTAAAAGACATCGTTGGAGAAAATATTTCGTAAGATGTTATCTTAGAATATTATTTAAACTACTCTGTGATAAATTCTAAAATATAACCATTTGTTTTCTTTAAAAAAAACTAGATCGATTGTACTATTGAAAATAACTTCTAAAGTTCTTGTGGGACTGATGTTTGGTATACATAAGCATTGTTTAAAAAACATAATTAGTATAGAACAGCGCATCCAAATAAATTTCGTTGTTTAAGAATTAAAAAAATAGCAATTTATTTAAATAAATCCAGATATTTGTACTCGGAGAGTTGAAAAAGCGTTAATACTATACTTTTGAGCTCAGAAAGATTTAAAAATCACAAAAATTGATTTTTTGAGCTCAAACTCAATAAAATATTAATAGACATTTTTAAAAACTTAGAACTTGAAAGTGGCAAAAAGTTTCAGAAATGGCTTATAAGGATGGACCTTTCACGAATTTTTGAGCTCGAAAAGCTCAGATATAAGCCTTTGAGCTTTAAAACAACAATATTTTAAAATCGAGACTTTTTATTGACGTGTGGAGTTTTCGACGTGCCTGGATCAAGGACAGTGTGTAAACTCTGATTCAATAAAAGGATTTACGTGCAAGCGCTGTAGAAGGACATAACACAGATAACGCCCATGAGTTTTTTTTTTGGTTTTGTTTTTAATGTATTTACTACAAGATTAGTAATAAAATTGAGTTCCCTATGTTATTTACAAAATTTGAGTATTCAACGAAAGTATGAGTTATTAATTGTTTTGGGCATTATTCCGGGAAACCATTTATATTAAAATACTATTTGCTGATACTTAAATTAATCGCAATTAAAAGCTAATCAAAGTAGTGTTACTAACTTACTTTCCCCTTAAAAATCCCATTAAAAAAACTTGGAAGTATTCAATAGAATAAATATTAAATGTCCGTCTAGGACTTCGTTATTTCTTTGTATGATATATAGTATAAAAGGGGTAAAAGAAAGTAGAGCAAATGTACAGTTAATTGGTTACGAACGCGGTCCAATCCTCTCAATTCAAGCTACAGAAACGTTTATACCAACGACTCGGTTTTTGATAAATCAAAATTAGTACACGCTTGAAGTAATATATGTAGGGACTTACTTCACTGAGGGGATTCGTATACAACCATCTGAGGGCTGCTTCGGATCGAGAATATTTAATTGAACTCCATTTATAACATGGAATGGGCTCTTAAGTTGCCACTGTCTCTCTTCTGTTGTCCAAAATGAGTGTAAATAATATTGATTTTTTTTTTTGATTAATTTAATTTCTATTGTTGCCGTAAAATAGATATTTAAAATTAGGATTTAACTAAAAAAAACAACAGACTGAATGAAAATTCTGCCTTGAAGCACGAGATAATTTCGAGCAATGCTTGCAACGGTATTACAAAACTTTTTTCATTAAATTGATCCTCGTTAAAACCTTTTCCCATAATTTGATTAAGGTTGATGATTGGATGAGTGCGTCTTTTTTTCATACACATTTTTACAATCATAAATATTAATTGGAAAAATTAACTTTGATTACAATGATTTAAATACCAATAGCTAACATTTTTGCTACAAACTGTTTGCATGTTAAACCTAAATTTACCATGCTGAATTTAACACAGTTGTATTTGAAATGGCATTCGCTGCTAGTTTAATGAGTTAAAAGTTGAATAAAATTAAAAAAGCATGAATTATAAAGTGAATTTTTTTGGATTTGACATTTTTTTTTTGCATCTTGCACATGTAGCACCATGAATCACGTTTTTGAAAATTATTAGAATGTTGACCCTGCAGATTAATTATGTTTCTTAACAAGCGATATCGATATGCGTTGAGTCGGTTCAAATGCTTGTCAAACATACTTTTCCTATTTTGGACACAGAAAAAACGATGTCAAAGCGATATCGGCTCTGTATAGCGCGAAGCAGCATTTGTTCCATTATGTATATATTTTTGTCATTTGAACGAGTAAGCGGTACACGAAGTCGCCTCGATTTTGATGCGCGATCTAGAGAAGTGTTTTTGCTGCTTCGTTTTGGTTATGCTGAGTGTTATAATGTTTTATTTTTACCGAAAATTAAAGTCACAATGGCTCGTTATGGACTCCATGATTATCGGTGAACATATTCATTCACAAGAAAAAGTATAGTGTAAAATACAGCGAGAGCTGGGTAATCATTTTGAACAATCTGATACGGCATTTCAAGACAGATATTGATTGACAAAAAAAAAATATTTTCGAGCCGGTTTTTGTAGTCACTCCATATTATAAAAGAAACACTTATCTAACCAACATATTTGTTCAAATCAAATCAAAACAAATCAAAAATATCTTCTTTTCCATAGGTGATAAAATTACACTTGAAATACATCATTATGACATTCTTTCTGTGTTAACATTACCACCGATTCCGAATGCTGATTCACCTTGAGAAGAATAGACAAGAAACTCAAGGTTTGCTCTTTTTTCTCAAAGGTAAATGATAGATACGTCAATTAAACTAGTACAACATTTGAAAATTATATGAAACAACCTGATAGCCGAGAAGTTCAATCACACGATTATTTTCCGTTAATATATTCAGATACGGCATAATAGCCCTTATCATATAACTTTTTTTTTATAAAAAAATTAAATTCGTGAAATGGCAAATATTGAATTTCAATTGGAACCTTACGGGATCAGCGTACACATTGCCCTTAAGTGCTTTGTTAACTGTGCCGAGTCTGGTTTTATGAGCAGCAAGGTCATTCTTATGTCTAGTGTCAATATTATGAATGTCGCTCATTTTTTGGAACGATTTTGTATTTCTTTTGACATATACCAGATTTTCGTATGTATTAAAATATTAATTTCTTTTCAATTTTTCTCTGAGATATGCTGTTCGTCTCAAGTTGTAAATGACACGAATAACCCTTTTCTGCAGCACTAGAATTACGTTTATATCGGTTTCACGACTCCATTATATAATTCCATAGATCATAAGACTATGAAAGCAACTAAATACTCTAATGTTGCTCTTCAAATATAAGTAATTAATTTTGCGGCAAATGTATTTACTTTTGATCACGAAGCAACATCTTTGATTGCCCCTATTCCTCAAAATATAAAGCAAAAATGCAAGTTCGTCCCATATTTTTTTATTTCGTTGCCGACTTTCTTTAATGCAACAGTGTCCAAAGGCAAGGTTTTCATTATTTTACAAAAAGATCAATTGCAATTGTAGAGTAGTCACCCTTTCATTATTAGATACTGCCATTATGATTTAAAAAATTACAAGTAAAAGACATCACCAAAATCTTAACAATAGAATATCGGAAATGCATTTTAAAATTTTCGCAATTTCAAGTTTAAAACCAAACGTAATGTTATGACGTATGTGTAGGCGTGATCCAAGTGTAATACTTTTAAATTTGTCAACAATTTAGTTTTGGCATATTTTTTGTTGAAAATGTGATTTCGTTTTCTAAATTGACAATATAATTATAAGTATGACAAAAAAAAAACAGCATTTTAAATGCAATTAAGTACTAAAACGCTGAAATAAATACTATGGGGAGGTCAATTTTAAACAGTAGAAAATTTGGTAACTATATAATGGTAATACCAAGCAGAGCGATGTCGTTGTGAATCAGAAGTTGAGTCGATATCGCTTTCCCTAAAAAGATAATGCAGATTATCGACCATATGACTTCTGGATTGACTAAACATCGATATCAGTTGTTAGGAGACATAATTGACCTGAAGCCATCCCTAAAATTTCCCGCTATGATATTTATCGATTTTAAATGAATATTTCAATCTAGGTACGAGCTACAGGAACACTCATCGGTGCAGACCCGGGCTCGAGCTAACATCTACATTGCAGGTGCATGTGCCAACAATTAAATTGTGATCGTTTTTAACTAACGTATACATCTCATTTTTAAATTGTAACACCACATATTTGCAGCGACATCTTATTTTTAAAACGTAACACCACATATTCAGTGCGAAGCTGAAACTCGAAAACAAAATTCTTGCGACAAAATACGCATTTACAGATATTTAAACTTGTTACCACTATTTTAAGAGTCATTACAGTTTATAAACATAAAATAAAATTCGAATCTGCCCACGTTCGAGAAATTGTTAAGGAGCGAAAATGTTTGAACTTCTAATTGAAGAGAATTGCCGGCAGTAAAAGCATTTGTTAGGAAGTACATTATCGTAGTTAATATTGTTTATGGACTAGCCGAAACGAAGAACTTGGAAGCGTTATTAATTTCGCCATAACGAGTTATACCAGTTGTAGGTAGTTGACCGCTGTTACAACTAAACTTTGTCGACGCCCGAAGTTCTGCTTGTATTGGGAATATCACGGTAATTTTGTGTTTATTTTATTGCAGAGCAGATATGAAAAATAAATCATCTCACGACGGTCACGTCTGATTTTCGATATTATCAACTGTAGCTTACATTTTTAATTAAGTCTTTAATTGCTTAATACTTTGTATTTAAATTTTTAGAAAACTGTATAACGTTAGACACACTTGATGTCCTAGATTTAAACCTAATATAAGAACTGACTGGACGTGTAAGAGCTCGGTCACGTTTCTCTCGAAATCTCATGCAATAGAATGAGTTATAACTAACACATTGCAAGTATGTACACCCACATTTTGTGAAGTGGTAAGAACTTGGAACTTGTGACAATTTGGAATTTTGGGGATGGATTAATTTCAGTTATCTATATTTCTTTAATTTTGTATAATCAAAACCAAACAAAGTACTTATTTTTTCATAAACCTGTACTGATGTTCTTGTCACTTCAAGAATAAATTTACTTTAATTTGTTTTTGTAATTATTCAATTTCTGTACTTTATTACTGGATGTTATAATTGGGTAATGGTGAAAGGTACACATTATAAGAAAAATATAGTTCTCATGTTGAATGTTGAAGTTGGTTGTCTACCAAAGTTTGCTTTAACTGAATATATATAGTAGTAGATATGTAATGCTAATGCAAAATGGCAACAGTAAAAAGAAGGTTATATATGATTTTTCATTATTTGAGACCTTAAATTTTAATAAAAAAATCTATTATAAAATAAAACGTACAGATGAAAGAGTGTTTTTCTATTAAGAAAATTTTATTAACCATGTTTGTCATACTTCAACTAGAGGATCACAAAATTTAAATTATATTACTTTTACATTGCCCACATAAAACCAATGTTAAATTAAGTTGGTAGTGATAATTGGCATCACTTGGTGAAAGTTTTGACACAATATTATGAACTAAAACGTTAGTATTGTTCTATAATCATTTACCTTTAATATTTATGTAAGATCTGAAGATGTTAGTTCTAAAGTAATAGGAAAATATGATAAATGATTACGAACAGTACACAAGTTTAGCATATCCAGCGTAAAATAACAAAACAAGTAAGTGTTTTTTCAGAATCTTCTTATGTTTAGCATCAGTTCTCATTCATGCATAATTTTTATGTTGTATTGTTTGGTTGTATTGTTGTATTAGCATTGGTAGTGTTGCTGTTAAAAATATGTGATTAAATCATAGCGTATCTGATATCAAAAATGAAAATAAAAAATATTTCTAATATTCATTTTGTGTTAGGTATCCTTAAAGAAATTAGAATTGATACAACTTGTTAGAAACCTTGTCCTGATTTGGCCATATATATTATTTTAAATATATCAATAAATTAAATATACGATCTTTTCTCTTATTACTAGTACAAAATTAAATAAAATATTTACTACAACATCAGAATAGCGCAAATTCATACTTTGTAATCATTATGACCGTTTAGTAATTGACTTTTCTTTTTATAGTTTTATTCTTTTGCTTACAGGGTTTATAATATGCAGACATTATAAACCCTCTAAGTGTCTAACTAGTAATGGATTTTTTCTTTTTTTTTTGTGAAGCTGATTTTTCATTGTTTTTGTGTAAAAATAATATGCAAATATGTGTTCTTGTAAAAATTATAATCTAAACGCATGATACAATTTTATGTTTTATTTTATTTTAAGATATTCTATTAATTATCCACATCATAATTTTAGATATAACACAGACTTCACAATATGGAGTCGAAAAGAAGAGTCCCTAATTACTTCAAACAATCATTTTATTGGCTCTTAAATATTTATGACGGACGAAAAAGGTTCAGAACTTTTGTTTTAGTACATCCTTTGTATGAGTCTCAGAATTAATGAAAAGATACAAATTGATTTAAGAGTTGATGTACTCATGATATGAACAGTTTATTATTGGTCTACCTCTGAAATATTAAAAAAATTTGCTAACTTATACCTTTTTATTTTTCAAAAATTCATTGCATAAATCAGTGGATTTTTCTCGATTACAGAGTTTAGTCCAAGTAAAACATACGTCATACGTACTGTTACTTTTGAAAATATTTTTGTCCTTTCGGAACGGAATATTGGTATATCAATATTGCTTTTTTCACTACACAATGTATATATGTATACCAAAAAAAACAGTAGAGTAAACAATATTCAATTACCCTGCCATAATTCACTCAACTATTTGATGTGATAATGGCTAAATATATGCTGGTACTAAGCACAAAATTTTATTATTATATTTCAAATAAATATAGTTTGCAAAAATTAAGCTGAGTAATATTTGCATTCACTTTTTTAATATTAACTGTAATTGTATTTAATTGCTACTGAAAATCAGGTTATCTCCACAATAAAGCATGTTATTACAACACTACTCATTCTGTTGTATTTAAAATAAAAGCATGTAATGTCTACAAATGGGCTTGTGTACGGCCCATATAAATGTTATTTGTGTGTTTCACAATTATATTTAATTCTCCCAGACACTCTGGTAAGCTATTATTAGATTTTTCAATAAATATTAACAAAGCAGATAGCTGTCGCATGTATTACTAAAAATTCCAGTCGAATCAACTGCATTCTGGTCAACAAAACAAGAATTATCTCTCAGTGCACCATAGACAGATTTTTTTATGACAAACATTCTCTCACTGTTCGCTAAAACAAGTATGCATACATCATTTTTACGTATAACACAATACACTTATGTATTGTATTCTTTTTGCAAAATTATTACCTTATAAAATTATTCTATGGCTTAAGGTCACCAGTTTACATTTGCAAAAATTTAAAGCTCTCGATAAAATTTAAACATGACTGCAGAGCCCAACGAATAATTTCAATAAAACGATCTCGCATCGTTAATGCTCTAATTGCAAATGGATGATTCCCTTATTGAATTTATGGCAATAAATAAAATTAAGCGAGTCCCATCGCCTATTGAAGTCGAACATAAAGTCGTACGACAGCTGTAAACAATGTAACTTTAATGTTTTCAAAGTTATTGCACGTTAATAAACTCGCTTACGGACAGAGAGATCGGCCTATCTGGAAGTCATTTAGACGTTTTATGCCCTTGTTTCTGAGATCGTGCCGATGACGCCGTTACAGTCATCAGGGTAGATCATCTAACGCATAAATGAAACGGAAAAACAAAACACTATATTGCCTTTTTAATTCATTTATTTTAGTTACACATTTCTCTAACGATATAAAATTAAAGTAAAATTTGCTTGGTCTCTCTTTTTTTATAAAAAGAGTTTTTGAGGGACAAATGAACATGCAAGTCACCAGGCACTAGGTGATCACCGCCGCCCATAGGCACTCGCAAACTCGTAGGAGTCGCCAGTATACATTTTGTATACTGCAAGTATGCATTTTAATGTACACTTGTAGGCTTGTTTGGTGAAAATGGGCTGGTGTAGGGAGTGTGGGGTTATGAAGAGAAAATGGGGTAATAAAGAGGCAGAAGGCCACCGGAACTCTTCCTCACTTGACAAAACTCAACAGTGGAAGCTATTAAAACGCGCCGATGTAACTAATATAATTCGCATTGGTCGAGTAACATCACACGTATGAAGCAGTACAATAACATTTATTTTATAACTAACTAGCATTTGCCCGCGGCTTAGTTCGCGTACACCTAAAATGATCTTATACCTTCATTTACCAATTTTATAGAACGTGTTTCTAATAGATATCCATCATCATGTTTAAACACATGCAATAATAATAATATATATAAACTCAAGCCTATTTCCCAGAAGGGTAGCCAAAGACTATAGATTTCCACATGGTACGATCTTTGCATAACTCTCCCTTGCCTCACTGACATCCATTAATCTTTTCATGCAAGCTCATCGGGTTTGGGTGCTTAAAATTTGGCCCCTTTTTAATATGCCACCAATATGGTCTACATAGGACTTTATAGGGAGACCCTTGCCGACATTTCCATCATACATCTATAAATTTGTTTTGTCAGTCTACTTTCATTCATCTTTTTCAGTATACATAAATATAAAACTTTGATCGATAACAAAATATTAAAAACATTACCTCCAAATGATCCCGTAGAAGCGAACGTCTTTTGCAAGTTGTATAATGTTCCCCTTCGATGCACGGATCTCTTAGAAGGAGAATCAGCTGCGAATTAGAACACATTTTTAATCCTTATGCAGATTACGATCGGTGTTGAATGAAATGAAATGAAAAAAATATCTTTATTTAATACATTGTACATAACTCTTGAAATATATCCATACAGAAACCTGTCATATATTGATAAAATTAGGGAATAAAATACATAATATAGAAATATGAAAAGTATACTTATATGTAAACTCCATCCTCTCAAAACATCGTCAACTTTAAGTGTATCCATAAGCCATTCCTTGTTTTTTAACTTCCCGCTAGAAAAATTGAAAATTTTCTAAAATTTTCGGGAAGTTATTGGTTTCACCCCATTTTGCAAAAATCGAGTTCTTTATCAGACCTCGACGTTCTGAGGGTCTAGGAAGCTTCCCTGATCATCCCTGAGATGATGTCCGTATGACTGTGTGCGTGCGTGCGTGCGTGCGTGCATGCGTACGTGCGTGCGTGCGTGCGTGCGTGCATGCGTGCGTGCGTGTGAGTGTGTGTGTGTGAGTATGTGTGTTTGTATGTGTGGATGTATGTAAACCTCTTATAACTTTTAAACGGCTTGACCGAATCGAGCCCACTAAACGGCGTTCTAAAGAGTTTCATCAAACTTAGATTTCCTGAAAGTTTGGGTCGATCTGGACCGGTAGATTTTGAGAAATTTTCAAAAAACTAAGAAAAAATTTTTTTTTAACGTGGTTTTTTCAAAATAACTTTAAAATGGCTTGACCAATCAATTCCAAAATCTAATCAGCTCTTAACCCTGTAAAAACACGTCGATTGCCGCAAACCGGGTCAAAATCGGTTGATTCGTTTGCGGGAAATCGTTGTCGGAAGAAATGGAAACAAACCGTTTTTTTACTCAAAAAATCGCGTCAATTCCCGTATATTTTCGAGCGTTTTGAACTCGAAAATAGCGGGAAGTTTCAGGGTTAGCCTACAGGGTTAACCTATTTTTGTTTTTAATAAACTGGGTTATTAGTAAACTTTTTTATTTATTTTATATATTATGCTATTCTTAATGATGTGTATGACAGCTGTATAAGGTGACAAGTTCGTACCCTTTCATGTTGAATTATGTGGTGGATGTTTAGTTTTGCTGTTTACCCCATATTGGGAACACCGCCGTAAATTTTATACATACATATTGTGAAACATAATTATCGTGAAAAGGCATAATATGAAAACACAAAACATAAACTCAGAAAAGTAAACGTTATAGTCAAGTTAAGCATCGTGAAATATGTGCTCTTGTAAATTTGTTTGAAAAGAGTAATTACAGTTTCTACTTACAACCACAAATAATAGGACCATTATCTGCAGAATAATGCGTAATGTATTATCCTCTTTCCCTTAGTGATTTACGTTTTATGTATTTCGGTATAATGCAGACGTTTTACATTTTAGAGTAAGCACAAAACTTTTACAGTAAGTATAATGTGCTTGGTTGTCACTGGATAACATTTTAATGTATACTTATCATATATGGACTTCTAAAATATTAGTGCTGACGTTTCATTTAGATAAAGCTTAAAATAGTGGCGTGGTACACCAATTTTTTTTGTGTATGTCGTCAGAAATTCAAATTTTCAAGACAACCGAAATAGCACATTGAGAGAAAAGTCAAGTTGGTATTTTTTACACAGTGCAACGCTTTTCAAAGCAATATGTATATAACTACATAATAAACGTTTATACAGTCGCTATTCCGCCAATTAGCAACATATTCTTACGTAACCTATCTATCTTTTTATTTGTATGTTCTCGCTGTTGTTCTGAATATTCTGTAACCATAGACGGTACACTTTGTTCAAATCTATATTTCGTAATCAATTTAACTCACTATGACGGGTCGCAAACCTCTTACTGTTTATAGGTTTCACACACCACCAGGAGTATTTTTAAACTCAAACTGTGAGTTTACTCACAACGCTTTCTTCCACTGATGTGATTTGTTAGAAATAGTCATGGGTACATCCTAGAACTGGAACATACGACTTTTGGAGTTATATCGCTTAGCTATCACTGCTTTTGACTACAGTTCTGATATGCTAAGTAATTGCTTTGTTGCGAATAAAAAAAAAATTAAAGCATGGGTTGCAATAAGTTGCAATAATAATATATTTTTATATCAGCTATTCAACTTACACTTTATATTAATAGCTCTTGAAAACAATAATTCAGTTTGTGACCGCGTGCTGTCAATATTTAGAAGAAATAAAATAAATATATAACGAAGTAACTTTTTGCGTATACTGTCAGATTTCTGTTATTTATCATCATAAAATATGTAATTGATTCTATAACCTAATCCATGAGAAACTATACGATTACCTGCCTATCCCAATAATTTGATTATTTTGCACACCAAATTACATTTCTAGATCAAATCTGCTCTGAGAGTACATAACTGTATCCTGTTACGACCCTTGGACAATTTTGGGAAAACGAAATATCCTTTTTATCAGATAACTTGAAGTGTAATTTTAAATTATATTTTAAATTATTGATACAAACCTAGGTAGCGAAAACATATTTTTCAATGGTCAAAAAATTGTACTTACCCTATCATCAAACACAAATTCTTCGTTTACTTTAATACGGCAATTTCAAGAAAAAAAGTGTAAAGAAAACTCTCGGTGCATAAGTAAGTAAAGATATCCTTTTAAAATCAATTCGGAGAATCTCCTCCGATCGAGCTTGCAATTTCGCAACAGAACGCAAACAGACAGAGATTTTCGTTCGGCCTCTTTTGTGGTTCGAATTAAAAAAAGGCGACGTCTTCAAAGGGAGTCCGGCGGCAGTAAAACGTTTAGATAACGTCTGCTTTTTTTCTAAATAACTCTCAGTCGTAATTCCGATAGGCCTAAATGTTGCGTGACGGCCAACGAAAATAGACACTGATGCATTGGATCATTGGGGAGAAATAGGTTATCACTTTATTTGTCGGCGTCATTGATTTTTTTTTGCGTTTCGTAAACATATTTAATAAGTATAGACAAGGTATAGCATATTTCGCCTAACTATTCGAGTGGCTGCCTCGCCTACGTGTACAGCGTTGGTATACAGAGAGCTAGTAATGAGAAATTGCGTAATTTTTTAAAAGAAGAAAAAAAAAGTCATGGTTCAATAATCATTGCCAAATTAAAGTTATATACACACGGAAGGCGGGATATTAACACAGGTGACTTACTCGGCTCAGTTTAATGACAATCTCGAGCACTTTTGTGCTCGAGGAAGCACGTCAAGAACTCGCTCACGGTAGGCGTTACGTAAGTCTAGACCGAGATTACCCGGCAACTTAGTAACATTTCAGAACCACTTATTAATCAATCCGCACTAGATACGAGTTGTAGAGTATGGTTAAAATTAAATATGAAAAGCAACTCACTGTTTGAGGTTTATATCTAATTATACCTATTAAATAAAAATAAGTACTAACCTCATCATAAGAAGAGATGTACACCTTAGAGCGCAGATTCTTAAATGGCACGTTTATAATCCGATGCTTTTGCTCTTCATTTGAATCAACACAAGAGAGGCTCTTGTACGTAGATCGGAGACCGTGTGCCCATACTATTTCTTCATGCGTCGAAGATACGGAAACCGTGCAGTAATAGTACCGCAGTGCGATCGTAGCAAGTAAATTAAATGAAATATTAGTACAATTATATAAACTTCCGACTACACAATAAGCATAATCGAGTCGCCGCTCCGATAACCAGTGCGGCCATCTAAACTAACGCGGCGGGGCATAAATCGGCCGACCTCCCTCACAACGGCGTCTAGATACTCATGACTGGGTTAGAGCGTGAAAACCGCGAATGTGTAATGTTAATGATCGGCGGTCGTCGGTTTCGTGCGTGGACAATCGCCGGGAGGAAATTATATCGCACATGTTATTAATTATTTATTGGCCATTAAATTCTCTGCACGGCACGGCGGTTGAAGTTTTATTTATTTTATCGATCCATTAATGTATTATGAATCATTAATTCGATCTTTTCTTAGGTTTGCAATTGATTTAAATCTACCAGGAAAAGTTCGCCTATCAACGATTAAAGTTATGACTACAAAACTTAACAATGTTGCAAAGGAGGAAGTGGCGTTATGGATAAGTTATTTTCGAGTAAAACGTTGTTTTTTTTTTTAAATAGGCGGTTAGTTATGAATAAGAACCCATTTCATTATTATGATGTTTGTAATTAAATGTAATATAATAAAAAAATATTGCTATTAAAAACATATTAGATAGATCCTTCGTAAGTTTACAATATACCATCATTTTTTCGCAATACTATATGTATATATAATGCATGATATTACATTCTTGTATTCCGATCCGAAATCAATATGGAATATATATTGGTCTAGCTCCTTTTTACCGACGACTTGTGAGGAAATAATTTGATTTCGAATAGTTCCAACTAAGCCACCTTTAATTGCTTAGTTGGTATGTAGCTCAGCCGGAATTTTTGCACTATTCTTAACTATGGCTTGAATCTTTCTTTTCGAAATCGATAATAATTATTGTAAATGAGTGTCATTCGTTTAAAATTATTGACTTGTGTTACACGCGCACTTTCAAACTTATGTCACCTTCAAAGTGATATATTTTTTAAATACCATCCGTTCACAGTAAACAAAAAATACATTTGTCTTAGTTTTTATATTTGTATAGTATTTGAATTGTTAAATTCATTTCTTTTGCCAGTATCATGCAATGTGCTCATTGGAATTAGTACAGAATTTTAAATCACTATTAGCTAGAGAAAACCCTTTAATGGGACAAAAAACATTATTTTCCTTTCATCTTTCAGATTTTTGTTTACCCAACTGCACGACCCAAAGGAGGGTAATATGTTTATCATTCTATATATGTATGAATAGTTGTGTCTTTGTGCGTCCTAGAAACCAAACGCATGAGCTGATTTCCATGATTCTTACGTCAATCTGTTTGTTCTAATCTTGTAAGCATCACTAAAGACATGATAGTAAATAAAATTCAATATAGCGACAATCAGACGCCACACTGTAAAAAAAGAATAAAATATAAGTTGATGCACTATCTCAAGTAGGATATCATTGAATAGGTCTTTAAGAATCGTAATTATTTCTCATTGTTAATGACACTTTAGTATCTATAATGATTCAAAGTCCGTTAGTAACACATATTCACTCAAATGTTCTTAACTTATAATGAAGCAATGATAAAGATGTTGTACAATCGTATTATTAAAGTGAAATATAATTATTATAATATAATTTAATACAATTCTTAAAATCGACTGGCAAACCCAGAATTACTTATAGCATTACTTTATAGCAAAAGAGAAAAATAATCTAAGTAAAAATAATTAAATAATAAAATAAGCACAACATTAATAATTATTTGATAACAATATATCAAAAAGTGTCCCGATTATTACAACAATACGCGATATTGACACTGCTAGTAACCAGAAATCAATCCTAGGACATTATTAAAACAAAGCTATAAGGCAATTAATAGTAAAAGAATTATCAAGAAACCCACTGCATGAAAGTAAACGTCAAAGATGAAAACAAGATGATGTAAAAAATCATTCAATCAAACGTGATAAATATTTTTCTTTTCTGTTTACTTTTAAGCAATCAGGTTTTTATTTATTTATTTTTTATTGTAGAAGGTACAAACGAGTGTGTGGATACTCTATAAGTGATCACTGCCGCTTAAGAACGCCCGCAGTGCTTAAGTGTTGGCATATTTATAGGCTTCTAAAATCTGATTACCGAGATGACATAGAAGAACTATGGTCTGGCCGATGGAGGAAGGGAAAATAATATACGAGGCATACGTCACAATTCACCGGTGTTTACAGACGATAAAAAAACCCTTATTTTATACGTTAAATGTAAAATCATGTACAATTACATATTTAGACATTTATGGAAAAATCTGAACTTCGCATTTCAGAGACAATACTGAATTAAATAAAAATTCACCATGAAAAAATGTATGAATTATTTGTTAAATATATAACTTGTATATAATTTTAATGCCATTTTGAAGTGACTTAGTGATTTATTTGTATCGTATAATATAAACAATTTTATGTTTTGAAAACTATATAAAACATAATATTCCCGGAAGAACAACGATTTAACTGGCGTTGCAAATTTTTCTTGATGAAAAACTTCACATTTTGCCCTCGCATATCAATAAGTATCGCATATATAAGTCTCAGATACGTATTTATATATGGTACAGAAGATCAGTTCTATTTGACGGTACTGTCTATGCAATCATTTCCGATAGATCTCCATACATTACAAGGACGATAATACACTCCTCCGTAACGATTGGATAATTCAAAAATAGTCAGTTGATTCTTTAGACAACCTTAAACATATTTAACGTTAAAAACACGCATGACAAAAGTATCACAAAATCTCTTATTAGTATTATGAAATTGCAGATGTGCTATGCAGTACGACGTTTCCATTTGGTGGTATTATCACATAAAAGCTCGCCGTGAAATCGCGATTGGTCGCTTGTGAAGCGCCGCGTTGGAGACCTTTGATCGTGCCGGCACGGATTTCACGGCACCTATCAAATTTCGATGATCGTTTGGGATTCTTAGGTTGTCTGGTTTTTTTCCCTATATATACTTTCTTTTAGTGAATATATAATAGCTGTATTCGGTTTTGTTTTTGAATGACAGATGAGGCGACTGGCGGAATTAATGAAGATTTTTTTAATCATCCCACACTGCCAAGGCTTTCCTATAATCGTCTTCCTTTAAACCGGAGCTCACCCTCAAGCTATGCGCGCGCTGGCACCGTGCAGGTCGTGCGCCGTTGATAGCCGTTATCACAAACGCGATAACATCATCCGGCGCTGACGGCCTGGCGTGCTCTCCGAGGCACAGAGCCAGTGACTGATTTATTTTGTCTTAAGTTTATTCGACCCGAACCTAGAACCTTCCGGTTAAAAGGCAATACTCTTAACCTCTGCGCCACCACCACTCATTGAACCACCGTCTGGAGAATGCCCGAGCATTAATATCGATAAGTTATATCTATAATTTTGTACAAAGAGTTTAAGGAACACCGACAATTTAGCGCCTGCAATGAACAAATATTATATAGCTATATCTTACAATGTGATTTCAATATAAATGCTTAATATATGAAAATTAATAAATAGACTACATATGTCATACGAATTTCTTAAATAGTACTTTTATCACTTTTTTCTTATAATATACAATAGATTTTTTTTTTAATTCCGCTATGAAAATTGAATCATATTCATAAAATGGGAAAGTTATTGTTTTCAATTCGATTTTCGAAAATCGAGTTTTCATCTGGTGAAAACTCGATTTTGCGCGTGTGAATTTGTATGTGCGTAGGAAGCCTCTCTTTTGAACGGCTTAACGATTAAAAAATAATTTGCGACATTCGAAAGGTGTCCTCCCAACTTAGATTTCTGGAAACGTTAAAATTTCACCAGGCAGGAAAGGAAGATTTTGTGGAATCTCGAAAACAAAATTTTCAGAAAAATACTTTTTTTTAATCAACCTTTAGACTGCTCTACCGATCGATGCCCAAATGTAATCGGGTTTTTTCCCTAAACAGTTGCTTCGACTGCCACAAACTGCGTAAAAGTTGATTTATTTGTTAAAAAGATACCGTTGGAGAAAATTTTCTTACAAAGTATATTTTTATAATATTTTTTAAATTGCTATACTGATTGACTCCAAAATCTATCCAGCTCTACTTAAAAAATAACGTCGATCGTTGCTATATTCACCAAAATTAGTTTATTTGTTCCGGAGGTACAAAGAGAAAAATTTTTCGAAGTATTTTTTTTAATATTTTTTAAGCTACTTTACCGATAAATTATAAAATATAACTACCTTTTCTGCTTAACAAACCATGTAGGTTGTTGCAAACTGCATTAAAATCGATGGGTTCATTCGGGAGATATTGTTAACGGTAAATTCGAAAAAAAGGGTTTATTCAAGATAACATGTGAAATCCTTGTTAGATTTAAGTTTGGTACTCGTCCACCTTTTTCTGTTTAAAAAACTGCTTCGGAAGCCACCAAACAGATCAAAATAAAACAAAGTGTTCCAAAGATATTGTAGCTAAGAAATAATAATGCGGTTTTCAATACATATAGATTTTTTACTTGTAAGAGCTCAAAACGTATTAGAACCATATTTTTAAGCTCCGAATAAAGCAACAAAATCGATCTTCTGAGCATGATGAGCTCAATAATTCACTGCTTTTTTAATATATATATACATATGCGTACAATGTACATGTATATGTGTATATTTATACTTCATGGACCTTAAAAACACATCGAAAAATATTATAGCAGAAAGCTTCAAGGATGACCTGCAGGATTAATCGTTATAGTTTTTTTAAATTAGTTTATTGCTCGTATTAATAGATTTTTCAAGGAATGTAATTTTAAATTTGTGAAGTAAGTAAATGGTAAAAAGTCAATTTCATTGAATTATAGTTTATAGATTAATTGATTGTTGTAATTTATTTTCTATAAGCTACATTTGCTGAGTGGCTAAAGATGTGTGTGGTCTGGCATTATTATGGTAAAAAATCACACCCTTTCTGTTGATCATTCTGGCCGTTTTTTCTCTACTTCTTGCTTGAGTCTCATCAGCTGTAGACAGTCGAGATCCGAATTGATAGTTTTGTTCGGCGGAAAAAGCTCATAAAGAATAATGTTCTTCCATTTCCACCATACACAAAACATCAACATATTGAATCCAGGTTTCGTTATAATCTTTGTGCGCTTGCTTACCTTTTGAGCATAATCGTTTTCGCACTTTCTTATCCTAGGTAATCCATTTTTCATCAGCAGTGATTAATTTTTTTCCAAAACGATTCGCTTTCACTACGTTGCTTTAGAGAAACAAAAATTAGTATGCGATTCATTAGTATTTTTTTTAGTAAACTTTTCATGTTTAAAACAATTTTTTTTTAAGTATTTATTAAGCGCTATTAAGTAATTTTTTATCTATTAAATAATTTTTCATACTTAATGCACATACGGTTTACAAAATAAGGGGGGACACAATTTCTGCTAATTTAGGAGCGAGTTCTTACGAATTTTTTTTAGAAAAATTGCTAAGAAACCTTAGTGTTTTTAAAAGAATTGTCGAAAAATATGCCACACGGTTATGTTTGCTGAAAAAAATTTTTTTCAGCTTTCGTTAGTGGAGTAATGAAGTGCCAAAGTAAAGTTTATTTTTATTATTTAACTATCAAATTAAGTAGCGGCTTATACAAGATACTTACACTAAAAATTTCATCAATATACGTCTTGTCATTTTTGATTGAAATGCCTGTGGACGGACAAATGAATGCGAGTGAAATGACGGAACTATAAGGGTTCCATTTGTTCATTTTGACTCGAATACCTAAAAAAGGTGGGCGGCGTCGTTATCCACAAATTAATAGTGGGAATTAGAGAGGGTGGAAAGGGTTTTTTGTTCTCTTCGCAAACCACTTCCTTAATGTATAGCGCATCGATTGTTGTATTGCGCATCGTTCTTTTGTCTCGGGTCTTCCGAACAATACCTATATTACATACATTCCACTATTTCTAATAACAATTATATGTATTGTAATATATTCGGCTATAAATTCGATGCTTTTTCCTAGAGATCCAAATTATTTATTTAATTATTCGGCTAACCGAGATTGTAATTATTTTGTTTATATTTGTACTTTAATAGAAATTGTATATTATTTAAAAAACCACGTAGTTACGTCTATTATTATTTTGGAATGCAGATTCATGATTACTAATGAACCGATCGAACACAGAGCTGTTTGTAAAGTCGGTTAGAAACAGATTGACACGAAAATATGAGTTTCGTCCTAATTTGTACGATCGCCGGCGTCGGGCACTCGCGCACGTCTCCTCGCCGCGACGTGCGGGACGCGGACGCGTCGTTGGTCCGGAACCATCTGTAGTCGGGTATTTATTCACTCTTCTTTACGATATACATTATCCTATAAAACATTAACAGGTATAATTGATGCAGTGTTTGAGTGTCCTGTTATATTATTAATTTAAAAGTATAAGTCTCGTTTATTCGCGCACATCACGGATAGATAGAGCTTGGCGTGAAACAGAATATAGAATTTATTTCATTTAAAAATGTTATTTCAAAAAAGGTAATGCTCGTCTAAAGAACTAACCTTAGCTAACAATATTTTTTAATCTAATAATAATTGCCAGCACCGAAGGCCTATATAGGTATAATACCAACGAACAACAACATTCAAAAGAAAAAAATAAACAAAAACCTACCATCGACATAAGGGTTGGAGGAGGAGTGGACCGGTGAATAAAGGAAAGGGTTGGGTTGCGATAAAAACTTTACATGACTTACCGAATTCCACGCGGCCGAAGCCGCGGGCGTAAAAGAAGTAAATAAATAAGAATACCTTGGCTGATTGAATAATTGACCAATCGGTAAAGAGATTATCTGTCAAATTAAATTGCTGTTGCACAATAATTGCTATTTCTAGGCAGATACAAAAATCATAATATAAGAATTAGTATAATAAAGATTGAAAACCGTATTTTTAAATAGAAATCACGATACGATATTTTTTTTAAAAGAAAAAATTATCAAAGTATCGTTTTTACAATGCCAAATCGCAAATCTGTGGTACAATTTACTTAACCAAATCTCGCAAAATGTGTGTATTGCAGTTTTGTGTAACAGAGATTATTCTATTGTATATTTAATTATCCGACAAGAAAATATTTTTCTGTTTGCGACGATATGCACTGACCTTACTGTAACGGCGATTTCAGCTATCGCCGCGTAAGCCCGCACCCCGGATTGCCTCTCTTCACGAACGCACGCTTCTGTGTTCAGCGGATTTCTTGCGGTGTGGCGGCGATTAAATAATGGACAGCGTTTTCTTTCAGACTTCTTTATTCAGCCGAGCTTTACAATGTGACGGTTGGCTAGCAACTGTGTCGGATGCACCACTCCCACTGCATTTTATAGGTGGTGCATCCGTTGCACATGTGAGTTGCATACGTTTTAATTGGGGAGGCGTGGCTATGCACTTCATTTGCATATGCATTGGCGCCACTAGCGCCCGAGACACCGATTAGCGGCCGTGCCGTAATGACGGCCGCTTTTCAAGGCCTATCATTGGTCCTCCCCACCAAAGCACGATTTCGTATGCAACTCACACGCACATTACATTTCAAATGTTTTATTTATCAAATACAAAATTCTAAAAGGCAAACAACAAACAAATATTTCTCCTTAAAACTAGTCCCTACCCGGGTAATAAAAAACTATACAAAAAAACTCTTTAATAAAACACACACAAAATAAATATTAATTACAAATAATCCTTTATCAAGTCCGTATAAGACACAATACAATCTTTGAATTTACATTAGTTGCGCGGCTGTCCGTAACATTTACTTTACCCTGGATAGGCGTCAGCCCGCGCGAACCATCGCTGTGTATTTATGCTATCTCTATCTCACTATATCATACCTAAGAAAAACCGACGCTATCTAGTGTTTTCAGACAGGATGCCTCTCTGTCGACGGTAGGTCACTTTTTTCATTGCCTAACTAAGTTTTTAGATATCTTCTTAACGCAATGGATCATGAAATGTGAGAACGGTTGGCGTGTTCATTTACTTCAAAATAAAATAACATAACTGACTCTAATTTTTGGTTTCATTGACTTCACATTTATACCACTTAATTAGATACTAGGTACTACTGGTGAGCATTAGCTGGCTGACGACCTTATACGAGAGTCTGCCCTGAGAGGTATCGGGACTAGACGCGACTCGACTGACTGTGGCGGGCAGATCGCCACCGGCGCTGTGTCGCATATAGGTGGGAGCGAGGCTTTCCTATTACGCCGATCACGTCATATCTCCTTCAGAACATCGGCGGTGTTTCTACCATATAAGGTAATGAATTTGTTCCCGGGCCGCGTTCTGGGAAAGTGCCGTGTGCAGCCTGAGCCCGTCGCGCGATCGCTGACGCATCGCCTGTGTATGTGGTGCAACCGCTACATGAAACTTGCAAATTATAATCATTTCAGATGTAATATGTTCCAACTGCACATAATTATAAACATATTTATACACGTGATTACATACTTAAATAAACACGGCAGTAATTAATACGCCTGCGTGAGTTAAATTAATTATAGAATCGAGAGCGAAATCGTGATCAGACTTGAGAGCGGGACCGGTATTAGGATCGATGACGAGACCAGGGCCGGAACCTGTAGCGGCAATTGCAGTCGAAGACAGGACTAGAGTCGGAAACGTCACTGAAAGATGGACTGCTCGATATAAACGATGAAACACGGTGAAATGTTAAATGGGACACTTTTAAATTTGATTTCATTTGGACAGAATTGCTCTGTCGTGAAAAAAAAACGCCTCGCAACAAACAGCTTGGGCGATAAAATAATCTATTAAAAAATAAAATCTCGACAAAAGCACTTAAGCACATTTTTCGGAACCTGAGAGATGGCACTTGAATTAATTTGAATAATTATAAAGGGACAGCGAGCCGTCGTATTGTCTCGCAAGGGCAGTCCGTATGGGCGATTCACCGAATTCTCCGAGTAAAATTCTGTATCCCTTTTACGGCTTCTGAAATAATATTACAGAAACGTCAGATTCCAGTTATCCCGTTGTACGTTTTAATGAGTGAATTGAATTACACGGTAGTTCAGGATTAATTAACTTGTTTTTGGGACTCGGATTTCATTAGCTCAATATTTGATTTCGACGAGTTCGCGAATAAAGTATATCTGTTGTGGTTAATTGTTTTTGTAGGGCTTATTACTTTCTAATTTTATAAATGGTGTAACGCCTTAAAATTGTTACTTGCCAATTTGGTGTTTACTAGCCAATTTAAATTTCCCTCATAAATTGACAATTTAACGATAACTTCTGAACGATATGTCGTTATACTATTTTAACAGTCCCCTTACTTTGTTGTGAAAAAAATTAACATTTTTTTTTCATTTACAACTTGAAAAAATTTAAGTATCTATTTTCATCGTTCTCAATATCGTCACACTACCCGGCCACGTGTCGGTGGAGAGGTGTGTGTAAAGTAAGGGCCCAACTTTCTTACGACTTACGAGTACGAGTATGTTTCAGACGAGCACAAGATAACCCTAAGACCTCCTTTTAAACTCACTTTTACGACCTATTTTAACATTAGACCTTACATTTAAAAGTGAATTTTCGTTAAAATTTAATTTAATAAATAGTAAAAAAGACTTAAACTTTTAATTCTCTTACAATATATATTTTCTTATACAACGATTTATGTATTGTAATATGATTGAAATAATGTTGCACACAGAAATTCCTAAGCCGAAAATAAAGTTCTTTCAGAGAAAATAGAACTCTGAAAAAGCTCGTACCATCTCAGTGGGTATGTGCATTTTCACTATGTTGAAGCAAATAGATTTCTATTAGAGCGGAAGCCCACGATTCTAAATCAGGATTTAATCGAGCGTCATAGAGACTTATTGGGTTGCGAAGCTTAGATGATAAAAAGAACAAAATGTCATATAATATATACCTTTTCATAGGCTGGGGAAGCGGCTACAGATTTTCAAAAATGTAAAAAAAAACTGTTGCATGGACATACTCAAGCGCGTCTGATATTGATAGCATCCATGTCCTACGTATTTATAAAAATGTAAGTATATTAATCTGACTGTTTCCATGGTGGGGGTGGTCGGGCGTAAGGGTTGAAAATGAAGTCAGATTAAGATATATATGGTTCATCTTTATGTCCTAGACGTGCTGTCTCATAATATGACGATTACCTGGTGGGATTCGCCTGATCTAACAATTAAATTTTTTTTTTAATTTAATTAAAATTAATTGAAAAACTCAAGAAATAGCATGCAAATAAAAAAGTGTATGTTTTTTAAGTAGAATACTTTTATTTATAAGAAAATAATTATAAAAAAATATTTTTTTTTGGGTATTTTTTTTATCATCATCTTCAGCGGTAGTATCATCTTCCTCCTCTAGCTCGATTTCATCCTCAGACGGAAATAAAGGCGCGCAGAGGGGAATTTAACTTTATCGATGAATTTTTGTTACTTCGGCTTGTGGAAATCGTCAGATTATATGTTTTTCGTCATTCTAGAATTATTTCCAACAAAATAAAAAAAAATTTAGCCACGCTCGAGAATGTCGGGATGACTTTTTTTTACAAGTTTGTAACCCTCGCACTTCCTTACGAAACTCGCAAATTGTCAGATTAGTGGAATATACACTATTTAGCATGTAAATAACTCGCCCTACCTTAATCTGACGCGCTCGAGACTTTCAGATGTTCAATTTTTTTTACTAATCTGATTCCTTATCCTTGACGGGCGGCGATATATATGGGGCTCATATTTGCTGGAGATACAACAGGGTACAAGGATGCCCCCTTATGTAAATCTGTCGCGCTCGAGTAAATCCCGAAATCCTCTCTTGGCTCCCCTACCATATGGTCATTCACAACGTACAAAAATACACTGGCTATAAAAAGTATTATTGTAGTTGAGATATTGTAACACGAAATACGTAATACGGTACGTACTACTAAATTGTAGTTCTATGTTCAAATGTAATAATTACTTTTTTAAATATTGTTTTGCGTAAATAGCCAGTTCCAGAAACTTATAGTGCGCCCCACGCATTGCCTAATTCTCTTGCAAAATTATTATAGTTTTTTATTGAGATAAAAAAAATCATATTTATAAATGATTTTGGGTTTTGGGTTTGTATATCTGTTTTCTCAGATAAACTTATTTGATTTTAGTTTCAATAGAGTATTAGCACTTTTGTAACGAGCAATTTTTCTAAATAACTGGAATACTACTCATTAAACATTTGCCTTACAATTTGTAGTAGTGGACCTAGGAGTAGGTGCCATGTGAGGCTTCCGGGCTTCGTGCTTAGTCAATATTCGAATCCGATTTCTCGAATAACAAGTGAATAAGGAGAAGATAGTGAAATATAGAAAGGAGACGAGGGCGGATGACCCAGTGCACAAGCTTCGGTAGCGATATAAAAGTGGATTGTTATAAGTAATTTGGTAAGAGATCGTATTAAAATTCGTAAGGAGAGAATATTGAAGAACCGAACAACAAACGGTTCAGAGCTTAAGACCACCTTGAAATCACCCTGAGCTACACTTTACAATATACTTATTATATATATATGTCACTTATTTCTAGGATAGGTACGCACAGACCACAGATTTTCACACGGTACAATCTTCACATAACTGTTGCTTTAGTGTCATCTAACAATCGTTTTATGCGAGCTCGTCGATTTCAGGTGCTTAGAATTTAACCTTTTCTTTAATATGCCACCAATCTGCACTAATAAGATTTTCTAGGTCGACCTTTACACTGTCCGCAGCACGTTCGCTCTCTAGATTTGTTTCGTCAGTCTAATTTCATTCATCGTTTTCAGATGATCGGACCAACGCAACATACACTTTTCTAGTCACTGCATCTTCTTTCAAACCGTAGAGGTATTACCGCTAATAATACATTTATCTAGATTCTATGTAAGAGTCGAGAATCAAACCCTAAAAAAAATCTTTGAAAAGTTCGTAAATTATATAAACTGAAATTGAAAATTCGCTCTGAAACCTTTACAATAATATTATTAAGTGGATAACCTTACTTTAAAACCTTTTCATTTTAAAACAGTACTGTTATAAATGTTAAGCTGAAACTATCGAATGTATTTTATTCAATCCCAAAACAGTTAGACCTCTAGGAAACACGTTAACACGATATTCGTCAATGTAAACCTCGTATATTCATACCCGCTTCATGTTATTTCAGCTAGGGTTTCATGGCAGCAGACCCTCATCTCGTCGGATGTACAATAATTTTCACACGTTCAACCGCTCGCAATCGGCACTTCGCAATCCCAAATGAGCCGGCTCGCGCTCGCGTTGATTTTAATAAAGCCTAAATAAGGGCCCTAGTAACATTTTTTCCATCGGTGGAATTGAGTGAGCAATTTACCAGGGCTTTGATGCTACAAAGTGGTCGTTACAGAAATTTATTCGACGACGTCTCGGGCGCGGAGCGATTACCGTTCTCGGTCAGGTAATGTTATTAACATTACCGCGGGGCAGGGTAACGCTCGTCTAATTTGGCAATACGTTACCCTTATTTATCGAGTGTTCAGGTCGAGTCGGCTCGCTTAGTCGGCGTGTGCTCGAATCACTCTCGCCTTGCACTTTTTCGAATATGTTGCTGAAAGACACTAGTTTCATATGAGTAAATGAAAATTTATCGTTTATTGAATTGATTTTTATGGGAGTGTCCGAATTACGAATCAAAATGGTGAGGCGTAGATGTGATCTCTTAGACATTCTCTGTGTTAAAGAGTGATAATGTATATATAATTGTACTTAATTAAATATCATTTAATTTCTATCTTGTCGTTGTATAAATCAAACTGCTTAATTATTCTAATTTTTAAACGTGCGCTAAGACTTTTTTGTAGTTTATGGACATTTTTTGTCTTCAGACCGATTTTCGAAATCTGATTTTTGAGATCCTACAAAACGATTTTAGTTTGTCCACGTGTCCTTGTCTCTTTATGTAAGTGCATACTGCATGCGGGTTTGCACGTGTTGGTGTGTGTGCGAAGGCGGTGACGCGCGCGAGAGTGTTTACATCTATTATTATTTTTTGATTTCTTTTCAAGAATCGTATTCATTGAGATCCGTTTTGTAGTCCTCAAAAAATTAAGTACAAACAGTGAAACATTTTTTTAATAATGTTTAAAAATTAATGACAAACAGTTTTTTTTTAATAATTTTGAGACTATAATACCAATCAATTTCAAAATTTAGTCGACTCAAAAATTCAAAATAGTTTCTTTATTTCCACGAGAACAATCACAAACGGTCGATGTGCACGAGAGAGTGCCGCTACTTGAGAAGATAATTTTTATTTATTATGGAAATATCATATCAAAAATATTTTCAGATCTACAATTTAAGTTTATAGTAACAAGAAAATCAATATCTTCCATTTAATTCATTGTTAATCAATGGATTGAAAATATTTTTTATGTAATTTGACTATGGGTATGGAAAAGGCGGTATTAACTGTTTCTCTAATTTTTAAACGACTTCAAAAAAAGCAGATTCTCAATTCCACTGTATGTTTTTATACGTTTGTTACGCGATTACTCCGTCAATTATTGACCGATTTGGAAAATTCTTTTTTTTTTATTTGAAAGGAAATATTTTTTTTCTAATTGGTCCCATTTTTTCAAAACCCATTTCTAATGATGAGCTCCATAAGGAATTGAGGAGCATCCTTAAACATTATAGGTATATATATATATATATATATATATATAGCGATTTTATTTTCAGGTATAAGTTAAGCATTAGCATTTACACAGTATCATTCAGCGAACTGTAACTGAAGAAGACCACAGATGGCCACCAGAACTTCTCAATGATAAGTATTTCACGGGTGGAACTTGAACTGGGAAAAAGAGCTGGAACCGACTGCAAAAGCAATTAATTAGTTGTATTTGAAGACTGTTCAAAAAATTATTTAAAAAGATTTTCAAAAGCGGTTTCTTTTTAATAAAAGTTATTTTTATTGACGTAATTACACGAATAGTCATGAAAAATTCTGGACCTCTGTTGGACTCTCCCTGCGAAAGTCGTGAATACAAAAATAATTCATGAAGTAGTAAAAATCCGAAGATTCTTATAAAGAAACATATCAAACCGCTTCTATTACCCACACATAACACGTAAAAGAATCCCGAGGAAATGAATATGTATCTTCATGAGCCGCTATTAATGCTCCCTCTCGTGTGGATTTGCGAGCGACGAGAGCGTGATTTTCGCTACACCGAAAGCTTACGTACATACAGTTTCATAAGTAAATTACTCTCGGATCCGACACGGGGGTAGCTCGCGGCACGGATGTCGCCATTCGGTTTAATCGCACCTACATACACCCCTTTTATAATAAATAAGAGATAAAATATACGGCTTTAGTCTACGTTCTTCGGGTTGTATTTAGTCTTTTGTTCTGAAGTTATGAATTTAGGAATATATATCCTGTGCCAGTTTGCAAGCGGGAATATTACCTAAACGAGGAACTTGTATTTAGGTAGGTTCTTAGGCGCCTCGTGAATTATTTTGTAAGCTTTTATTTCATTCTACGTGTCAGTACGTTTGTTAAGTTCAATTTTTGTAAAATAGTTTGGGACTGTTATATTCTATTAATATATATATATATATATATATATATATATATATATATTCAATATTAACAGCCTTTGTGACAGTGTCTATTTGGTGATTTATAATTAGTTTAAATTATATACTGCGGTCCGGGCATCCAACAATATAAGGTAATGAACCATAGCCTAGGTACACATCCATCTATCAATTTCAATCTCACATCCCATCATACTCCGTTTTCGATCTGTCTCGAACGCGTGCAGTGTTTATGTACCACCGTTTTTCTCAGTAGAATGACTAATAATTTCCACGACCACGACATAGATAAAATGTTGTAAATTGTCACGCTATCTATTGGCATCGACTTCATCATCGGTATATAACAAGAGACAGACGCCCGAGCATATTCAGTGTGACCGTGCACCTTTTGTTAAGACGCAGCGCATTGGAATCGTAGCTGCGGGACTGCTCCGACGCACAACACGCGTGCTCGCCGAACGTCTTCAGTATCGGCGGCAAGCGGACTGGGCCGCTGTCACACGCTACCCTTATTACACGCATTCTGTAGGCAGTTCGCAGGCGAAGGCCGACAGCTGTCAAAGCAGTCTCGCGTGCTCCCCAACGGTTCTCTCACTCTTGGTCCGATCGAGCATTATAGTAATGATCGGAGGAGTCGGATGGGAGCGTGCTTCATCCGCTCGAAGAGTTCCGTCGTCGCGCGCGCTCCTCCGCCGTACCAGAGCGAGTTCCTTGGAACCATTTCGTAGCTGGCGATCGTTAGCGAATCGCCGTCTGCGGTGTCTAATCCACGCTCGGTTAAGTAAACGGGAGACGGCATTTGTAAGTTATCGCCCGTCTACACCGCGGCGAGTTAGGTAGAAGTATTATATAATGCCAATACTGAAAATCATGCATGCGGTTCTTAAGCCTGGGATGTGATTCTCGCTGCTTAGCGAATAAAATATGATACGTTTTCGTTTAGTTTTTGCTATGGATATCAGTACAATTTAATATTAAACAACAATTTCATTGTAGGTATTACAAAATCGGAGCAACAGTAATAGCGTAAGTTGTAAACTATAATTTATCGCAATACGATACTTGACTGCATAGCATATGTAGGCTAGAAACGGGTAAGGTATAACATTTTACGGTCGTGTTTATCGACGTTATGACCGTTATTGTCATCTATTGTCATCGCTTTCAAGCATTTTGTATACTTTCTGTCCGCGTTCGTGTCTGTGCAGTGAGAGATGTTACGAGAGTTTGTTTCCGTTGCTATATATATTTCTCTAGATATACGATAAATATTCTTCTTACTTCACATTGAGAAGCCTGCACCTTTAGTAGCTTTCCACGCCGATGCAGTATACTCGTATAACAATTGACAACATCAATTTACTTGTGATGATTAAGTACCTTTTTCTTTTTATTTCAATACAAGGATGCAGAATATTAACGATTGTATTTGTCTAGGAAAAGATATTATTCTGAACCCAAATATGATTTGCTTAACTCCGAAATTATGACCACTTCTGAAAATTGTGTTATAGATATTGATGTTATGAACATAATCAAGTTTATAATCACTGATGATAAAGACAATGTCAGTTTGCGTTTAAATAATAAATTTTCCATTCTATTAAATAAAAATAATAAAGAGATTTTTTTTTGTAACAAAATTACAAGAACGAATATTAAAAAAACCCATCAAAAGCGAGTCGGAGTCGCGTGCAGAGGGTTTCGTACTATATATAATTAATTAGCCCTCGGCAAAATTAAGGAACACATTTAATACAAATTTTCTCTTTGCGTCTATTGTACGTTTCTGGCGAGAATTTACAGACTTAGAATATTCGTTTATCTTTTTGTTATATATTCATATTGAATATATAACAAATGTTACAACATACAACAACGAAATTTACTAGACAAATTTTTTGTCTAGTAAATTCGCAGAAAACAACCTGTGACACATGGAGAGACAGACACAGAAGGCACTCATAAGAATGATGCTGCAAAGTTACGGTTTTTTAATCACATATGCATATGAGTTTAAGAAAACAACGGCAAAATAATATTAGTTTAATGAGAATACTTGAAATGTTTGAGAACGAACGTACTTTATATCCAATTGGGAATGAAATATTAAGTAAATTGTTTAAAAATAGTCGTCAGTAACCTTGAATCCAAACCGAGTCTGCTTGGACAGCTGAACTCCAAGTTGCTCGATCTGATACAAAAAGATTGTGGAAGGACGTGCCTCCGCAGTAAGGTGATTGAAAATGGATAATTTCAAAAATAATCTTACGTTTAATTTAAATAATCAATTTCATCAATAGTTACCTATTTATAACTGTTACCTTACACGCTTTCTACTTGCAATGTGTTTTCGAACTTGAACAAGAAATTTGCAAGTGTAATTAGAAATTATTCGTATAAATTAACTAATCGAATCGAAAAAGACTACACTAGACGCGATCGTCTTAACATTTCAATGTTTTCTCGTAAAACTGTCGTTTTTACTCAGCACATTCTTGCTCTTTAGCGGTTTACTTATGCATTTTATATATGAATTTATCGCTAAAAGTGCTGAATGGATATTTTTTATTATACTAAAATAATGGACGCACGTCAGCGTTGCGAATAAATAAGTTTCGACACAAATGCTTACACATTAAAAAATGTTCGTTATTTAATAAGCCAAATCCAGTAATAATTTAAAGTGAGTATTTTAATTAATTAATAAAATGCTGGTAAGTACGTACATGAAGTATACCGAAATAAGTTAGTACAGTAATACATCCAAAGTAGACATAACTTAGTCTATTTTGGATGGGGTGCATCCATACAGCGCTTTGTTTTTCAAATAAAATGGAGAAATCGGAATAGCATGAAATACCCAAAAACCCGAGAACAATGTTGTAGTATTTTTATATTTATATTACAGGTACAAATTTTCTCTTAATTATATAGTATGTCATTTGACTCACCTAGCAACGTGGCAGTTTCTACCGGCGTCTACGCAGGTGACGCGTGGTGTGTTCGTTGATCAATACAGAACCCCGAGGAGATCGGCAGAACATTTTAGTAGATGATACCATCTTTGCGCACTCGAGGGCTTTCCACATTTCTCAGCCGGACTTTGGTACAAGACGCATGTCCCGTCTGCTCTTCAGTCAGCTCCTTTGTCCGGAGGATTCGGCCTCAGCAAGGTATCAATAGTTATATAATTAGCCCCTGCGAAGGCAAATCTGTTTCTATGATCACTCAATACTTCTGGGGCGGGTCTCTCGACGGTGCACCTGCGCATCCTGCGAGCTGCACGTGAGTCGAAGCGCGACGGCCGCCTTACATAGGCACCGTCGCTTTTTAATCATTGTCGAGTATATCAATGAATGACTGTATAGTTAGATCTAAGATTTTTAAGTTATATATTTAAGTTTAATTTATAGTCGTGTACATATTTAATGTTCCCCGTAATCGTCATAGATTTTGGGCTCTACGCTCATTGGCCCAAGTAGCGTCCGACACCAGGCATATTTTGCTTTTAAACATGCTGACGGGCAGAATTTTGATCCGACTCCCAGGAATAAAGTTATTTGGAGAAATCAACGCTCTGCAGTTTGATTCCTCGGTAGGTGCCTACAACATAACTTTCTGATAGGTTCATACTTACCCATTCCTCAAAAACAACTTTTTTATTTATCAAGACACAATTGATAATTTTAGTGAAGCTGCTTAATAAGAATCATATTTATTTAATTAAACAACATTATATTTTTAAATAAGTTGTAAAACTACGATTGAGATTAGAACGGAACGCAAATATACTAGAATAATACTCAAATATACTCGAATTTAAAGATTTCTTATTATTTATAAATAATCAATTTTACAAATGCATTTCGAGTAAACGAAATTGATAATAATACGATATCATAATAATAATATAATTATAATAATAACATTCTAATGACAATATTCTAGGTAATCTAAATAAAAGATTATTTTTGTAAGTTTCAAGTTGTTTCACGAGAAATTCTTAGGTCTTTATTACTGAACAATTTTAATGGACAGTTTTAATTTCTGGTAGGCATTAAATATCTAAAACAAAATACTCACTTTGGTGAATTAAATTGAAAGAATTATGCCTACAGTGGTACAAGTTCTTCAAAAATATATCTGCTAGAAATATGATCGATTGTTAAGTCTCCGTTTTTATTGTTTTCAAAAATGCCACCTATTCGAAACTTTTCATATAATAACTGAACTATAGAAGAGATGGGATTTGAAGTCTGTTGTAGTTGTGTTTAGAGAGAAGGATGTATTGAAAGGTTAAGGTAGCCTTGACTGGAACGAAGGCTAATTTAACGTCGAAGGAAACCCTTACATCTCAAAGGGTCGGAGCTCTAGGCGACATTTCAGCACTAAAGCCGTGAAGAATTCATTGCGCGTCCGAACTGGTCGAAATATATTCTGATTTTCTACATAATGCCACATTCGACGTGGTATATATTTCATGGTATTATATGTAGAGTATTGAAAATGGAGGTAAAGGTTAAAGTAAAGGTATAAAGAAAAACCTTTCATGTAAGGTTTCATCTGCAAAACAACTTTGATACTTTACGTTCATGTCTAGATACAGCCGTCAGATGAATTATATTTTAGGCAAAATGGAATATATTTTCTGCTAATCTCCATCGTAGTAGGCTTCTCAATACAAAATTTTATGTCGATTTTTCACTGCATGTAATTGTTACGCGTATATGGGAACATATATAAATAAACTGTAATATTTACAATATTAACTTGTTTAAGACTTTATTCACACCTAAATTCGTTAAAATAACATTCAGTATTCTCCTGTCAAGTTTCTTTCCATTCTTTTCGACTAACGACGGTCAATCGTCGGGGACCCGAGAAGATTAGAGCTTTCCTAATTAGCGATGCACAAACTAAATGGAGTTTAGGAGAGTTAGGGAAGAGGAGGCTGAACGTCTCGTCTCGATACAACTTCGTGTATTTCAGGTTTACTTTATCAATAATCTCGTCGAAAGTCTCGAAAGGTTCGAATAATAAGTCGACGCGGCGACGTGCCGGCGGCCGGCCTCTCACCGGCTTTACACGAGGCAATTTTCCCAGTCGACGCAGCTGCAATAACTCGCAGGTGGAAGGAAGAAATCCAATAACCGGGTTATTTCACCTCCAGCATGTCGGGGCACGACCGCCGTGTCGTGGCGCATTCGTAACAATGCACCTTGTGGCGGGATGAGTTTTCGAGTCACCTTTGTAACACGACGCGGGGAACGGCGGACGACGAACTTGGGAAAAAACGATTAGATTAACTGGAGAACTTCGCATGGAGTTAAAAAAAAGATATGAAGTAGAAGAAGGAGCCTGCCAGTTATTTTTGTTCTTTGTATTCCATTTAAATATTGAATTTTTTTTTATAATCGTACCTTTTCAAGTAATGAATTGGTAGAATTTGACAGAAAAGAGGCTGCTCATTCTGGAATCCTTTTATTTTTAATATAATAAAGGAGCATGTGATAATGATTCAATTACACATACATTACACAATATTTCTGTAGTAATAATATGGATTTAAATTTATTATACTAACTAATAAGTGTTACTTAATGGTCCTTGAAAATATAGAAATAGACGGTTGAAAGCGATTTATCGGATAGCATGAAGTGGGACGAGATATTATATTCAATTTTGATTTTTACCACCTACATTTTGTAGCGAACTACGCTTATAAAAAAATAATAATATTGAAGAATAGCCTTCTCTTAAATAAATAAGAGGCCAATATTGCGCTTGTTTATTTCGAAATATGTGTACGGCTTTTTTATATTACTTGGGCATTTTAATTGGTTACATTTCAGAGAATAAATAGTACAGATATTGCTTGTTTGCGTTAAATACGATATGTTTAGGGCGTAGTTTTATAAAGACTTAAAGAATTTTTTAAATCAGTGCTTACAGATTTAATCCAAAATTAGATTTACAAGTTTATTATTCCCTAATCGATAAATGCATTAAAAAGTAAGAACGTTCAGTTAAAAATGTATTAGTAATTGTGTAGAACATCGTTGTGTAACAGTACAATAGATTCGTTGTCTGTTTCTCTTAATGTCTACTTTCAATCGTTCTCAATCGCTGAATTCTATACAACGCTATAACAGCATTTATATTGTACTAACTGTTTCTGACCATCCTTGTTCTGCATGAATAAAGATTTAGTAATAATTTTTCCCAACTTCGGTACAACTCCCGATTTTAATCTCAGTCCTAGTCTGTGTCCTAGTGCCGGTCTCTTTTGCCGGTTTTGCTCCTCTCTTTGACGTTACTTTTACTTAACTAGGATTTAAGGACTCTCTTTCGTATGGTTATCTATTTCATTGTCTGCATGTTCAGCGCAAATGTATAAAAGAGAGGAATAAAATTGAAAATATATATATATATATATATATATATATATATATATATATATATATATACGGCCTGAAAGAAAAGTATAAAATAATTTCTACAGCCCCATAGAGATTCCTAACTCCATAGATATTGAACTAAAATTAATGATTATGAATTTTTAAGTTATGAAAATACTGACAGGATTTAAAACAAAAAAAATAAAGGGCAACTAGTGGACCCAAATCACTAACAACACTCGACGCCCCCCACTCAACTGCACTTTACGTTATCATTCGACCGCTGATCGGGCTATGAATCTTGCACACAGTACAACGCACAAAATTCTGCCGCTGTGAAGTTAGTTACAGTAGCGTTGCAATGACGTGATTTCGGAAGTCGGCAGAGAAGACGGAAGGATAGGGAAGTGTTGAACTTCCGCATTAGATAATTCGCAGGCAATTCAGGGCGGCAGTGTCAAGTGTTCTTCAGTACTTACCTAATATAAATGATTTCTATGAATAATCATTTGTTATCTTTTAAATAGACTTGTAGTTATCACCAAAAATTTAATTTAAGTCTTTAATAATTCAATGGTATCACATACGATATGAACTGTCGGGCGTGTTTCTCAACGATAGCTATTCTCCACGCTCCATCCTATTATCTTGATTATTATGATTAAATTATCATATTTGG
Source organism: Eumeta japonica (assembly GCA_005406025.1). Classification (NCBI taxonomy): domain Eukaryota; kingdom Metazoa; phylum Arthropoda; class Insecta; order Lepidoptera; family Psychidae; genus Eumeta; species Eumeta japonica. The sequence goes on from BGZK01000324.1 coordinate 216,054, forward strand.
CGGGATATACGATTGACAAATTAAATAGCGAAAATGTTATATATAAAACGGAACACCTGTGACAGGTGACAGTCGACCGTCAATCGTTCGATTTTATAAACGTACGGAATATTTCTTATAGCCTAAGAACCCGTGAACACCAGACTTACGTCATTGAGAAAAGCTGGCAGACTGGCTACTATGAAGTTTGCATCAACGTGGCTTTGGAAGATAACAGGTAGCAAAGGTTTATAAAATTGCTCCCAAAAACATTAAATTACAGAGCGAAATTTTTCTATGTTTTTCGGGATAGTATTACAAATCACGATATTCACTGCCAAGCATTTAGTATCGCGGCAGCATCGCGCCAGACACTCCTAAACTCTCATACGTTGTCATTATACTTACGTTATAGTATAGAATCTGAATTATACATATGTTTTAAAAATATTAAAAAATGTTTCCTTAGTAACTTGTAGAATAACTATTTAAAATGTTTAGTTAGCATTTAGCCAGACGTACGTCTGGCGTTTTAGAGCCTATTGATAATAATGTTTAATTAAAAGCCCACGTCAGACGTACGTCTGATGACTAAAACTAGTTCAAAAACAAATGGTAATGATTTTGATATGCAAAATAATTTAAAGACATTTATTTCTGTTTTTTCATTTTACCTCCTTTACGATAAGGACCGATACTTGCACAAAGTGGATTTTACTTCGAGTCCCCACGACAAACTTGTAATAAAATATTGCTTTTACATACATATTTTTATTAAAAGTGATTTTATTATTTGATAGTATTTAATAACTTATTACACACTTTTTTTGTTATTTTTTGTAAGTACACATATTTACGTGTGGTACGTTAAATTCCATCTTTATCGTATATCCCTTATATGTTTTATACACGTTGTGATATATTGTTTCATATTTACAACATCATGTCGAAAAAACAATTTTACATCTATAAACAAGATTTTATCCCAAATTCATAAGAGTTCTTCCACTTGTCCAATTACATCATATTTTTTTACATATGGTAATACTGTCAAATTATTTTCGATTCTATTTTACATATAACAAAGAAATCATACACTAAAACACATTTATAGAAAATCTATAAGCAATGAACATTTTTATGTCGCAATTTTCTTCAAAGTTTTCGTATAAATAATACGGAGCGGATGTTATAGTATTAGAGGGCGGCGCTAAACACATTTTAATTTTATAAATAATCAACTTCTTTGAAGTCGCCATAAGCACACAAAAAGTCTATTTAGATCCGTTCGCTGAATCGTGTCGGCGACGGGCGACACGGCATTAAGATCGTTCCAGCGATACGGCAGGGAGGAACCGTGGAAGGTAAAATTTTCCACGAGCGCTCATTGAAGTATATCATCCAACGACGACGGGGCGGCTACGTCGCGCGCAGGAAATTGCCGCGAAAAAGTAAAACATTGCACGAACTAGATAAAAAACGTAAATAAAAAGTGGAACATAACTCTGACTGTGCGAAAGGGAACATAAATATATGTATACTATTGTGCGTTAATGTGACTGTTATTGTATGATATTCGAGTCATTATGCACCATTGCTCCATAGTATAGTTGTTCTAGTTGTACTGGATACTTCTATTATGAATTTTTGAAATATAACGTCAAAATTGCTGTGATTCATTTAACATTTGAGCTCATATTAAGAGTTCATAAAACTGTTTTAGTGCGCTAGTGACTATGGGAAACCATTTGTATGAAAAAGCACTAACTGCAGAGTTAAATCTTGAAATTTTGGAGCACGATACTTTTTCTTGGTGGATGCGTTTTTTGTTTAAATCAATACTAAAAGCTTGAACCAATATACGTGTAAGATAACAATGAATTCTTAAATAGGTATAATAAAAAAATTATGAATAAATAAGTCTGAATAATACAAAGAACAATGTATATTAAAATGCACCGCATATGTGCAGACATGCGGTGCGTAACGTCTTCTTGAATATCGAAATAGATCAGAATCGAGACCATGATTGACAAAGAAATCACTGGATATTAAGGATAAAGAAGATCAGTTTACATCCACGTGAAATCTTTCTCTTGCGGGTAAGAACTCAAATTTTACACGATCAAAAGTTTACGCCTACAAAACAGAACTAAGTTTATATCAATTAAAAAAAAAATAATTAAGCGGCCGATCTTTGTAATAATTATTGCAATAATGATAAATTATTTCAAACGAAACAAATGACTGACATTTCAACGATATACAAAACAGGACAGAAACTACAATTAATTCCGCGTCCATCGCCCGCTTACGAAATTTCGCCTCCGTAGTGGAATTCCATTTGAGTTTGCGCCTCGGGACAGACCCCGGACAAATCGGAATGTTCTCGAAGAATAAAAGAGATAGAGGAAACACTGCGGACGAACAGGTAGCCGGGACGGCGACGGACGTGACCGTTTTAGATGTTTTAATATTCTAGTATTATTTTTTTTCGCGAATTACTAGTGAAACAATACAAGAAAAGCATCCATTTGAATGTCAGTTGAAAAGAGGAAGACTTTAATTATTTACAGTGACAGGACATACTTTTATAGGTATACGAGTTCCGTACAGATACATTAAAATTCTATGCAATCATAAACAATTTTAAGAATAAAAAATGCGTTTCAACCTCATATTTCGCACTTCTATCGACGCTAGTTTTGTACTGTATTTATATAGCATAATAAACAACACACGGGCGTTCCGAACTCACTTTAAGAAAATTTAAAAATGTGTTTGATACAACACGAATTCGAGACAAACGGAGCTGCTACCTCAAAATCAGTTCCGGGCCGCGTATTTTTTCCGCTTTCATGTATTATTTATTAAGAGCGCACGGCACACATTCGAGGCGCCAAATAAAATTTACACGAACGTCGAGGCCGCTAATTGTTTTACGGCAGCATAAAGGCACCCTAAAAGGTCCTCCGACCGAGGACAAAGGATAGGTGTGCGTTAATAATGAATCAGAACTGCTTCTTGGAGCCACTAGCGAACTACACAAAGTTCTGGAGGCTTAAACCGAACGGGACATTAGCGAGAGCGTCTAATAGACTGCGCATCGCGTAAGCATTAAAGCGGTCTCCCGATGAAGTTTGTTTAGAACTGAACTGATGGGAGATCATGAGATAAATGATGTGATATCGTAATAAGATGAAAAAAATATTTGCTCCGGAAAAAAAAATCAAAGTTCCGCTGGTACACTTTTGAGTAATTTTAAAAAGGAAGAGATTGAATATTAAAATGCATTTAATTAATTATTGTTTAGATATCTTTTACATAGCAAAAGCGCACATGACGAACGAACACTTTACAGAAAGAATTTATATCTTTTTTAAAGTCTAAAACCGTTGTAGTCATGTACTACAATATCGAATATTCGATGTTGTGGTAACTTTCATTAAAAAAACATGTGTGCAAATGAGTGTATGCGCCTGTTTGCGTTTCTGTGGGCGTGCGTGCGTGCCTATGTGCATACGCAATTACCTCAGCTGTAATATGAGCTCAGTACCTGAAAAAAAAAAATATCTTCTTTTAGTAAATTAAATTACAAAAACAAATTAACAAACGACACGTAAAGAATAAATTATAAACTACAATAATTTACAATAAATCAGTTAATAAATGAGAGGTAAACTAACAAGTCGGGCCACAACAAATAACTTTTGTAAGTTTTTTTTTTAATTATATTCTTGAAAAAATTATTCTGAAGATCATCTAATATTTTTGCTAGTTCGTTTCATAGTGTTTATCAAGTTAATAGCCCTCACACATCTGTGACACTAATGCCCGTCGCAGATCATAATTGAGATGGTTATTACGTGACCAAAGAGTTTCTCCTGGTCATTTAATTCATTTTCACAATATGCAAAGACACTGTAGAGAGGGTAGTACAAAAGGCACAATAAGAGAGTAACTGAAAATAATAAGACCACTAACAAAAGACGTCATAACAATATTAAGAAGATTACTCAGCCAATGACGCACGGCACTGTCACGGGTACTAGAGATATTGTTATCCGATCGTTACCGTATCTATGTCACAACACCATTCCTTTATTTATTGTAAATAACGTTAAATGACGTTCTTTGAAAAAGGTCAACGTGTAACAGCAGACTACAATTGGATAACGGTAGACTGTAAACTTAAAGGGTTGACGATGATGATAATGATGAAAATTTATAAAAAAATTGACGACCGTTGTACTTTATTTTTGTGTTAAAAGTGTATTATTTTACATTTTAGAGGTATAATTATACTTATATTTCTTACTAAATTACATAATAAATTATTCCACCGAAAAGTATCATTAATAGCATTATAAGCCAACATTCAATGAGCCTCAGCACTAGATTACACGCCGCGCCGTGGAGACGACAAAGGCATCAATCATTGTACACTTGTCGTTAACCAGTTGAGAGCGCGCACTACAAAGGAAACTTAAACAGACGTCGGGGCCTACGTACATAAATTTTGATGGATCTTCGAAACTTCGTCCATACATTAATTCTCTGTGACTCGTCCTTAATAGGAATCCGTTAAAACTAAACGACATACTACGCATTCAAGCTTTATGAAAAGCGCTATACATAATTTTGAATGAACTTTCTTCTTTGTTCTTTTTTACTTATATCCTAATCGGTTATATATATATCTCTAGACTACGACTTCGTAAATGAAGATGTAAAATAAGTTTATATATAGTTTGATTAGCTAAACTCGGATTCCAATATATTTACCCATATGCAAAATTGTATATTTTCTTTGGATGGGCGGATCGCAAGGAAACGAATTCTGTAGACGTAACACCTAAATTTAGTAACTAGATTTCAAGTAATAAGGGAAGAAAGTAAATGGCAAGCTAAAGCGTTATTCACATCGCGGTAGACGCAGTAACTTTGAGGGTCCGAATGTAACAAACTTTACGTTACAAGTGGACTGCTAGCCCAATTTATATGCTAATTTTATGCGGAAAGCTAGGATTTGTTCAGTCCCCTAACTTTTGGTAAGTTGGATCGAAAATGTGCGTTGATAAATCTCTTGTAATATTATGTAACTAATCCAAACAATAATGGAGCAATTTACGAAATAAGTTAACGACAGTTTAGGGAAAAGGGGAAGTTAAGATTTATGGGTATCATGCTTTCATCTACTCGTGGGTCTGGAGGCGCGGATTTCGTACTCTGATACACCGATTTGGGTTTGGTGCGTAATTACATTTCTCGCATTCACCGCCGGCCCCAGTCTAGAGCCTGACCATATATCTTTAACAAGGACAAACGGCTTACCGATATAATTTTTCGTAACGACCCCGATGTCGATCTGATTTTGAGATCGATTCTACGATTGCGCTCTCGATTTCAATTTTGGTATCGGTTTCAATTCGGCTTTTTAACCCGACCTTGATGCTGTTTTAGAGTCTAATATTTGTTTGGGGTCCAAACAAAAGAGTCTCTGTTAAACCAATTTTCTTATTTTTGTGTCTATTTTGCCATTCGACAACAAAATCTTATACTCCCTCTGAAGAGGGATACAAGTAAAAGTAGACCAAGAGTTCACATGTGAATCAGTTTTCTGTAAGATAAGTGTCCAAATTACGAAAGTGTGTTTTTTACATCATAGTTCCCTTTTTCATTAGTACCATTTCCAGTAGAATTTCCACAGACCATCTAGAAATGTTTTGTTTAACTGACAAATTCGATAATGTGTTCGATATACAAGTAATTCATTAGAGTGGCCTCGGAAGGTTGGTCTTTAGATTTCTTTTCTATTCATAAAACGTCAATAAATACATATGGCACTGTCACTGAAACATCAAGAAAAATATAAAAATAAAAAATTAGAACAAATATAATAGAAAATTATACAAAAGATAATAATTTATAAATATCTAATTATAACTATGGTCTAACCGGCTTACTTTCGACTTCGATTTGTTTTGCTAGATTTATTACATAAAGGAATTATAATTTCTTTTCAGGATATTGTTTCCTTTTCAGTACATATCGACGCCGCTGCATACACCTGCCGGTTTAAAGCCACCGCTAGGCGGACGTCCACTAACAAAGGCGCGGTTAAGGCTAAGCTTGGTCTGTGAGAGGAAACAGAAAAACATATGATACTTTCGTGTATTATGAAACCGTGACTTTTCTGGCAGTGTCACATTACATTACAACGTCGATTTGAGTCAGATTTTAATTTAAAACAAATAAGCATCCCATCGTTAAGGCAAATCCTCTCACAGTCTTTTTACTTCGAGGCGAGGGCACTGAATCTCAAGGCCTCCACTGCGGGTTGGAAGTTGCTGATGACCGTTCTCATCGATTTCAACATTCCGGGTCGATGGTTTAACGAGACACGGCGTGGATGGTTTAATTAGATTTAAGTTAAAAAGTAATTGTATTGTAAGCATTGTAACATAATACAATTTCTTATTTATATTTCGAAAAACTGTTCCTTTTCCTCACATCTTTTTTTTTTGTATATTGATACATAATTGTATAAATGAAGAAGTATTGGAGTAAAAGATGTAAATCCTTTTCGTAATGAAATTATTATTAAAACAATAAGATAAGTACTTTTACAAACTTTAATAAATAAAATTAAAATTACTATAGATTTTGTAAGAATTTATAGATAAAACAGTTAGTTGTTGAACTTAGAATCAGTTTAAGAATCAAGTAAAACTAATAAATACATCTTCTATCCCAAAATTGTTGATAATTTTTTTTTAATACGACTACCATAATAATAATTTATTATAAAAAAAATATTAACTCAAATTTTATTCGAAGAAACAAAAATGAGACCAAAACGACGAAACAGAATCGTCAACAAGCAAAAAATTTTTTAAAGGTTTAAAAGATAAAATATATAAACCATTAGAAGCACTCTCCTGTGTTCCTTGAAGTTTCGCTGAAAAAAAAAGCTCTTTGCAGTTACAGCAGTAAACTGAAAAAGTTTGAAACTCCAAAGGATGTCTCAAGAGTTTCAGCAATAAACGGAGAATTCGTAATAAGATTATGAAACAATAACAAAATTTCCCGTGAGCAAAAACAAGAGAAGAAAAATGTTTAGGAGATCAAACGACTTGATATCGAGTTTCAGACATTTTCGGCATTGCTTGCTCAAACTGGAAAACATATCGAAACGTTTACATATCGCTTCGCAAATAAAGTTACGTGGAAATCGGTGAAAGTCGTTTTTGTCGGCGACTATTTAATTTAGAACTTATATGGAGGAGACTTATATAAATAAATGTATAGATAATACGAAGGCCACTTTGGAATTATGAGATACGCCAGATTTCCCGGGGTTATAATTGCGCATGCGTGCACATCCACTTGACTACAAAAGCGCGCGCAGTAGTCGCTTCCCGCTTTTTTAAACGTAGATGACGTAAAGTGTGTTTCTGTGTATATTTTGTAAGTAAGTAATGTATTTGGTCCGTAATCATTAGCGAGCTATGATATACTGTGATTTTAAGATTCGTTTATTCGAAGAGCAATGTGTGCAGAAGGTACAAGTCAACATTAAATAATGAAGCGCCATCTCAAGCCATTGTGTTTGGACGGCTTAGAAAATTTCATGAGAGGCGCATGATGTACCTAGCGCACGATTCAGAATACTCTTATTGTATCTCGTTGAGTTCCACATCGTCTAATAGAACATCATAAATCCGAGCGTCTAAAGATCGGCCGACCAACATTAAAGTTATTAAATAAAGGCGGTCATCTTACAATATCATAAAGTGTAACAGTTGATGGAATGTACACTCCTTTTTATGACTTTCCTCCTACACGTCGGGAAAGTAGGGTATGGATTCATAAAGATGATTCGACGCCGACGATCGTGAAAAGGTATGTCTAATAAAAGAAAGTTATGTTTGTCGTGTTTTTCAGGAGCATAGGCTCGGTCAAAGCTATTAAATTAAAACGGCATAAACCTGCCACCGCGGCCTGTGATAGTTCAGTACAGACAAGTTCTCCAAACTCGCAGAATCAGATGCTTAATGCTGCACCACGACAACGCATCCTGTCATACCGCTGTACTCACTCTCAACTTTTTGAAGGAAAATAATATTGTAATCTTAGTGCATCCGCCTTACTTACCGGATCTCACAATGTACTACTTTTGGTTGTTTTTTAATGTAGAAAAACATTTGCATGGTCGCCTTTTTAGATTAGAAAAATAGATCGACTTCATTACCACTGAATATTTTGACTCTATCTTTGTAAATGCTTTTGCGATGCTTTAAGTTGGTAGGATATTCGTTTACAGAAATGTATTAACAATTGAAGGACCTGTATCTCAATAAATTTGGAGTGATCTTCGTATTAACCCAGTTTGTATAACATTTTTGCAAACTTCGTAACATAAGCGTACAAAACTAAGTTTAATTTATTAAAATAATACGTATTTAATAAATATACAATAGTATATCATATTTGATATATATTATATTTGATACATATAATATAGTATAGTAAAAGTTACAGCAACGTAACTTACATTCATATTCAAGGTTACAATAAATCCAACTAGGTTTAATAATTTTATTTACGAAGAGTTCCACCACAAAATATAAACGTTAATTGATAAATTAAACATAATATTTACCAGATAAATATATCGACAATTCGTCAAATCTTCCAATTAATGCATATGAATAACCTTTTTTTCTCTTGGTGGAACCAACCATTAACATGTTTTATATATTATATACGGTATGTATAGAATTAAAACATACATTTCCTTAGAAGTAACCAAATCCAAAACTTGTATAAGCGGCATAATGTTATACGAAAAGAGCACGGCTTTACGGCAATACGAGGGTATTAAGTTCATACTCCTCACGCTTATCATGCGTGCTGAAGACTTGGTATCGTGACACAAAATCTGTCACCCTGAAATTTCAATTTTGGATTTTAATGTTATTTCTGAATCACTACAATCAAGTAACTTTTCAAAATTTCAGCTTCCTACATGAACAGGTGTTTCTGAACAAAATCGATTGACGCAGGACATACGCAGAAACTGGCCATTCCTACATTGCATAAACGTGTCGTTTTTCTAATTTTGCAGTGAAAAATTAAACTTCAGTCATGCCTTCAAAAATTTAATAATAATCATTTAAATTCCACATAACGCATGCCATATACGTGCATGATATAATGTTCAGATATAAAATGAAATGTTACCGACAAAACCAACAGACATAATCGGATGTATCCATCGTCCTGGAACACGTGCGTCACATAATACGCTTTTCGTGCCCATAAGCCGTCATTTGTATATACGAACAGCTTCATCTTTACTTCACACCATATTCATTCGGATTAACATTTATTTGATACTTGATAACCACCTCATTGGGACGGCAATCCACGACCAAACTTTTGTGCTAATCGTCGAAACATTTCTGACCTAGTAAAAGTCTCTACGAATATTCAAGATCTTTTAGAAATAAGTTTTATATGCTACATAGCTAGGAGTGTACATTGCAATTTGTCTATAACTTTTCAACCCTTGAAATATAAAAAAATATAGGCCCTTGAACTCCGATTTTTCAGCCTCAATATTCGAGCTCTTGACTTGATCGAAAATATAATTAATATATTAATAAAAAAAAAAACTAAAAATGTAAAATCCTAGTGGATACTTTGCTGAGAAAAAGGACACAAAAGTCATGTAAATAGATGATGACTTTCAACGTGGAAAACGTTACTATCCAAAATACGAATATGCGCATAAATTAAGCACAGATGCCGGTTAAACTGCAAGTCTCATTTTCACACGTTCAGGTCGCTTTCACCTCAAGTAGCGAGATTTTGTTGAAGTAGAGCTTTACTTTCCTCTTAACATATGGAATAGGAAGTGAGATAGCGGCACGGATAGTTATAATGCACAGAGGGCTTAGTGGTCCCAAAGGTGATGTTGATATCAAGTGGCTGCATCGATTCTGGTTTATAATAGCCTACTTTATATTACGCTATTTCAAATTACCAGTTTTGGCCAATTGAAAGGTGTAGGCTTTATTCGTATTTGCGTCTAGTGTTTTATTCGTACTTGCGTCTGAAACATATTTCTAAAAATCATAAACAATGCTAAGAAATTACTTGAAGATTGTATCAAAGGGGCAGGTATATTGGTTGGAGGGAAATGCACAAAAAGTGCTAATATTTTGTGCAAATCTCGGCAGAAGTACACCTAACCCGCCATAATTTTTTCATTCTAGATTAAGAATTTGCCTTTAAACCGTCTCCTAAATTAATTCAGAGCGGTTCAAGATTGCTAACAACCATCGTCCCTAAGGCGGGCCGGGACCAACAGCTTAACATATTTTTCATGGCAAAGAGAAAGTTCTTCAATTTGACGCGATTATATTTTACCATATCATTATTATGCAAATATGGTTTGTGTTTTTAGATGACATTTTGCGATTGTGCTATGGAATATGTAAATTTGATATATTCCATATATACGATTTGACGATTGTTCGATTATATTCCTAATGCATTTCATATTAGAATTCACTCGAACTCTTCACGCTTGCTAAAAGGTTCACCGGGACCGCAAACTAGCGTACACCGCACGAATCGATCGAGTAGTAAGCACCGTGTTTGCGCTACCGATGCAGCCGTCGGCTCCGCGGGGTCGCGTGCCGCACGCCATGCGGGCCTTATCGGAATGCACTATAGTCTGGATCGGAATACGAGCCCAGTTACACCGCATATACTCGTTAGTCATTTTCCGATTTGATTACCCGAAGGCGAGGGTAGAAAGGTGAAGAAAATCATACGTTTACCTATCGCGGTGTTCTGGCAATAAATCACTTCGTTTTACAATCACAAGCACACTCTTACAACTGACGTCGTTGACGGTCTATTGAGAAGTTGTGTAAGAAATCTCATGTCGGTATTAAACGTAAATTCTGCATTTCAAGCATCAAACAGACACAGGCTTGGAACTGTATAATACCTGGGATTCCAAATATTTTAATTTTTTTAAGCAATAAATATAATTTTGAATTTTGTTCTCCATTCTGTGCTATATAATACTGCACGTTGTGGTTATTTTTAAACAATTTGACGCCCAATAATAACCGTACAACAGTATATTGTATGCAGTCGCGATCGATAGGCACGGGATTTTTCGCCTTACGGAATTTAAAAAACGACTAGTTCGTAGCGAAATTACTAATTAGTACTGAGTTCTTAGATATTTTAAAATTACTTCTTTCCACTCTGCATATCAATATAATCCCGCGATTATATTCCCCTTGTGAAAATAATACTTTTTCAAATACAAATGCGAAACTTTTCTTTTTATTAAGTCTCCTTCATCGTTACGTGGTCTACTATGTAAATGTATAATTTTCCTCGATACAGATATACAGGTAGGTGAGTGCTTTCAATGAAAAGTATAATGAAAAAGAATATTAGCTTTCGGCGGTCGCTCCGTCTGCACGGACACAAAACTAATACTTTCGTCTTCTACAAGTACCGATAGCGCTGTCAATTATATTCTCGATTCCAGTGCTATCTTTCGGAATCCCACTTACCCGAACTAAGTTATTAATTATATTTATATAACACTTGAATGATTAATCTTTTTGCGAGTATTAATACATTCGAATAATTAATTTCGATTTCATGTGGTGTGACAAGCATATCCGAAAGGAAAATAGATTGATACAGAACTAGGAATTACAAAAGCAAATAATAATCAGAAAAATATTTTGCAGAAAATATAAATAACATAATACCTGGTTTTCGCTATTTATATCGGCTATATTAAATTTATGTGACTAGATTTTATTGCATCGACTAAAACCGTGTTCTGTAGGCGTAGAGCTTTACTGAATCCACTCAAACCTGTACCGAAAATCATTCATAGAGAAACTTGTGCAGTACAGCACAAAAAAAAAAAGAAACGTAATCAATTCATTCGCCGATTCGTACAGCAAAACAAATAACTAGGATGACTATCGCTTTTCACAGGCTAACGACTACAATAGTCCCGTACGCTTCGCAAAAAAGCAGATAATTTCGATCAGAAAACAATTCGTCCGACAAAGAGAGAGAAGCACCGCCCTCATGCCGATCGCGTTATATGGAGGCATTCTAGTCCGGTACAAGGCGCACGCCCGGCCGGAGCGGCGCATTTATCTTCGCGCGTCAGATAATGAAATGAGCTCTCCACCGAGGAGACAGTAACTGCATCATATTCAAAGATATCCCGTGCCGATTCCGAGGATCGGAATCCATTTGCTAAATTAAGCATCGGCTCAATAACGCCGACGAATTAAGATCGATAAAGGCGAATTAATGCAGTTATTTCTGGACGAAGGTAGGAATCGGGGCATCATGTAGATACGTGTACATGAGGTATGACGTACATGGTACGTATTCAGAACGTATTGAGGATATGAACAGATAATAGTCTTCTGTTTATGCGACCTAGATAATTGCATTGGCTTATTTTGAGATTCTAGGGAAATCTGCTGTCAAACCTGGTTTTTGAATAGGCAAAAACTATGAAAATTGAAGAGTTATGGATAAAAAAATATGAAGTAATAAAATATATCTACAAAATCAAATAAGTAATAAACACGAATATTGTTTTGGAGAAATTATTATATGGAATAGTTGAATTTTATTATTCTAAACAATAAATTCTGGCATTTATATACCAGGTAGTTATACGTATGTATATATATATATATATCTATTTCCCAAGATCTTTAAAACTATTGAACCTATCAGCACGGGACCATGACTAATCGACGCAAAATCGTCTATAGATGGTCTTAAGCTATTCGTAATAAAAAAAAATTAAAAAATATATTTGTATGGATGTTTGTCATATGTTGAAGGCTGAATGGATTGTAATTGAGATTTCACTATTTAACATGGAATCGTTTTCAGATCGTTGTAGGCTATTCATATTACAAAAAATGTAAAACTATGTTCAGGTGTGTTTGTATAGACGTTTGTCATATGCTGAAGGGTGGACGGCTTGTAATTAGGACTTGACCATTCAACTTGGAATAGTTTGTCGATCGTTATCGGCTATTTATAATATACAAAATGTAAAAAATGGGTTAATATGGAAATTTGCCATACGGAGCCATCCATAAATTACGTCACACGTTTGGGGCGCGGGCGGTCAACGAAATGTGACAATGCGCGACAAGGAGTAGGTCAAAACCTTTGTGACGTCAAATCCGAAATACGAAAACGTAAAAAGGTTTATATCTTTTATTTTGTCCAAAATTTAAGAATTTTGAACAAAAAAATTGTAAAAACTTCTGTTTTCATTTACGTGTGACCACCTGCAACAAAGAAGGGGGGGGGGGTCAAAAACCTGACGTTGACAATTGGACGGATTGTAATCTGTAATTACTAACATCCAGACCAGAGACGGGCTAAGACTGGAAAAGACCGCCATTAGGATAGCAAGAACGGCATTGGACCTGACAATGAATTCAGAGTCGACATCGGTGACAAGAATATCATTGGGATCAGAATCGACATCGATAGCAAGAACATGATCGGGATCAGAATTGACATCGATAACAAGAATATAATCGGGATCAGAATTGATATCGATAACAAGAACATGATCAGGATCAGAATTGGCATAGATAACAAGAACATGATCGGGATCAGAATTGACATCAATAACAAGAACATGATCGGGATTAGAATTGATATCGATAACAAGAACATGATCAGGATCAGAATTGGCATAGATAACAAGAACATGATCGGGATCAGAATTGACATCAATAACAAGAACATGATCGGGATTAGAATTGATATCGATAACAAGAACATGATCAGGATCAGAATTGGCATAGATAACAAGAACATGATCGGGATCAGAATTGACATCAATAAGAACATGATCAGGATTAGAATTGGCACAGATAACAAGAACATGATCGGGATCAGAATTGGCATAGATAACAAGAACATGATCGGGATTAGAATGGACTTCGATAACAAGAATATAATCGGGATCAGAATTGACATCATAACAAGAATATAATCGTGATCAGAATGGACATCGATAACACGAACATGATCGGGATCAGAATTGGCATAGATAACAAGAACATGATCGGGATCAGAATTGACATCGATAACAAGAATATAATCGGGATCAGAATTGATATCGATAACAAGAACATGATCAGGATCAGAATTGGCATAGATAACAAGAACATGATCGGGATCAGAATTGACATCAATAACAAGAACATGATCGGGATTAGAATTGATATCGATAACAAGAACATGATCAGGATCAGAATTGGCATAGATAACAAGAACATGATCGGGATCAGAATTGACATCAATAACAAGAACATGATCGGGATTAGAATTGGCACAGATAACAAGAACATGATCGGGATCAGAATTGGCATAGATAACAAGAACATGATCGGGATTAGAATGGACTTCGATAACAAGAATATAATCGGGATCAGAATTGACATCATAACAAGAATATAATTGTGATCAGAATGGACATCGATAACACGAACATGATCGGGATCAGAATTGGCATAGATAACAAGAACATGATCGGGATCAGAATTGACATCAATATCAAGAACATGATCGGGATTAGAATTGGCACAGATAACAAGAACATGATCGGGATCAGAATTGGCATAGATAACAAGAACATGATCGGGATTAGAATGGACTTCGATAACAAGAACATGATCGGGATCAGAATTGGCATAGATAACAAGAACATGATCGGGATCAGAATTGACATCGATAACAAGAATATAATCGGGATCAGAATTGATATCGATAACAAGAACATGATCAGGATCAGAATTGGCATAGATAACAAGAACATGATCGGGATCAGAATTGACATCAATAACAAGAACATGATCGGGATTAGAATTGATATCGATAACAAGAACATGATCAGGATCAGAATTGGCATAGATAACAAGAACATGATCGGATCAGAATTGACATCAATAACAAGAACATGATCGGGATTAGAATTGGCAGATAACAAGAACATGATCGGGATCAGAATTGGCATAGATAACAAGAACATGATCGGGATTAGAATGGACTTCGATAACAAGAATATAATCGGGATCAGAATTGACATCATAACAAGAATATAATCGTGATCAGAATGGACATCGATAACACGAACATGATCGGGATCAGAATTGGCATAGATAACAAGAACATGATCGGGATCAGAATTGACATCAATATCAAGAACATGATCGGGATTAGAATTGGCACAGATAACAAGAACATGATCGGGATCAGAATTGGCATAGATAACAAGAACATGATCGGGATTAGAATGGACTTCGATAACAAGAACATGATCGGGATCAGAATTGGCATAGATAACAAGAACATGATCGGGATTAGAATGGACTTCGATAACAAGAATATAATCGGGATCAGAATTGACATCATAACAAGAATATAATCGTGATCAGAATGGACATCGATAACACGAACATGATCGGGATCAGAATTGGCATAGATAACAAGAATATGATCGGGATCAGAATTGACATCATAACAAGAATATAATCGTGATCAGAATGGACATCGATAACACGAACATGATCGGGATCAGAATTGGCATAGATAACAAGAATATGATCGGGATCAGAACTGGTATAGATAACAATTCTGATCCCGATCATATTCTTGTTATCGAGATTATGTTAACAGATAATAATCTCTACTAACAGAATAAAACAGACAATAGCAAATTATAATAAATTCATAATAAAATCAAAAATGAAGATTCATTCTATGCACACGCGAGCGAAATCACAGGCATATTTGGATGATAAAAGAAATTGTTGCTGAATTTTAATTTACGCTCAGCGAAGCGGGCGGGTAACGGCTAGTCATTTACAACGAAAAAAAAAATGAAAAATCCGAAAGTGCACGCCTCATAATGTTCATTTCATTTTTGATCAGAAACAAATTCTATTGTTGACTTACAAAGTGAAACGGAGAACAGAAGAGAGAGAGAGAGATGAAAATAGTCGGTGATAATTTTGCACGTGACGTAAAATAACGTGTGGGAATGCTCTACTCTCATTATGGCGCTATGTAACGATTTTGCAATATAACACCGTTCTTGTATCCCAATTCAGACAATAAATCAGCAAATAAGGGATGTTTTGAAAACTAGACACATTAAGTTATGTGCATTAAGTGTAGTGTTAAGTGTATTTTTGTATTCATTTGCTTTAGTATAAAACAAACACCGTAGTTAAAAAGTTATAACTACGGTTGTCCGTTGGCTTGTGAATGTCCGGTGACATTTGTCTAGACGTTTTAGAAAAATAAATGCAATTGACTGTTATAAATACTTCTGAATAATTATTCATGAGGAAACAATATTTCTTGTCATGATTGAACTCATAACTGTATTAAATACATTAATGAAATTTGATGGATCTTCTGGGTATTTTTCGTGAAAATTATCATCGACTATCTCTCATTTCCCTTTTTTTGTTCTCTGTTACACTTTATAAAGAATAGCATTTGTTTTTGATCAAAAATGAAATGAGTATTATAAGGTGTGCACTTTTGGATTTTCTAATTTTTTTTTATATATTCTCCAAAACATAAAAAGAAGTAAACACTTTGAACAGCGTTACTTGAATTTGAATATCGATTGGCGAAAAAAATTAAGTTGTTTTGAAAAAATATTTTTTTGTAAACATTTTAATAACGACTTCTTTTGAGCAATATAATTGATTTCAACGATACTTGCAATGTTCACAGCAGCTTTTTTACGTCAAAAAAGCATGTACGTACGCATGCATGCACAGACACACATACTTATGAAGTGATCAGAAAAGCTTCCAAGTATTTCCATAGACCACAAACTATCGATACCAGATGAAATGTCGATTTTTGAAAATCGAATGGAAAAAATATCTTTCTGATGTAATATTATAAAATTCCTTAGTTTCTTAGCAGGAAATTTAAAAAAAATTGTCGAGGACATCATGTGACATATCAGATAATCGGGTTTATTAAGAGAAATATAGATACATTTTTTGATTAAATAAAAAAAAAACAGTATAAGAGACATTAAAAATATATACGAAGATTGGCCTATTGCCCCTATGGCCTACATATATTTATATAATGCCTCAAATATAATGCCTCACACATACTTTACAAGAAAATTTAAAATAAAATTCAGTTTTTATATATTTCTACGACAAAAGAAGATATTGATAAAGGGAAATAATTTTTGGAATGTGTTTGTATAATTTTACCGAGAACTTCACCGACTGAGGGCGAGGACCGAGAAGTTCAATTCATCTAGTGACTACCAATTACAGTAGCCTACTTCTACGAAAGAGTCTAGTTGATATTCTAGACAACGATAAAATTTCCATTTATTTGAATATTTAAAGCTTTTATTTTAGTTACCACAAGCACATGGTATACAGTATAATAGTATATTATAGGTTGGAATAGCAAGCACAGGTTGTAATTTCGACGATTTATTTTAGTTACTACAGAGAAATTTGAGTTATTAAATAAGTAGTAGATAATGATGAATTATAGTAGGAAAAGCTCTCCATGAAAGTTCGACTCGCCCGTTGCTAGTTTTTCATAAACAGGTTGAAAAATGCGGCAAGAACGAATAATCTTATATTAGGATTGCCATTGTCGATTCAAAAGTTGAATAAGATGCAATATTAATAAATTCAATTTACGTGCGATAATTAGAACGAGAAGTGATCAAAAATACTACCATTGCCAAAATTTCTTACTGATATTATGATCTCAGAATTTAACTCTGTCATAAACAACATTGAAATTCAAAATGGCTGACGAAATATACGAAGTCGCGAAACAAGCATAATGAACGAGAAATAGAAAATAATAACTAAATTCGAAAAAAATGTTGTATTTCGATAAAGTTAGTAGTTATTCCGAAATTACTGAACTCAAAACCCAAAGTTATTGTAGGGGACTATAATTTTCAAGCTTTTCACTATCAGACGAAAAGTTTCAAAATTATGAAGGCAAAAATTCGTCTCTCTAATGAAACGTCTACATTTTCTTGGTGTTTCGTTCACGGCCATTCCCAAAGGATTTGAATTTCCACCGTATCTCTCGATTATTATTCGGACGTAATGAAAATCTGTCTCGAGCCGACGCAACGCGACGAGACGGCCCGATTCGCGACCGGCCTCCGATACAAAAGGGGCTTTGAAACGAAAATTCGGCATCGAAATACAAAGCGCAAATTTCCACATCCGTAAATTCATATTCAAGAGGCGCCCGCCCGATCCTCCGGCGCCGCGCCGGGCGAAAGCTCTGCTACCACTTTGAATTCGTCCCAAAAAATAAAACCCCTTTGACGGTGGCCAAAATTTTTTACGCAGCGCCTCCAAATTATTCAAATGGTTAGGATATAATGTTTATACGAAATGTAAATAGATCCTGTTGTGATATTTTTATTCAACACGCTCTCGTAATTGCACAGGTCAGGTATGTAGTCGTATTGTCGCAAGGAGAAATGAAAGCGTGCATTCTTTTGAAATCCCGTTATTATAACGATACATAAGCAGATTCTAAAATAAGAAGTTGTATATATGTTTATCGAAACGACTTTATTTATCGCACTTTGTAACAGCAGGGTTTCGGTTGGTAAAAATCGAACTTGTCACAAAAGTGTTAAACCCCATCTCACTGTTTATAGAGAGAAAGAAACCGCACAACGTTCCAAAAAAAGGGTGTACATCGAAACTAAGACAACAATACGCCTTAGCTTTTTTTTTATTTTATGTCATTAACAAGTATATCTATAAGATCACAGTAAATTAAAAATTGTCAAAAAGTATAAAAAAAAAATTGAGCCTAGACTATTGTATGGAAATATCTAAACCAAAATTTAGATTTAATATTTATGCAATATTAATTATATGTTATCTCCGAAACGGCCCTAAAGATTGTGAGGGCAATTTTTAATTTGATCTGTATTAAAATTCTTTTTGCTTTTCATGTTTATATAGGTGGGTATCTTTTCTAAAGTATTTCTTTATTTAGCGTTATTTCATAACTTTAGAAGTAAGTTATTAATTAATTCTCAATAACCAATAACAATAAATGTCATAAACTACAGACGAAACTATACATAGATAAAATATTTAGGTAAGGGTGATAGAAATATTTATTATTGGAAATGTACAACAATAACAATACGTAGAAAGTTATTAATTTAACACGGAAAATTTGAAGGAGCCGAAGCCAAGCAAAGCTCGATTGCCCAGTTAGTTATTATCAATAAGCCAATGTGGTCCTAGCTCGAAAGAATAATTTATTCCAAAATACGAATCTTTGCAAACGAATAAAACTCATTTGATACGCGCTTAAGCTCTTGTACAATGTTCCTTGTTTAGAAGGTACAGCTTACCGAATACCCTGGGACGGCTAAGTTCTATGTGACGTTACGCAGATTCCTTTTATTCTAAATAAAAACGTTTTGTATTATTTTAAAAAAAATGCGGATAAGTGCAAATCAAAATTTTCCACTTAACTACTAGACGAACTTTCGTCAACGTACCGCACTTCTTCCAACTATAGCTTCCGAATGCATCTTCCAATAGGGTGAACAACGGAGCGGCGCCGATCGTAACGAGCGGAATATATTATAAAGAGCGCGAGTCATTTCACAGACGCTTTCACGGCGCCATCCAATATGGATACGGCGCAGAGATTTGGTGCGCCTCGACGCTATCGAACTGGGAATATTTCATGCTACCCTTTCGAGTGCATGCATCGTCGATACGCCGCGCCGGATGAAAAGTTTCTGTTTTGTTTTTTTTTTTTTTTCTGTCGGTCTACCCGTACCGGCATAGCTTAAGTTTATTTGTTTATTATCGATTTTTATCGTACTTTCGATCCAAAATCCAAAGAATGTATTTCTCCACCTTTTATATGGAGCGATCTGGGTGTCGATTCCAATCTCGTTGTCGTTTTCAATTCAGATTCCGTTATAGTTCCCGACTCTCGATTTTGCTCCTCATCCTACTTAAACGATAGCGCTACCGGCTACATTCCGATTTAGATAAAGCCGAGGACAATTCTGTTATAATAATCAAATGTAAGCTATATTATATGGGGATAATGGAGCTTATTTTGAGTATAAGAATTTTTAAAATCGGTCTATTAGTTCGGCCATTAATACAAATGTATGGACGAAATCAGGTACTAATGCCAGTAGTTATAATAAAAACATACGTGTATTCAAATAAAACTTTAATGTTGAAATTTCAAGTCTATCAACCCAATAAAGACAAATATCTAAAAACCAGGTAAATATGACTTTCAGACATATTTTAATAAAAAAAATTTAGAACGAACACATACATGATATTGAGTTAAAATTTTTAAGTTGAATTATAAACAAACGGATAACTTTTAGTGCTCAAGAACATTATTTGTGGGAATTTTAATTGGCTTAATCCACACACTTAAGTAACTGATGGATATCATAAAACGAGAGACGCGCGCCAAGATGTACGATGCGACCTGTGTCTCCGCCTAACCTTCATAGCAGGCTTGAGCTTACTAATAAATAAAAACATTGAAAAAATTGTATAAAACAATCTGTTCAATTTAAAAAAATATTTTTTGTTTTAAATACACTGTTTCTTGAGAAAAGTTATAGACTATTTATATTTTGATTTCTAATTTTTCATTTATTTCTTTCAATAGATAATAAATACGAATGCGTGTCAGTACTAAGTGGCTTCTGGTCGCATATTGCTTTAATTAGTGTTGTTGCCTAATAGCAGTAGTCAAAGCAATATGCAGCGTGTATTGCATGCGCTTATTGCTTGGCGTGGTGTTCAATTAATCGTGATGGAACTAGTAACACCTCGAAATTAGTATCGGTGTATACTAATTTAAATTCACCCCGTAAAATAATGTCAATTCAGCAAAGGACAATCACTGAACCAGACCACGAAGTGTCATTTTGATAGGCTCTTTTTTGTATTTGTAACTGATTTCAATTACAGATCTTAAAAAAGAAATTAAAAAAGCACCTATTTTTTTAACATTTTCAATACCGCTCAATTTTGTTTTTGAATGACGTGTCATTCTGATCAATTGCGTTACGCTATTTATGTATATATTAATTCAAAACGTTATTCCTTTTTCTAATTAGAAAACGCCTAAAAACTCATTGATATAAATTAAATCTTTCTCTAGAGAATGCTATAATAGATCGACAACTTTTTAATATGATAATTTGCTGGAGGAATATCACACAGATTCTACACATCTGGACTACTTTTTTACTGACATTCCTGTTTTGACTACCAGTTTTAACTCATCTCCTGCTCTTGCCGAATCATTACTGAGGAATAATAGTCCGATTTGTAATATTAATTTGGAATTTAAATTTAAACATGTGAGTTCTGAAGAAGTTATCAAAACGTTTAAACCTTTAGATATGAAGAGAACTGCTGGCATTCATGGTTTTTCTATTATAATTGTAAACTCCATTATAGATTATATTGCGCCGCATTTGGCGTTTATCTTTAAAGATAAATTCATCATCTAAACACTTATTAATAAGTGTTTAGATGATGGCGTGTTTCCCGATTCGATGAAAGAAAGTAAAGTAATTCCATTATTTAACGGCGGTAGTGCATCAAGTCCCAATAACTTTAGACCCATATCTATACTACCGTCACTTAGCAAAATATTCGAATAATTAATCCTAACTCAGTTGTTAGTATATTTTTATACCAATAAATTAATGTCTAATAAACAATTCGGTTTTACTCGGGGTCGCTCAACAATCGATGCTGGCGTTAAGCTTTTGCAACATATTTTTGGAGCCTGGGAGGATTCACGAGATGCAATTAGTATATTTTGCGATATCTCCAAGGCTTTTGATTGCGTTTATCATGAAACTCTTATCGAGAAACTACGTCACTATGGAGTAACAGACCGGGTACTCGACCTTCTGAAGTTGTATTTGGGTAACAGGGTTCAGAGGGTTGATGTCAATGGTACGAAATCCTCTGGATCTATAGTCCACATGGGTGTACCACAGGGATCAATTCTTGGTCCTTTTCTCTTTTTAGTCTACATAAATGATTTACCTAGCCTTGTTAAGGATGTTCATGAGATAGTACTGTTTGCAGATGATACTTCTTTGTTATTCAAAGTGAAAAGGCAACAGCCCACTTATGACGATGTGAACAATGCTATCTCTAAGGTAGAGAAATGGTTTACTGCAAATAACCTACTTCTTAATTAAATGAAAATATAAATGTATAAAATTTTCACTTACAAATGTAAGACATGGATTCGGAACTATTTCGGTACGCAACAAAGAATTGGAGTTTGTTAGTTCTACAGTGTTCCTAGGAATTATTTTAGATAACAGGCTTCAGTGGGGTCCTCATATAACTAAGTTGACGAAAAGACTTAACTCTGCCGCACATACAGTCAAAAAAATACGAAATTCATCAGACGTCAAGACTGCTAGATTAGTTCATTTTGTCTGTTTCCATGGCGTGATGTCGTATGATATTTTGCTGTGGGGACATGCCGCGGATATCCATCAAATTTTCGTGCTGAAAAAGGGGACCGTTCGTGTTATAACAATATCAGACGTCGTGTATCTCTTAAGAGTAAAATTAAGAAAACCGTAATCTTATCTCTGGCGTACCAATTCATGTATGAAAATTTATTACGTGTAAAAAAATTTAGAAATGCTTAAAAGAAATAGTGATCGACATAAATTCAATGCCTAAGATAAAAATAACCTGTATTTACAATTACAGTTAGTCGACCATGCAAAGTAACAAATTCATTTAGGAACTTCTGTGTGCGCATGGCAATAAGGTACCTGCATATATAAGACTTACCAATGTATAAGTTCCAGAGCATTATTAAACTGTCACTCAGTAAAAAACAGTATTATACAATTTTCGAATAATTAATAGACAAATATCCATGGCTATGGGCGGCTCGATTTCTTAGCGGGTTGTTTCGTTCATCAATGGTTTTGTATTTATTTTGGATATACACGATAAAATTAGGTAAAAGCTACCCTTAAGCTTCTTGCTCGTTGTCTTTGAGGAAAAACTACCTTCTGTATGAGTGATATTACAAATTCGCAAAAAAAAATGACGTATTTCAAGTGTTATTTTACAAACTAAGATATTTTGGATTTCAATATGATTTAAAATTTAGCTACATATTTACTACATATCTGCGGGAATCTACTGCTTTCAACTATAAAAAACAGATTTCTTCCTATTTATGTAACTGCGGGTTTCCTTGCGCTTGCTCTTTATGCTATAGTGGTAATGGAGCTAACACCCTTCCTTCGCGAAGTGCCAATAAGTTATTTAAAAAAAATACATAATTTAAACGTTATTTTCTAAAAGACGATTGAAGACATACCGGTTAAAAAGCTACTATAACTTCGTTAAACATATACAAGAGAACCAATGCCTACCGCATCGAGCCTTATTTTAGATCACGTTCTTGGGACACTGGGCAATTATCTACATCTAGCAGATTTGTGTGGCTATATCAAACGATTCTAAGAAAAAGCATTGTTAATAGTTTTCAATTTATGAACACTTAATATCCAATCTCCTTTCACCGTGATTTGTTTTCAACGTGGACTTGGGTAAAGCTCCAAGTTCCGGCAAGTTTCTTTTTGTGTAGTATCCATTGCTTTCAGGCTGATAGTAGATGTGGGTATCTAATAGCCCCCGACACAACGTCTGGTGTCGCACGCACTGCCGACCCCGACCGTCCATCAATATCAATTACACGTCGCTACCGACCTCACATAGAGCGTAGGGAACAGTAAAGAGTTACCACCTAATGTGCTTATGTGCGACAATTCTTCTCGCACTGTGGCCAAATTCTGTACGATCTCTTAAACAATAAAATTTCTTAAAATATTTACTACGTAATTCCTAAGATTTAGGAAAGTAATTTCTTAACAATACAAAATAATTTCAATTTCTCTCGTAATACTAATATATTAATAGTGAAAAAACGGCAAACATTTTATATTTTTATCGTATTAATACTGTTTATGAAACATGATAGCAGAAGCGACGCAGTGGAAATGGTATTTCTGCTGGTTACTGATACTACTTATACATATTCCGAGCGTACACTTACGCTGATTTACATGAATTTTATGCCGCTGCACATTTGCACATACACATGCGATGTGCATCGCAACAGAGTGCTTACCTTCTGCTTACTTACTTGGTGAAAAAGGAAAGACAATTTTACCTATTTCATTTTATTAAGCCTTGGTTACCTTTCCTCTATAAAAATTATAGTTCAGACATTCACAATAGCATGTCTGAAGTTTAAAGTGATAATCTGCCCGTGTATATACAAACCGAAATAAAAAGTATCATATAAGATTAATTCAATTATACTTCAGTTATTCTACTTCAAAATTCTTAAATGTAAAGATTTTAATTAAATGCTAAGTGGTCAGTAAGTTGCAGTAAAAGATAAAAGGTGTGAAATTTGACTATGGGAAAATCGACAAATGAATGTTATTTTAAATGTATTTGAACTACTCGTGTCGTGTCTCAGAGAATACCTTAAGTCGTCGGTTCCAAGCGAGGGTCAATTTGGAAAAAGGTTAAATCCTGAAATAAGCCAGTCTGAAATAAGATTAACAGAGTAATTACGCTGCACGTGCACATAGCTACGGGAGTTTAAAAACATTTGCCTACATTTTCAACTGTATTTCCACGAACGTTCGTTTAAACAAAATCGATAAAGCTTTATTTATGTTTATAATATTGATCATATTTCATTCAATATTAACTTTATTATGTCATTCGCATTTTTTTATATGCGACGAGTTTCTAAGAACATTTTTTCCATCGAAAAATAGATGTGCATCAAGTTCGTAATCGAACAAAGACCTCATATGAGCAGCTTGAAATCCGAGACGTTACGAGCCATCTATAAAACAATACACCGTAGAATAGCGAGCGACAATTTGTCAATTCAGAGAAGACGATCGTCGCAATTTGTCTTGAAAGCCACAATAAAATAAAATAAAAGATAGATAACGGCGCGCGCCGGCGATTAGCTGCGCTAATGGACGAGTTTTGACGACTGATTACTCAAAGATAAGTCGCCGCGGGGCCGCGATTAACCGAATAAAGGAGGGACACTTCGAACTAATTACCAGTACATCGGAAAAGTTAGAAAATCGAGGTGGCGAAATACGCGACAAGAAGGGAGCGATTCTGAAAGTGTGATGTTCTTCAAGTGGAAGCCGGAATCGGAAATCCGCGTCTTTACTTTAATTGCGAGTATTTAGACTGTCACTCGAGAAATTAAATACAATTATTTACATTAAAGAGCTTTCACATATCGGAATAATTTGTAAAATTTTTAATTAATAGATTACTTTAAGCTTTTCGTTTTGTGTTTCTGTTTATAATGATGTAATTTTTTTCAAATCGTTTAATGAAATGAAAAAAAATATATTTGTCATCATTAGGATTTCCAGTTTTCATGTAGCTTACAGAATGTGGTACAACAATGTTTTATATACTACAATTAAATAAACCCGTTTCATACCTAACCCCCAAAGGGGTAGATACAAGTCTCCTCCACCAGGTGCGATAATCTGTTAATTGAATGACATTCAACAATTTTGCGGAAGCTGGTCTTTTTAATTCTCTGAAAATTTGGCCTTTGTTTAATGCACTGTCATTTTAGTGTAAAAGATTATCCAGGACGCCCTTTACCAATCTTTGCATCACACAATATTATTCACTATGTATATTTTTGTATGCGTTAAATTAGTTTAATTTTTTTAAGTCGAAATAAGACTACAACTGAATAACTGATCATAAAGTGGATATATGACAAATTCCATTACAAACTATACAAGTCCAAATACAGTACAGAAGAATCATTATTTAAATTTTATATTCTGAGTTCTTATTTCTGTGTCGTTTTTTCAGTTCTTTAAACGCAGGTGCTAAATAAAAGACTCAAAGAGAGCAGATGAATTCAAGCATAAGCCTCCAAACAATACAGACAAACTAAAAACTGGCCAAATGTGAATCACACTTAGGAATAGGAAATTTCAGATTATGCGTTTAGCAAAAAATATATTCTTTATACTAATATAATTTTGCGACTAAGGATGAAACTTTTTGGAAAATGCGTGTTACCAGCGATGCCCCGAGCTCACGTTTGTCTCGTAAGCAATTTAAACTTACCTAATTTGCGATTGAACGAATTATGAACACAATTTCTATAATATAATAGTAATATAATATAAACTCACGCCTATTTCCCAGAAGTGTAAGCAGAGACTTGATTGCCACATTGTACGATCTTTGCTTATCCCTCCTACTTCACTGACATCCACCAGATTTTTCATGTAAGCTCGTCGTTTTTGGATGCTTAAAATATGTCCCTTTTTTAATATGACACCAATATGGTCTGCATACGATTTTCTAGGGCGACCCTTGCAGAGCTTTTCATTACATATATTCGCTCTATAGATTTGTTTTGTAAGTCTATGTTCATTTTTCCTTTCTAGATGGTCAAACTACCACAATATATCTCTTTCTCTTCTAGTTGCTACATCTTTCTAATATATTGCTACATAATAGCAAGCAAGGCTCCATTCACTTTATTTCCCGCAATCGCTCTTCTTTCAATATCTCTACCATGTTTACCATCATTTGTAAACAACTTATAACCACAAACTCTTTCACTTGATCAACTTTCTCACCTTGTACATATACACACACACACACACACACACACACACACACACACACACACACACATATATATATATATTGCATTCAGTCGTGCTTTACCTCTTTCAAACACCATCACTTTACTTACTGATATTTACTGCTATATCTCTTTTCTTAACAAAATCATTTATTTTAGTTACCATCTCCTGCAGTTCATACGCTAATGGCGCAAGGATTGCTCGGTCGTCGCCGCACAGGAGGCATATGACAGACAGCTTATCCATCATTAGTCGCAATTCGCACTCTTTAAAATCATAGAAACATCTATCTCTGAATAGATCGAATAGCCACGGCGAAGCTACACAGCTACCCTGTGATACAACCCTGCCGATGTTAAACCAGTCAGTGTATGCCTCATTTATTTAGACGCAGGCACGAGAGCACCTGTACAGCGATTGGAGTGTCTGTAATATCAATCCGCTACTCACAATATAAATGGATAGGGTTCTCCACAGATCATTTTCTTTCACTTTCCCATAAGGTTTTTCCAGATCTACGAAAATACAGTAAATCTTTTGGCCGTTGACCAAAAAATTTTCCGTTTCACAGAGAAAAAGTTCGGCCATACACCACATCCCTTTTCAAAATATCACTTGTACATGCCAGATCTTATTTTCAGTCGCATTCAAAACTCTTTCAATAATGATTTTCGCATACAGTTTACCAACGACGCTGAGGAAGTTTATAGGGCGATAACTTGTGCAAGCCTGCCGTAAACGTTTCTTTTTATAGAAGGGTACAATGACGGCTTTGCACCAGTCAGGAGGACCCTACGGCTTTTATTAAAGAGCTGGCACAGCAGACTTGCCACTATACCCCCACATTCCCGCAGCATCTCTGACGGAACCCTACCACATTCGACAACTTTTTCAAATTTCATAAGTTTTAATGCTTTAATAATTTCATCCATCGTAATTTCACTTCCATCTCCATCATCAATCATTTATGTATTCCATGTAACAATATTGTCCTATGCAAATGTATCTTCACATGCAAAAACTTTTTTTAAATATTTCTTCCAGCGCTCTTTCACGTAGTTTTCCTCATTTAGTAAATATCCATCATCATTTTTATTCACCTTTATACACGATGCTTAGAAATTTTTCATTTCGTTTTCATTCGCATTCTGTAGCTGTCATTTTTGCGTCTTTATACGTACTTTCAGCATCTTTTTGTTTATATTTCAAAATGTGCCTTTTTGCACTCTATGGTTGGCTTTTCAGACAGTAAATCCAGCCATGCTTTTTTCCTTTGACTGAGTACTTTCTTTACTTTAATATACCACTATTAATCATCTTTCTTACTAACATTTGTTCTCCTATTCACTCCACATACCTTTTTAGCTTCCTATACTAATACATATTTCGTCACGTTCTAAATATTCATAGTGTTAGATTTCATCCAAATTATGTTTCAGTCGCTGTACATACTCATCTTTTACATTCTGATTCTGAAGCTTACCAACTTTTATTCGTTCTAGTACAGTAGTGACCATTTTCGCATGGTGTCGCCAACGCTGGCATAAAGCCCTAATTTGACAGACCACTAAGAAGGGATCTATACCAACGTTGATGCCACGATACACTGTCTTATTCACAACTTTGCTTGTCAAGCGATCACCCACAATATAAAGTCTATCATGTTTTTTGTCTTCTCCTCTCCGCCAAGTATATAATTGTATCCTTCTGTGGTCAAACATAGTGTTTGTCACACACAAGTTAAACTTTTGACACAGTGCTAGAAGGCAATCACCATTCTTATTCACTCTTTCATCTTCAAATTCACCTAAGACATTCTCATATCCATCCCGTTGTACATCCACCTAGCCATTAAAATCAATTAACAATACTATCCTTTCGTTTCCGTCACATTTCACTAATATGTCCATTACATCAACTCAAAACTCCCGAACCTCGACTAGATTGGACAAATCTGGGTCGTATACGCCTAAAATAAATAAAATTCGTGTCAGTCTAATTTTAACTCGGAGGCAGAAGAGCCTTGAATTTACATTTTCGTAACCGTTTACACATTCAGATAGTCTTTCTCATAGAATTAAACTAACACCCCGGCATCCTTATTGGGTCTGGTCAACACGAGACCAATAATTCTCTAAGCATCCATGTTTGATGGCCTCACCACTACCTTTCCTTCTAGTCTCATTCACGCACGCACAGAATATCCAGTCGCCTATCCTTCATCAGTTAGCAGACATCATCAGTTTTATCATAGATACCTTCATACACATCCAGACTACTAAAACAGACTTTTCCAGGGCTTGTTTCGCTCCTCCGAGGGACTAAGTGTGATGGGTGGCGAAACTCGTCGCCGTAATCGAGCCTAGAGCTCCTGATTTCCAAGTACGAAAATTTGTCCCTCCAATATACAATGGGACTGTCCGGGACTAGGCCGAGGAGGAATTCTCTGGCAATACCTACCAGTACCCTCCTGGGGTAATAAATTTTTGATTTCCACAAACATTAAATTGTGTGAATTTTGGGAGTAGGAAGGATGGGAGGTCAAAAGAATATTGAGGGTTTGGGGTGGAAAGGATAGAGTAGAAAGAGACTGCCATTCCTAGAAGAAGTAGTGAGTGGGACAGACAGAAGCACGAAGTCTCCTGATTTACATGCTTATGCGCCCCTGCACAAAACTCGACAGATTTTATTCAGGTAGACAGAAGTTAAGGTCATAAGCTAGGAAATCCTCAGAACATCCAGCGAAATTCTGCTAGAGTCATTTAATAGAACTCTCTTAATGTGCATCAAACGAACTATAAATTAAATATATATGATTGTTTATAAATTAAGGCGTTCAACTAATAATATAGGCATTAATTATTTTATTGTGATTGTAAACTCACGCCTATTTCCCAGAACGGTAAACAGAGACTATAGATTTCCACATGGTATGATTTTTGCATATATATCTTGTTTCACTTATATCCATCAATCTTTTCATGCAAACTCGTTGGTTATGGGTGCTTAAAATTTGGTCCTTTTCTAATATGCCACCAATATGATCTGCATAGGTTTTCTAAGGCGACTCTTACCGACCTTTCCACCACAAGCGTTCGCTCTATAGATTTGTTTTGTCAGTCTACTTTCATTCATCTTTTTCAAATGGCCAAACCACAGCAACGTACCTGTTTCTACTCTAGTCACATCTTCGTTCAAAACATACCGCTTTCTGACATCACTGTTTCTACTTCTATCTTTCAGAGACACCACACAAACTGCGCAGCGGTCGCATCTCCATTGCATGGTTCCTTTTTCACTTTTCTTCTGTCATATCCCATTTTTACTACCATATATAAGAGTAGAACATAAAATGGAATATTATTCAAACAAAGAAATCCTCAGAATGACCCACGAAATTCTTCTAGCATCATTTAATAGAACTCTCGTAATGGGCATCAAACTGACTATAAATTAGACATAAATGATTATTTATAAATTTAGAGGTTCAACTAATAATATAGGTATTAAAAGGAAATTTATTCAAACAAAGAAATCCTGACAAAATTGACGAAATTCTTCCAATGTCTTTTAATAGAACTCTCATAACGTGCATCAAACTGACCATAAACTCGACATAAATAGTTGTTTATAAATTAAGAGATTCATCTAATAATCTAGGCATTAAATGGAATATTATTCAAAGGTAAATCTCGAGGGACGCAACGGAGGTTGACGACCACTCAACGAAATGTCTGAATCTAGACAAGGGTCAACTTTTGTTAATAATTCTAAACATCACGAGCTTCGTGATTACGAAAACGATGCATTTTGAATTAAAATGTAACCGAATACAGTTCGATAGAAAACTACAAATGTAAGTCTTGAATTCTTTTCTACAATTCTATTATTAGTTTATTTTCCAGATTTCAGCAGCTGTAACACTATCACTGCTTAAAAAGCACTTCATTCAGAGTATTGGTAATTTATATCACTACATATAACACATGTACGTTAAGTAGTACGATATTTAAAATATTTATAGTTTTGTCTTATGGACAACGAGTTGCACAATTTTTTACACTAAAATCCTCTGTAACATCATGTCTGAAAGATACTATGAATGAAAAGATCGTTAGTTGATAATGTATTTTAAAATAATTTGGAGTAAATATTTTGTAAACACGTATCAGTCGAAATACAATAGTAATAAATCCAATATTATTTTATCCATAATGAATAGGTAATTCATTATGTATGAATTTATTCATCATTGGTGTTAATTTAATATAATATACAAAAAACAGAACTTTCCAATAAATTAACCTAATCATCATATTGGGCATACTGACAAGGAAATCATATACCAGACCTTTTACATCTGTGACTATTTTTGTGACTTGTATAGTTATACGAAGTTTTACATTATGAAAATGATATGTGAAATACTTTTGTTGAGGGAACAATAAGAAAATCAAATGTCTTCTTTAGTGTATTATATAAAAATTGTTGTTATTTTTTATATTCTTCTACTTTTTATGTAACTCTTCTAATAATAAACAAAAAGATTGCCAGTAAGGGCGAATGCAACAAAAACACACTGCCTTTAAAATCAGAAATTGAACGAGAGAATAAGGAAAAAAATTAAGATAACAGTCCTATTAGGTAAATATTTATTTGACCAAAACGTAACTTATGTATGCATTCTCGCATACACGGGTCTCATAAATTCCAATGTTCTTCCCTTTTATTGCTATTAAAAAAAGCACAGATTACTAAGTTCAAGATATGTGCTTTTGCATGTGTAATCAACCTCGAAGGCAGAATTTAGGATACAATTTAATGTGTCTCGTTTTACGGAGCGAAAGCCTCCTCTCGGTTAGCAGTAAAAAGGTAGTAAACCCTGCGAATGTGACCCGGAGTGGGGAGGGGGGTCGAAAGCACCCATTTTAAAACTGCTTCGGCTTCGAGATACAGCACGAAATACGGCATTTCTTACAGCTCGTATTTCGGCATCGGGAATCGGTTTCCTTCGAACTAAATCCTTTCGGAGGTTGCGGCACGGATTATTTGTTTAAATTGTGAAACTTTCTGAGCCGTCTCATTTTAGACGGTTCTGTTGTAAGATTTTAATTGAAATAATTGTTTACAGGTGGCTTTTGATGTCATTTTTTTATTGTATATTAGCTGTTTTTCGCACATAAAATTTTAAATACCTATAAAAATGTGTATACATAACTTATATATGCATATATTATATACATAATAAAATAGCAAAGACAGAGAGAGAAAATTTATATATTAAAGACATTTGAGAAAAACTACTTGAGAGACATTAGAAACGCTAACAAAATGCATTTCAACGGTTTTTAGAATTTTTGTAGGTCAGTGCATTTGTTCGTGAACTCTACGAACACAGAATGCATAGAATTTGATGAAAATCAATTAATAATAGTGTGAGTGATTAATACACATGATAATTTTGCTTCTATTTTTTATATTACGTGTATTTTAAACAAAACCGGAATCTAGATCGGGACCAGGGTAGTAATCGAAAGCGGGGTCAGAATTGAATCAAAAGCTGGAACAACATTAGAATCATAGTTGTGTCGATACAAATGTTCGTTTAAGAAGCCTAGATTTGTAAAAAGCCGCCTGACAACGTCAATAAAAGGTTGCCTACGTTCCTTCGTAGTGAAAATCTAAAGCAATGGTTCAATTAAGGACATTTTTTTTTGTTATTACTAGCCGTCTTCGATAACCTGATAGAATTGTAAAGATTTTCAGAAGAAATATAGAAATGAAAAAAAAAGAGATGTTCTTGAAAATTAACTGGCTTTGACTTAGTTCGTTTATCGACATTAAATAAAATCTACAATATGCCCTGTAGTTGAAAAATGAAAATCCAACACCTAATATATTTACCAGTAATAGGAAAATGCTTCTTATGGAGGCTTCTATTTAGCCTACTATGTTGTTTTCTTGTAAGTCTATGTATAATTGAGAATTTAATTTTTAACACAAATTTCGTTACCGTAATCGGCTGAAATTTCAGACACAAAGTATTTGGGGTAACAATAAAACATTATATTTATAAAGACGTCAAAATAAAAATTGTTCATTCCAAAAATCATTTTATTAAAAATGTTTAGTAAAAGAAGTTGGAAAATGGTATAACTCACTTAAAAATTAAAATTTTCAAAACTTAATAATAAAATAACTTCTATATCTTTTTCAACCCTCTGAGAAGTAATTATGTAATTTTATTATTGCATCAAAAATTAGAAATAGCTGACCGCCCATATTTTAATATTATTGTAGGATTACGTGGAATTTGTAATTACATTAAATTTAAGTCAATCAGGTAGGCCGAACTTCTTGTAAATTTGAAAAGTGTGACAAAATAATACGAACGTAAATACATATTTGATTGTTAAGTATCATTGTGTTAAAATATACCTGCGTCCCTATGTGGACCGGTAATCACATTATTATTAAAATTGTAGGTAATATAAAAATTTGTGAACAAATTTTTTCCATAACAAATTTCGTTAAGTTTATTGAAAAAACTTTATTAATATGATTTTGAAATTTTCAAAACACAGTTTAAAGTTGAAGCGAAGACACAAAGTCGGCGACTTTGGAAGTTGACAAGCCGCAAAATATACGCTTCAGAGGAAAACTTACTTGAAGAACCTTAGATGAATTTTTCATTTATCTAACGATACCCCGCATAGTAGAGTCCATGAACAAAATTCTCACCTTTATGTATGGAAAATTACAACTAAATTTTTTCTGCAGGTTTTTTATATAATTTTATGATGGTTCGCATAACCGTTTGTAGAATCCTTTAAAAATAACGGCGTTACAAGGCTGTGATATACGGACGTATGGAGAAATGAATAGAACGAATTACAAATAGATACTTTTTTGCCTTTGGCTACGGATCCCTAAAGCGATGGTACCTAAAGAACGGTGGTGGCTCAGCGGTCAATAGCGTTGCTTTCCAACCAGAAGTTACGAGATTCGATTCTAGCTAGCTATGGGCAGTGACTAATGCTTTTTTGACAAATCAAATAAAACAACTAGATTTATGCCGCAAATAGCGCATTAAGCAGTTCGTTCCGGGCGATTTCACCGAATTGTTGACATCAGTTGTGAGTGTCCCTCAATGCCGCTATAAACCAGTGGGGAGGAATCAAGGTACAAGGCATTCGATATGAAATAAAAAATGTGAAAGGTATGCTTCAGAGGTAATTAAAACCAGACGGAATACTAAAAAAACATTTTGCTGTCAACTCAATTTATAAAAGCTTTTATTGAATAAAAAAATACAACAAAAGGCTTCGCTTATTCGATGTCGCGGCCGACAGAGCTTCATGGTGTAAAGTATTTGAAATAATGAGGGTCGTTTTGAGACATCAGAGAAATCTTTGGAAGAGAATTATCGGGGCTTAATCGCCATGTGAAACATCGGTTAGATTGAACAAAAATTAAAATGTATATATATAATAAAATGCGTAACACACGTAAATGAAGAAACCCCTAATTTGATAAATAAAAATCGTTCGGATATTTTTCACCTGACAGGTATTTTATTTTACAGTCTCTAGAAACTTATAAAAATTCGTCGTTTTATGGAATCACATATGTTTCAAGATGTATTCATTATGATATAGATTTTCATAACAAGATTGTTTTTCGACGATAAATAATAATTTTGTACATTTATATGAAATTTAAAGAAGACTGCATGCAATAAAAAAATAAACACAAAAATGAAATCCTATAAAAAATAACAATATTGTTACAGTGAAACTTTTAAATGTTTCTTTTATAAAAAAAAAAATTAATACAATAGTGTAATTATAGAGCACAGTACAGTTGTTTAAAAAATAGTAATAGAAATAAAAGAAAAGTCGGTAAACATATCTTCAAAAAATGAAAAAGGCTTAAGTTAAATATCGACGTCTTATCTGTAATAATTATTACCAACGTTTCTCGTACCGTCAACTTTATTTTCAAACTGGGAGTTTTAATAAATCAGAACCCAAGAAAAGTTGATTCCAAGAAGCAGGTGCATTTTATGTCTTTTGTGCGGTCGGGAACAGTTTTATGTGCGGGGCATTAAATATACAGGCTGTAAACTTCAGAGAGTTTAAAAACTTGCGAATTGAACAAGCAGATAACGATCGAGATTTATCCCCTTGGAAACCACTTAAATTGAAAGAATGCTCTATCGAGTTAACTAAAATCAACTACAAATTAATTATTAGAACCTGTTATCGTGAGTGAAAATTCATTAAGATTAAGAAATGCATAAAAGCACTGGAAATGTTTTAACATATTAAAATTGCTAACACGTATAACTTGGACAATTGCTTTATTCTTAAGTAATTCTGGATTTAATTCTAGATCGGACACTGAATTAATTCATTACATTTTTTTTCTACGGTGCTCATAAAGTATTCGTTATTAAATTTATTTTCTGCCCGCGGCTTCGCTCGCAAGGACGTCCGATCCTACTTTCAGTTCTGATCCCCACACTGCTCTTGATTTTGATCCCGTTCACGCTCTTGATTATAACTCGGTCCCAAACTTGATTCCGACCCCGGTACCGTTCTCAATTTTGGTACCTGGCTCTCGACTCTCTTTCCTGTTACTTTCAATTCCGATACCGCTCACTGTTTCAATTTGTACGAAACCAGGACAAATGCTAATATTAAAATAAAACATAGGTTATATTAATATGAGATAATGTATCTTTCATGTGTGAAAGGATTTTTATTCTTTATACAACCTTACTACCCCCTCTGAGAATAACTTTTCATGGCATCTGATTTATATAAAATAAAGCCTATATTCCGTTCCAAGACAAGCTTCATTTATCCACAAAAACTGCATTAAAATCCGCTCAGTAATTTCAGAGGTATATGCGAACAGACAGACAAAAATCTATAAATCGTTGTTTTCTTTCTTTCTTATTGTCCTCTCTTCATTTTTCGTACACATTTCATTGTACAGACACACCATGTTCTACTGATTTATTATGTGTATAGGTTATACCGTAAGGAAATACATAGTAGTAATATCATTTTATTGAATCGTTTTATTGTCAGTGCAAGAAAAAAAAGCTTAATATCGTAATGATCAAAGTGAACAGAAACTTTTAAAAGAAAAAGAAATGAATTATTTACATATACATTTGCTTACTACATAAAAGGTGTTTAAATGTCGTTTATTTTCGCCCGCGAAAATCATGTATAACATTTAAGAAGAATAATTATGTATTATCATGTTAAGGACCAATCACGAGACCCTTACGTGATGATAATTACGATCTAATCCTCCGATCACATCATCTCACGGTATCGGATTTCAATTTATTCTAAAATCACCCGACGCTAACGTCCTTGGCTGTTGTGTTACTTCAAGCAATAGTCCTGATGTGCACATAAACATTTGTATGTATCACAATACATACTTACAAATGTCCCCCATTTCATGGATTTTCGTTTGAAGGAATATTACGCTGTATATCGTTCGTTGAGGTCCACGCCAATTTTTTTCGAATTATCGCGAGGAAAATTCATAATAAATCTTATTTTACTGATCAAATATGATTATCAGACATATTTTTGCCATAGTAAAGTATAAATTAAAATAACCATATTTGAGTTGCTTTATTTTATAAATGCCAAGCATAATCATTAAATTACTCTGCTTAAAAAAAATTAAAGATAATGAATGTTTTTTTTTATGACCTCCCAAAATATAGCAAAAACCTCTGGCGTAGGGGTTCAAACTTATCTACATAGGCCTGGTCCTTAACTTGTTATATAATTAATGAAATCATCTCATCAAAACATAAAATAGATTAGATAGTGTGTCGCAACGCACACGCACGTACGCACATTCATTATAGGAATAATCACCAATTCGTGCGTGAAGTGTCCGTGCACCGCAATGAATTATCCCGCTTTTATTTTGATACTAACGGAATTTAAAACACGCGGGTAGTGTGTACGTACGCTGTGTTGAACTGAGCGTATTGAGCAGTTGTAACATGATGCACAGTGTGACATGACCACGCTATGCACGCATAGATGTTTATATAGCTACACAACGCGCACGCATAGTGCATGCGTTGCAGCAGTACGCGTTGCAGTGAAAGCTAAGTAAAAATGAGAGATTATAATGAAACTGTGGACAGACAAGTTATCATTTTTTGACGTGACAACGTTTAATAACTCGATATTACGGGCTGCATGCACGAAAAAGTTGACGGCATTGTCCCGTTACGCTCGATGTCCCGTTCCGCAAGCGAGGCTCGAGTGGTCGGCTCAGTTCGTTTCGTACTGCATCTATCTCCCCTCTACTCGATCAGCCTAGCACAAAAGATACACGTGAACTATTTTCGTTAAATGTTTATAAAGTGAAGTGAAATGTTATTGTGATTTTCATGTGTGTTTAATATTGCGACAATAATGGTAAGTAATTCTTGCATTTAGAAATCTCATTGTTCAAGCTTATGTGTTTAATCTTTTCATTAATATTTCTTTTATTTTTTTTATTTTTATTATTTATGATTTAAAAAGTAGCCTCAGTCGGCGAGAGCAGTAATTATAAGTTATGTTACAATTGACTGAAAAATAATGAAGATTCATATAATTGATAGTATAAACAATTAACTTTTCTCCTTGTGTGGTTCTGTATATTATATTACTGTAATGTTTGACGTTGTCACGTCAAACTACCGTCCGTAAACCGACTTTACAAACAACGATTTTTTTTTAATTCTTGTTTGTTTGTCCGTTTATTTATCAGCCTGTCTGATCGTTTTACGTAATAACTGCCAGACGGACATCAATAGGAATTTCCTTTATATAATCCTACTGTCGAACTTTAATATCATATATTTGTATTTTAATCTGCATTGCGAGTAAGGCATAAAATAAGTTCGTAAGTTTCATGACCAGCTGCATCAGGAGCTGATCATGGAACTTATGAAGGAAGCTTAAATGACCGCGTCAAATAGATTTGTAATACGCAAAGGAAAGCGTAAAAGCATTTATTCCGATAATGTAACAAATTTCGTAGGCACATCTAATGAACCTTACGCATTTCTTAAAAGTTCCGGGTATGTTTCCGACATTTCTCAGGATGACAGAATTTGTGTTTGCTCCAGCATATTCCCCTCGTTTAAATTGCCTTAGCAAAGCAGCTGTTCGTTCCACTAAATACCATCTAAGAGGTATATTACATTTAACTCATTGCACATTTGAAGAAATGACTACCTGTTTGTATCAAATAGAAGCCGTCTTAAATTCTCGCCCTTTGACTCAACTATCATCCGATCCTCGTGACCTTACAGCCCTCACATCAGCCCATCTCTTAATTGTACGACTACTATTGTCAGTTCCCCATACTACCAACCATAAGCTATTACTAAGCTATTACTACAAACATAGGGTGCTTACAAAGCTATCAAAAAATCCAGCACATCAAACAGCACTTCTGGAATCGTTTCAGTACCGAATATATCACATTGCTGGAACAACGACATAAGTGGAAGAAGTCTAGTGATCACCTTCAAATCGGCACTTCAGTTATCATTAAGGACAAGGCTCTACCACCTCTACTGTGGCATCTAGTACGAATAGTACTAGATGCTAAATAATTGTTTACCCAGGGAAAGACGGCGTCATATGTGTTGCCGATATCAAGACGAAGAAGAATGTAATACGGAGAGCCTTTTTTCTTCTACCATTTCAGGAGTGCATCATTGTTTAGAGTCATAAATGACATAAATGGATTGTATTTTAGCTGGTTTGTGTTATTATACAATAAAGATGATGCGATTAAAATTAAAATGAATGTCAACTTGTTAACGGTAGTAATGATAGTGATGTGCCGTTTTGCCGCACGCCGCTCGCCTTTGTTGAATAGCGTTGTGTTCAACACTACTGAGTTCAGATTAAGAGATAAGCTACTTTTTGCCTGTTACAAAATAGCCTTTTTAAACCTTATTCATATAGTCGTCCGTAGGCATGTATGCAGCTGCGCTGTTCTACATACGGGATTGCGATCATCAGGATGGGACCGGTATCAAGAGGGGACTGGGGACAGTACCGAGAACAGTACAGTAGAAATGACAACAGGATTTTACAAGTTTCCATGCGAGTAAAGTCGAAGTAGTATCTATTGAATTTTATAAAAAAAGTAATTGCGTAAAATAAGATATCCATACGTAAACATCTCAACAAAAGCTTCTCATCTCTACTGAATTCCTTTAATTATTTATTTTTGTTAAATCAATCTGCTATTCTGTTAAATAAATAAATAAGCTACGAATTCTTATGATAGCCCTCACTATGAAACTATTAGCATGCGTACCAACTTTATATTCACCCGGATTTCTTATCATCGAACGACGACATCGCAAGATACATCAAGCATTTTTTTGAAAACTTAATTTGCACTACATCACACTAAATTACAAGAAAAAATAAACAAAATAAAAGTAACGTCTGTCTTTAAGACATGTCTTGATAATATTTATACAAATGTTGAACCACTTCAGAAATATATTAGCATTAATTAAAATCAGGTCACAATGGTCAAATAGCGTCTTTTAAAATACCGGTTAAAAGAAATCTAAGAAAAGTTATAAAGTGCATTCCAGTGAATGAAAAACGGTTGGTAGAATTTAGAAAATGTGTCATGCAGAGGATTCCGGAACTACAATGCTGTGACAGTTGCAGTGAGTTGTACAACTCAATATTTCATGTAATAAAAGGAATACGACAATGTTTTTCAAGCAAGAATCATTAAAGTAAATGAGTCATTAACGTTCAGTGATTAGGCAACACTGGTAATACACAAAAGTACGAAAATATTGTATGATCTTTATGTCGAAGGAACATACAATAAAAGCGAGAGATTTGCTGAGTATAAAAACTATTCAAAAACTTTTAAACGTTTTTGTATCACGGCTAAAACGAATTGTATCAATAGTAAAATAAAGAATAGCAAAAATTTAATGAAAACAACGCGGATTGTCATAAAGAACGAAATTGGCAAAATTAAAAGTCGTGACCTTGACTTTTGACAAATGATAAAATTCTAAAAAAAGACGTAGAAGTTTCAGAAGCCTTTAGAACATTTTTTGCTGATATTTCAATTTCGACCACCAAATATCTCAATTCAACTCCCCCTCTTGCCGAATCCGTATTGAGGGAAAATATTCTGCCTATTAACATTAATTAAGAATTTAAATATATAAATTCGGAAGACATTATTAAGGCATTCAAGCCGTTGGATGTGAAAAAGACTGCTGATCTTCATGGTTTGTCAGTCAAAATTGTAAACTCCATTATTGATTGTATTGCGTCGCATTTGGCGCTTGTTTTCAATAAATCTTTTGATTATGGCATATTTCCTGATCTAAAGAAAGAAAGCAAAGTTGTTTCCATATTTAAAGGCGGAAGTAAATCTAACCCCACTAACTTTATCTGTAGGCCTTTATCTCTACTGCCGACATAAAGTAAATTTTTTCAAGAGTTAATCCTAAGTCAACTTCTATTACATTCTAATAGTAATAATCTAATGTCCAAAAAATAGCTCGAGTTCACACGGGATCGCTCAATAATCGATGCTGGTATTGAGCTAGTTGAAACAATTTTTGAAGCCTGGGAGGATTCGCGGGATGCGATAGGAATGTTTTGAAATCTCTCCAAGGCCTTCGACTGTGTAAATCACGAAAAACTGATCAGGAATATACATCATTATGGAATTACGGGTCGTGCACTCTACCTACTGCCATCATATCTGAGTAAAAAAATTCGGAGGGTCAATGTCAATAATATGAGATCGTCTGGATCCGTGGTCCGCATGGGACCACGGATTTATTCTCGGTCCTTTTCTGTTTTTAGTTTATATTAATAACTTACCTAGCATTGTTAAGGAAATCAGCGAGATAGTAAGTACTGTTTGCAGATGATCCCTCTTTATTATTCAAAGTTAAAAGACATTACAACTATGGCATTACAGTTTATTTATCAAAATTTAATATACTTTAAAAAAATTAAATGTTTTAGTAAAAAATAGTGTTGAGAAAATTTCTAAATAAGAAATAAAATAAACTGCGTTTACATCTTTATAGGGTCACAAATTTGATTTAGGGGGCTCAGTGTGCGCATGTTCAATAAGATTCCTGTGGATATACAAAATTTACCCTTTTACAAATTTAAGGTATTTATTAAGCAAACACTGCACAAAAGGGTATTATACAATCTCTGAATATTTAGAAGATAAATGGACATAATAAGCTCGACTTAATACAGGTTTTTTTTTTGCAATAATTTTAAATATGATTGTATTTCTATATGATTGGTTCAAAAAGAGCTATCCTCAAGTTTTTTTTGCTTGTTTTTCTTGAAGGATAACTGCCTTTCGAACGAGTGGTAATTAAAAGAATAGTAATAATTAAAAAATTGTAATTTTTTTAAATGATATGACGTATTTTAAATACGTATATTATAAC
This sequence comes from Eumeta japonica, assembly GCA_005406025.1. Lineage (NCBI taxonomy): Eukaryota > Metazoa > Arthropoda > Insecta > Lepidoptera > Psychidae > Eumeta > Eumeta japonica. The sequence continues at coordinate 257,441 of BGZK01000324.1, forward strand.
TATATTATAACCTACGAAATAAAGATATTTTGAATTTGGATTTAACATAAGCATCGTACCTACTGGTTTTGTCATAGTCGTATAAGAGTAATAGAATGAAATAATTTTGCACATTCGCGGAAAAACCTTTCATAAATCTGTAGCGAGCAATATTAAAAGATGAAATGACCTCCTTCGAATAATCGTTTCGCTAAGAAAAGTCAAGGGAAAAAATATTATGCAAAATCCAAGAATTCGAAATGGTTAGGGAGACACACTTTTTAAATATCTCTTTGTCGTTTCTTACAAATGTAAGTAAACTTTATTGGTTTGAAATGAATTTGCCTTTGCGGCGGATTTGTTTCATATAACAGATTCGTTTAAATTAAATGTAACATTCCTTTATCTGTTTTGTTTCACTACAACTAAACGAATTGGTATTACATTTTTTCATAAAAAAACGTCAAAAAAAATTGTAAGCAGTCTATACGTAAAATCCAATAATGTTTATTATTACTGTCATTTTTAATATCTGTAAAAATCGTTTCGGTTATATATCAGAAAATCATTTTCCTGTACCATTTTATTTGCCACAAAAATTCAATGTAATATTTTATACAATGTTAATATTATAATGGACTACACCTCCGAGTGTTATTCGCATATGCAGATTCAAAATATACACTTTATTTAACAAATAAATAATTGTAATGAAACCTGCATGTCGAGAAAGGCTTCAATATTATTTAAAAGTTTATAACACGAGCAGAACCAGCGCGTGAAAATTCTCGATAGAGAGCAGTGTCATGTGCTGGGACAAATAGGTTGAATTAATATTGTCCAGATGAGTCACATGTTCAGAGCAAAATCTGACAATGAACTGTAAAAATATGGCACAATTGTTAAAAATAAGAAACTGTACGCGTGTTACGATTAGGTTATTGACCATTCCTAATAGTCGTTTCTTGCTCTCGCTAACTCTATTTATAACTTGACATGTAGGCCATCGCTTCTTCATACAAATTGCTCCCTTAATAGATGAATCTGTATTTACTAAAGCTAGGATTACAATTTTACCCTTATATTTTGTAATAATATACACATCTCATCAAACTTATTTATAAAAGTATTCACTTTTACGAGTATTTGAATAATATTAATTGTAAATTTTATTTTTACACGTTATTTAAGAAAGAGTTGTAGTGTTAAGGTTTTTAAATATATCTGTTGGTAACTTTAAAGAAACTATTAAGTAATAATTTATGCTTTAGTTTTAAATATAATTTACAATTTCAAAGTAAGTTTAATATGGGGATCAGTTTTCTTATTTATGTGACAATACCCACTTAAACTTCTAATGTCTTTATGAGACGAATGAAATAGCTAAATTAAATAGAACTTATACGTAATATATATATATACATAGCATAACATGTACTCATGTAAATATGATTGAAAAATATACTGCTACAAAAAACAAAATAGAAATAAAAAATCACATTTCATACAAACGCAAAGAGTTTATCTACAGAATTTCTCGGAGAGAAAAAAGGAATAAATTAACGCGAATACCTATGTTGTGATGGAGCTGGCTGCTCGCTAAATGCCATAAAATTGTAGGCTAACGACAGCTCAAAGCGCTACGATGGCCGCTTCCCACCGAAATTAAGTTCCTCCAGGGACTCGGAGCACTCCAAGCAAACTCTACATTTTATGACGTGATTTCGTAAATAAATCGTCATTATCGACAATTAAACGGCGCTGTTGGGGCGTGATAAGCGGCGGCGGCGGCGGCGGCGGCGCGCGCACGCACGGGCCTCGTGACCGATCAACGGTTTCCGATTAATTCCTACAGTTGTTAAAAGACGGAAATTCAATTTCCTTTACATTATCGTGCTCGATCGGAGGTACAGCTTCGCGATTATGGTCGTCGGTCACACGTTAACTTTATCGACGAATTTTCTTGAATATGCCTCGAATGTATTCAAGACCGCTAAGATCGCACGAGCCGTCCTATTTATGTTACTGCTACGTTATGTTTTAAATGATTATGTATGTATTAATAAAGGATAATTATAAATATGCACTATTCATCGACAGGTATACTGAATAAATATTTTTATTAAGAATAATGCTATATAAGAACTACTATATTTGCTGAATCACTTAAAAATATATGCCGTTACAAGAAAAAAATAGATACTCCTTAAAAAGTGACGGATCTATTCGGTTGTGCCTGCGAAACCTATACTACCAATCAAGGCACAGACTAGTCTTCCTTTCAAGCCATCATAAGGTATAAAGTATGTATAGATCAGCTGTATATCAAAATGCAACTTTGCCGTATGAAACATTTTTCTACTTCTACTACAGTTATGCGGCACAATCGCTTTATATTATTCCAAATAATCGAGACAACACTATTCGCTCTTAGAATTCAATAGAATGGAAAAAAGAAAAACGCGACCGGGTCACTCGCTTTCCACTCTCCCATTACACCGGCCATACAATACGCTGCGTCATTTACGTAATAACGCAAATTAGATATTCGTCCCTTTGGCGCTAACAAGAAAAGTGCGTGCCGGGGGCAATAACAGCCGTGGAGTCGCGCGCCCGCTCCATCCCGGCCGATTACACGTCGCCGCGTAATCACTTAATCCCACGAAAGCGCCGGCTACCAGTTCGCACCTGAATTATCGGGGGTTTTCAGTTGCGTTACAGTCGACATCTATTCGCTCGAATGTTACTGTCGCAGAATTAATGCCGTGATTCGATAAGAAAGTTGTTACGTAACTTGGGACACAAAATTTCGGTGAAGAGTTTGATATTAAACAAAACGTAAAACAATTTAATTAAATAATCAATTAGAATGTTTGATGGGAAAGAGCATATACCCGATATTGTATATACTTTTGTCGAGTTCATAATATAATAAGTCATTAATAGTTTCAGAGGACATACGAGTTAAGCACGTATCTGAAAAACATGATGTCACAAATTCAGTCGCCCTGTCGAGTCTGCGAGTCTGGACATGACTGCATTACGTAACAAACGTAGAGGCTACAAACGAACAAGTATCTAGAGAGCGTCATCGGCGTCTGTTTGAACGCTCAACTATACGGAAATCGCATACAAATCGTAGCGTTGAGACGACTGTACGCGAGTCTAAACGAAACCCAAGGTTCGGTAACGAATGAATATAATAATAAAATGCTTTGTCGTCTTAGTTCGCTGATATCGATCGAAGTCTCTTGGTTGGCTGGTTTTGGTAGATTATAACTAAAGATTATTGCTCAAGATAAGTGGTAGAAAAAGATGCGTATGTGGGATATGTTGATGTCTACTGGCAAAAAATTTCATTGGCCATAAATATTAAGCCGAATAATGTTTTATTAAATCAAGGTCAAGTATCTATTAGGAAAACAGACTACACATCTATTTTAAAGACATGGATCTATATGCTTAAGAGCTTAGAAATATCAAATAATTGATCATGCATCGTGTAATAACATGTTGTTCTCTATAATGATTAATCAAAGTGCACAATGGCTACGGACAAATTTTATAATAAACTCATGGAAGAATAAAACGTCGAAAATTAATAACATTTACTTTAAAATCCAATTATAATGATGAGGTCATCAATATTAGTGCTTTAAATAACAACTTTGAGTCCTTACAATTCCATCTATTTATTGAAAACGGTATCCATGTCGCAATAAATCAACATATAATTTTTTTCATGTAGAGATACTGTTAACAATAATTCATTCTTACTTAATATTGTATATGAAATAAAATACTAGCACTACTTAGCCAATAAGACACTTATTATGTACTCTTTGTCGATATATTCATAAATTGTATGAACCGATTTAAAAAAAAGTTTGCCTTTGATTTCGCCCTAAAGTCTATACCGATCTCTTTTTGTTGAATATATTGATAGAATGTAATGGATAGAGAAATGATAGAAGAATGTTTGGTTCACTAACATCGTTAACAACCGGAACGCATTTAACATTGCTATTTGTATTTATGCGTACGAGTTCTATCCTCATTACCGGCGGCGCTCTGTGATCTCGTCACCTGAGTTGTTACACAAATTAATTCAACTAAGCTCGCTTTTCGGGCAACGATGATCTTTGACTAAATAATTCATTGGCACAAGATTGACACGTTTGCATTTAAGTTCATAAGTTAGATATCCGTTTGTGAAATTGGATTTTTTTTAATATTGAAAATCTTAGCATCGTTATATTAGGGGGCTCATTTTCAGCCAAAATAAGAATTCTCTGTGGTGTCGTGAAGTGTCAAAAGACGCGTATGGACAAGGACTATATGAAAGCGAAATAAATTAAAAAGTTTGATAATTTTTTAAAATAAACGTAAAAAAACGCTAAAGTAGGTGTCTTTAGGGGGAGCACTTTTACACCTATTTAGATATTTCTTTTTTTAAGTTGCCACTTTTTATATTAAGCTTTTGCTTAATAGTTGGAGAACGCTATTTCATTTTTGAATATAATAATTTTTTTTAATAATAATTTTATTTAAATCGGTCGTTTCTCGACTTATGACTTGCGCTGAATGTAAACGGGAGGGCTAATATTGGTTTATAATCACTGAAAACCTAAATTTTTAAATGTTAACAGATTTTTGTAATTATTAACACAAATAGTTACTTTAAAAAATTTGAAACAATTTATACTTTATATGTGTTTAGTTAATAAATATTGTTTTAGATCTGATTTTTATTTTTATTCATTTTATTTTATAGCATTTTGTTATTAACTTCATTTCCAATGTACTCGGAGGTTGTATAGAGCACGGGATCTGTGAATTGTTGTCATCGTTGTTAGTGGTTACGATTCAGTCTAATTACTTGGCTTAATACTGTCATATAACAATGGCAAGCTGATGTATTGATCAATATTAAAATTATTTTAAAACATCAATTCAAGTACTCGATAGTAAAATTTATCATTTCTTATTAAGAGATAGTTTAAGTAAGCATCAACAGATAACCAGTTCCCAACCCGCGCTAAGCCACAGTCAAAACTCCAACCTTACACTCCCCCGTCTTAGAAAAAAAATTCGTAGACACCCGCAAAACAAAATGTGTTAGTATACAGTTAATGTGAAAGACACATATCTATAGAAAATCTAGTAAAGACTATATTACTTTTTGTTTAAAACATTCTATCAGCATATTAATGTCATTTTTTAAATAAATATACATTGCACATATAAATAAAGATACTTCTTCCAGGAGTCACTGATAAAATTAATACCAGTAGGAGCTTCTTATTATGTCGACGGAAAAGGAATTCTGAACAAATATATTACTATTATACGCAGTTATTATTAATTATGCGTTTATTTTACTACGCCTATCGCGAACTACCGAACCTATATAGCCTATCCCGAACGAGTATATAAAAATTAAGGTTAACCGAAACTCATACTACGCCGTTGTCAGACGAAAAGGATGTATTTTTAACCTTATGTATTAATTATTATCAATCTTACTTTTATTTTACTACATCATAGACAGACGAAAAGAATCTATTATAAATTTTAATTTCATAATAATTATTAATCGTAGTTTTCTTTTACTACGTTGCAGTTGAACGAAAAAGATTTACTCTAAACTGTTTTCCACAAATATTGTCAATCGTAGCTTCCTTTTACTACGGCATACTCTGACGAAGTTTTATTCTAAACTGAACTCCATAATTATTATGTTATTAATCGTAGCTTCTTTTTACTATACCGTAATTGAACGCAAAGGATCTATTCTAAACTACAATCAATATTTTTTATCAATAATTATCAATCGTATGCCATACTCAGGTAAAAATGTATTATTCTAAATTGTTTTTTACAAATATTATCAGTCGCAACATCCTTGTACTACGTTATAGTCGAGTCAAAATCATCTGTTCTAAACAAGTATTCCATAACTATTATGAGTTGTCAGATACCAGGCAGTAGTCGGTAGAATAAAAAAAATGTTATAAATAAGTATTAACTATTAATACTATCAGTTGCAACTTAAGCTTTACTATTCCGTAGACAAGAAAAGAGAACGTATTCTGAACAAGAATTCTATGATCATTTTCAGCTGTAGCTTCCCTTTTACGTCGTAATTGGGCGAAAGCCATAAGTATTCCATAATTATTATCAGTTATAACTTACTATTACTACACAGCAGTCAAGTAAAAAAAAAATACTAAGCGAATATTCTACAATAATTATAGAATATACGCTTAGTATAATTTTTTTAAGGAAGCTATGATTGGTAAAAATTAATGTTGTCAATCGTACTTTCTTTTCACTACGCCAGTTGAATTAAAATTTTACTTGCAATATATACAAATTAAATATTTTATTAATATGGTTATGTTGGCTTGACTTATTACTACATATTAACTAAGTTACATTAACTTAACTATTATGGAGTTAACTATTAACTTGAATTAACTATTAGATTAACTATTATGGAGTTAACATACATATGGAAACAATTTCAAGATACTTTTTTTCACCGATTTCTTCGTCGCATTGATTTTAAAGTTTGTAAGTTCGCTGGAGTGAAAGTTAGAAATAAGACGCTGGCGCAATTTGTTAATGTAATTTACTAACTGTTAAAATTTCAATAAAAATATGGTATACAAAATGAAGAGAAACTCATAGATGGCGTGAATGTAACTCAATGCAAGATTAGTTTCCTTTATAAAGAGTAAACCCTTCACAAAAACTTACAAAGTGGTGTCGAAACAAATAATAAGCCCGACATTGTAATTGTATTACGAAATTTACGGTGATTGATCTATACTCACATGCAAAACATTCATTTTATTCGTCACATCTGTCAAATCATTCACTAGTACACGATGCAACTGTTCTTCTTCAACTCGGCTAACCTACAAGGTGTTTAACATTATGCCCAAATTATTAAGCCAAACGGTGTCGTAGCCTGATCACGTTTCTTTTTTTTTTTGAAAATTGCTAAAGAGTAGCATAAAATATTTACACTGTAATGTCGTATATAACGTAACGTATATTTTATTCATGTATTTATATTGAATCTAATTATTATTCAATTCTCCTCCGTCTCCCATATTCATCTAATAGTCTTTTCTGTACGCTAGAAGTGTAGCCAACTGTTGTTTCACACCTCACTTTAATCGGCCTTGCAAATCAAGGTATTGAAGTCGCTAGCTACGTAATGAAATGCTAATGAAAAAAAAAGTGAGAATGGTGGACGATATAACAGATATAAACCAATATTTACGCGGCAAGTTTGGTGTAAAAAGACAAATAGATTCGGCTGCTGGTCAGGGATAGCAGTTGCGTGTGTTCCCTGTCGTATATAGTGCCTTGGACAGAAGTGACCATACCCGACAGCTCAGGTAGCTCGGTAAGTGGATCCTCCTTTATAGTGTAACACTTATAGTTTACAATACAAAACATATAACTGTATCGGTCACTTAGCATGTAAATAGAAAACGTATAATGAAATGTATTGTTTTTATAAAGAAAAAACAACAAAAAAAAATTCCTTAACTTTGCTATGGTTGTATGCGAGTACGAGACTAAGGATAAAGTTAATGCAAATAGAGAGATATATTTGTGTATTAAAATTACAATACTAAAAAATCATGGAAATAGCGATAGAAACCGAGTGGTCTGCACGTTATCTTTAAAATGGAAGGTACTGGATTCGAATGTTGACCTAATGGCAATTCGACCAGAGAATTTTTAATTTTATTTCAGTCAAATCAAATCACTTCATCTGTCTCTCAAAGAACGCTTTGTCAATCCTACATACTGTCACCGCATTGGTGACGTCGGTCGTCACCAGTTCTATCTCACACTGGACCGGCGTGCAGAGTATAAGCCTTTTAATGTGAAATAAAAAAAAAATGAGGGAGGATGTGGTTATGCAGTCGGGTTATATACAAACATGACAAAGTGTGACTAAAAATGTTGAAAATGGTATTACGCTTTTTATGGTTATGGTTATGGCTACACGTATTCTATATAAAGCAAATAGATATATAGGCTTTTAGCTTTTTACATCAGCACATAATTTTCTGAAATATGCTCAAGGAAGTAATTTTCCAGTAAAAAAAAATACAAAAGAGCACTCAGCCTGACTACACCGAGGCGTCGATCGGAGCTTTTCGTTACTAACAAGTTCTGTAAACTTTCATATCGCAAAGAAAACCTATTTCGTTTCTCATTCAAATGGGAAAAAATCCATGCTCTTAAAATGTTTTCAACATTTTACCTGTATTTCCATTGAAGTAATTACAATAATAATTTAAAAAAATTAAACGTGTGGCACTCGGAATTGTTCACGCGGTAAAGCTATTGCATAGCATTTTTTTATCAACTTATGCAATTATAATTATTTATTTATTTATGCAGTATTTTTTTTCTTTGATATTGATTCAAGTTTTTCATCACTTTCTTCATTAGTAAATGCACTTTGTTTATTCATATTTAAAACATTTTATGCACAAATTTTACGCGTATAGCTATACACCAGCAACTGTTGTTCACTGCTGTACATAAGTACACCTATGTACACATATATACCTACATGTATACTTACGGGACACATGCAGTGAGTGTGGCATTATAAAGATATGATAGCTACCTATACACCTATATATTTTTTCACAAACAGCTTCTTACGTATTCGTTCGATTTAGGAGCAGCTCGTCTCGATCCGTGCGAGCTTTATACAGTCGTACCATATATATACACGTTAAGCGAACGCTCGTCCGAGCTACGTGGTAGGCGGAGTGGGGGGGTTAGGTTTCATTTTCGTTACGGAATTTCTTGATTCGGTCGCCGCGCTCAAGCCTGCGATAAAAGCTATGCAATAGCTAAATATTAGAAAAAAACATGCCGTATTATTTTTTGGGCTATTTTTATAAGAATAGAAAATAGATATAGTTAAAATGTTTTCAATCATCTGCCAGAAGAGCTGACATTTATTAAGAAAACCGTAATATATTTTGACACTCCCGAATGGGATGCAGTTCGTTTCACGTCAAAATCCTACGAGAAGTCACAAACAGCGGATCGCGCCATTAAATGAGAATAATAATTTTAATTACGATCGGCGGGGACACGACGGCGACGGCGCGATATTTAATATTGTGACGTTGACAAATATTTGTTATGCAGCTTAACGATTCCGCCGTAAACAAATTAAAGGTTCGTGTACACTGTACTGTTTAGGCGTACTATTTTTTGTCACGTGGCATATACTATGTACTTCTCATAATATTAACAAACTGCAGAAAAAAATAGGAAAGGAGAAATGATATACCACGGGAAGAGCCGCTACGTACACTGCACTATGGCCCCGGCCTCATTCTTCTCGGTTTTGAGCTAGAGCATTCGCTCAGACATTAATGATTTCCTTAGAGATAGGAAATTGTTGTCCTCGATACGGACTCAATGCACGGGAGTCATTATGCACGTACACCGACACAAAATATTGTACGCGTCACAGCAGTATTAATTCAAATTATAAAGACCGCTAGATGATGCTCGTTTAAATTTTCGATAGGATTAAAGATACTAATTTTGGAAGGGATAATTTATCCAGGACAGTCATTATGTACTGACAATTTTTTACACTATTTATTTCGATTTCAGAATGAATGAATCAAATTTAACTAAATAATGGAGCTACTGCTTATAAATGAGATACCTAGATTACATGAGATGCGATTGTACCTTTACGAGTTTGTTTGTTTCCCCAATGACCGCGTTGACTGTGTCTCACAGATAAACAAATTAACTGCGTGTACTTGGATTATATGAGATGCAATTGTTTCTTTATAAGTTTGTTTATTTAGCCATTGCTTCAGATTGATCTGTATGTTTAGAGATAAACACACTGACAACACTAGTTGAAGTTTGCTTTGAATTTAAAGTAAGATTTTTTCTGTGCCTTAAATATCAACGCAATATCGTATCAAAGGCCCAACCGTGTGGAACCCGTTCTTATGTATTTAAAATTTTAAGTTCACATATTCTTTTTAATTTAAGCAATTTATTTATAATTTATGCGTATGAAACAGTGGGACACGGTGTGTTAAACAATGAAAACATGTATGAAAAATGAAGGCGATAAGAGAAAACTAACATAAGAGAAAATAATGTTTTCAATTTTTTTGCTCATTTCACTGTCTTTTTGTATGTCTGTTCGCGCACGTCTTTGAATTACGAAACGGATTTAATTCTGTTTTCACGGATAGAGTTTGTTTTGGAGCAGAATACAGGCTTCATTTCATTTAAGTCGCATATCAAGAAAAAGCTATCCTCAATCAAACATCTAGCCTGAGTTACAAAGCAAATAAAAAACTACAGGACACTTGGCTGGAATGAAGTTCCTTTCACTATATATGTGTAACGTATTAAACAACAGGCACAATGAAATAAATAAACAACGTTTGAGAGTAATTAAATGAAAAATACAAAAAAAAAATAAAGGAAAGATAGTAAGAGAATTATAATTGTAATTTTTTTTAAGTTGTGGTAATAAAAGTTTCATAATCATTATAAAAAAAAAAAACTAAAAAAACATCATTAAATATTTTAAGAAAAATATTCATTTATTAAAAACTACATATAAAATAGTGAATAATAAATTCCATAAAATATAATAGACAGTGAAATAAATTAACATTAGAGAGTAATTGGCGTTGTTCTGAAAACACTAACCAGTGCCAGCTGTATTATGTAATAAAGACTTTGTTAAGTTCGTTAATCTGCAAAATTACGTAATTTTTGAAATCGATATAAATGATGCTTTTATATGTATAAGTATTGAATTTATCCTATGAAAGGGGCGTAGGTAACGCTTTTCGTTATGTTACGATTTTAACCAGTCAACTCTTACCGTAAGCCACGTCAAGGAACTTTATTCCAGTAATTGCTAGCGTTAAAAGATTACAAACGATACAATACGAACGAACAGCAAAGTTCAAAAGAAATAATAAACCAACAATCAACCTTTTGATTATGACGCGTTCGACCTATTGCTTCTTGTTTAATATAAAAAATAAAGGAACATATTTTATTTCCAAGCGGGTGAAATTACAGACAGAAAGCTAGTGTAGTATAAAATCCATTACGCGAGACACAATATAAGTTTCTGGAACTGGCCACATACATAAACAATATTTAAAAATAATTATCATACTTGAAAATGGAACTTTTTGGCTGTAGAATACACTCTGTTTCATCTGTCAATCGATTTTATTTTGTGGCATCATTTAAGAATTCCGTATCTTATCACTATGGATTTAAGTCGTAAAAATTTTCGTAGTATGATTTTCCGATTTTAAGTGTAATTTATCAGCTCAGCAGAGTCTCGCTCGGCTTGTAACTGCTTTAGGAGATGAAACACCATGAAAGACGACTATATATAAGTGGTTTGCAAAATTCGAACGCAATCGTGTCAATCTCAGTGACGAATTTTCTAATGTTCGCCCGTTCACCGCTTTGAACAACAAAAACATCGATACTGTGCGCTATATGATCGAAACAGACGCGGCATGTGACCTACCATAAGATTCGACCATCTTTAGGCGTAAGCATGAGTTACATGTGGACGAAATACAATAAATCCTACACAAACATTTGGGTATGAAAAAAGCTGTGCCCGTGGTGGATCCCTTACAATTTGGCTGACACTCAAGAAACGGACGTTTCAAACAAAAACGGGACCACGTGACTGCCAAGGGACGTCAAATTTGGTGTGGGACACGGTAACAGGTGACGAAACATGGATTTATTGCTACGACCCCAAAGAAAAATCTACCGTATGGGTCTGTAGAGATGAGCCGAAACCAACCAAAGTCATGCGTGAAAGAAGTATGTCTAAACGAATGATTGCTTTTTTTTTAATAAAATTGGACACGTGGTTAATATCGCTTTACATAATTGTCGTACCGTGAATAGTGCTTGATACAAAACCATTTGTTTGCCGGAAGTTATTGATGAACTCAGTAAAAATAATTGTAAACGTTGTATCGTCCTGCACTACGACAATGCCAGTACTTACGCGGCCAAAGAGACAAATAAACAAATAAATTTTTGGAGAAAGAAAACATAGAACTTACGAGCGATTCTACATACGTTTCCGACCTGACACGTTGTGACTTTTTTTTGTTCGCCAAAATTAAGAACCAATTACGCGGTCAACGATTTTCACCATCAGAAGAGGCTGTCGAAGAGAATGAAAAAGATTTTTTCCGAGGTTACCAGGGAGGAGTGGCAATAAATTATTCAAAATTAGTTTATTTGTATGAAAAAGTGCATTTATGCTAATGGAAAATATTTTGTGAAACGATAAATTAATTTTGACAATTAATAATCTTTTCTCATTCATTCGAGAAATTGTCAGTTTGCCCTAAGTATGCACCGATCAACAAACTAGGAATATACATAAATGCTTAAGAACCACAGTGTGTAAGGTCCGACTATTTCATGCGGTGTTTGTGCCTAAATCATTTTAAAACAGATGAAACCAACTTCCCCCGGATACTCACGTGTATTTTTCTCTAGGCCAACCACCATCAAGCTAACAAAGTGCAACTTCCTTTTTCAATTATCAGGTCAAATATAATAAAACGTATCAACGCATTCAAAATTTATGTTGCATTTGTTACATTTATGTGCAATACAATACAATACAATAGCACAAAAAGATATTTTACACATAATAAAACTTGGACGACAGTGACGATAGCCAACTTCTTAAAAAGACATTTGTATTCCAGCGCGACCAACTTGAAATAAGAATCTTAAAAGTCATATTTTAATTTACCAACTGAGATAACTTAGTTTTTTTTTATTTATAAACTATAATTTTAACACTATTAAGGGATATTCTTACAAATTAGAAGAAATTTTCATTTGACGTGTTATTATTTCTTTTTTTACAAATTAGTTTTGTTATATTTGGAACTTCAAACTGAGTTATTTCCTAAACCGCGCATAAGTATATCGATGTACTTTAAATCATACGCAGTTTAGAAAAAAAATGAATAGTATAAATAAAGTGGAATATAAAGTATGGAAGCTGTATTGCTAAGCTCAGAACCAATCGCTAAAAATTGTTAGACAATATTTATTTTACGTGCATATAGATATTGTCTAGAATAAATATGTAAAAAATAATAAAGCTAGCTGTTTACACAAATTAGACATAATGTTAAAACTATATATAACACAATAATTGCCTTCAAGTCTTAGAATTGACGGCGCTAAGGGTTCATGAATAAAGGATCACGTCACCCGGATTAAGAAACTTCAAGGATTTACTTAAGTAACGTGACCGTACCGAGAGAAATTACTTGATGGAGATTCAGCATTATAACATGCGCCTGTAACGCTTTTTAAATTACGTCGTCACGCGTCAGGCCGCGAAATCACATAGCGGAGATGCATATAGCCGGACGTCAGTGTTTCTTGTAAGATAATTCGTTTTCTTCGCAAAAAGACATGATGGTGTGATCAGTTAGCTACCCTTATTTGCATAGGGAACTAGTGTACCTGATATACTATGTTTTGTAGTCCTACGTTGAACCATCAAATCATTAGTTGAGCTTTAGTCTCATAAAATCGACCCGGAGTATTGCTATCAAGTTTTTAATTATTGGAATACTAAAACACAACGTTTTCAAAAATTCTTTATAAAGACCTATATATTTTATAATATATTGAGGACTATTTTAAGAAAAATGTTTTATAGAAATTAAAATAAAACAAATAATGTTTTGAATAATAATTATAATATGAAAGAATTCGTATGTTTTGTAATATGATTTCTATAATTGTTTATCGCGGCGGCCACACAAGACGAGCCCTTCGCCCGGTGTGCCATTTCATTAGGCCGTTGAAAAGCTAAAATAGATCAGAACCTCCCGTTAAAGAGGAGGTCAAACCTAGCTAATTCAACACTAATGTAATTAGTCTATGGTTTTGAATTTTTGCACTGAAACTAAAAATTGACGTATCAACACGTGGAAGCTTACATATAAAAATTTCCCGCTTGACAAGTTTTCTGTTTACTTTTGTACTTCAAGTACCTTTCATCAGAGAATATGATCACATAGTTTAATCTATCAATATCAATTGTTTTTCATATGTCATTATCTGAATTCGATAATTTTAAAGTTGTATCAGTTTCTAAAGTTTAAATTGACAATATTAAATTTAGTTATATAATCTTTTCGCAATAATTCTTTTTTATGTATTCACTATTACTCCAATTTTAAAGATATGCCTCTTTTAAGATGTATTTCCAATTTTGGTTTCAACTATTACTTCTAAAAATTATGGAATAATTTATGTAAGTGACTGCAAATTACAATAATTCCGTGAGGTGCAAAGAAGAAATAACTGGATTCCATCCTATCTTGCTACAGATGAGAGGCATTGAAAAAAAATAAGTAGTCAAAAAGTATTCACAAACCAATAGCAAGAAGGTAAATTACAGAACAGCATCTTTTGAAAATAGTCACTGAAAGAATGCACACCAGAGCCATAAGCAGCATATTCGACTCTTTTATTCTTTAAGTATAAGAATAGAAAATATATCCTTATCAGTTACTATATATAATTTACCTTCCAAATTCGCTTATTAAATTGTTCACTAAGCACAAGCACGATATTAGTTCAATATTAAAGAGCTTTATTTATATTGTTTGGAATCACGATGTGCTTAAAATTACTTTTGAGGGGTACTATTAACAAAAAAATAAGACTAAAAATTAAAATAGATTATATTAATGTATGAGTGAAAAATTCATTTCATCATAAATTTTTAAAATATATAAATTGTAATAGGGTTAATTTTTTTAATTTTCATTCTTTAAAATGCCAGTTAAGACGGTTATTGTTATTAAATAGACAAATTTGTAAAATTATACAACAAATAATATTCGAGAATCTTTATTGATAATGTCCGATCCTAATTTTCAAAAGTGCTCGGTTACACAAACAAAAAAGCGTCATTCGCAATTACTTAAATTTACGTTGCTAATAAAAATATTTAAGAATAGGTACTCTGTCTGATCCAATTCTAAGACAACTATCGCAGAGCTCGGCAAACGAGCAAACTTAGAACCTTCGACAAGACTGAAATCTTTTGAGTGATGAAAACGTAGGGCACTGTGTACTAAGTAAGTAACGCAACAAGCCCAGAGACAAAGTTAATTTGAAAGCGTCAATTGGAAATGCCTAAGTAGATTGCAAAGCTTGCTGTAGATGGAGACTGTGTCGTTAATTAATATAAAAGCTTACGTCTTATTGAATGTAACAAAAAATCCGATTTACAAATATACGGATTCCACAATAATATTTATTGTCAATGATATTAACGATACTTAATAAAAACATTCTCAAGCAATGTTACGACTGAAACTTGTCTAATTTATATTTTTTCATACCTTAGAATCTGACATGAGAAAATCCTGTTCTCGTTTGTTAATTGAATTAAATAATGTTAAACGAATTAAGCGCGTATTTAAATATAAAGAATTTGGCTATACAAAAGTTGACAGGAAAATACAAAATTCCAAAAAAAGTTGCAAGAAAATGAGTATGGTTACACTACACAGCTAGATAGTGAGATCGTAAGATATTGAAATTTTTTTTTGCTTCAATGGTTAATTATTTTTATGATAAAAAATATAGGTTGCAATGTTAAAAGCGATGCATAACAATTTAATGATAACGGGACCGAGATAAAATTATGTTTGTTACCGCAATTTCACATGTTTCTTCTCGGTATAGCAGAAAGAATAAGAATTTTCAACGTTAACAAATGTGTGACGGCTGGGACTCAAGAAGATTAATCTCAAACACGTTGTTCGTATCACATATCGAGTACGTATTATAAGCTAGTGTTTTTAATTGAAGAGACATTATTAACTTTATGAAAACTGACAGCGAAAATTTGCTGCAATCAAGTTGGAAAGTCCATAGCCGTCGCCCCCCCGCATCGCCGTTCGCCGCGTCGACTAGAACTCTTAAAACGGAGGCTTTGCCTTACAGCTCATACGGGAATATTGTATGTATAACAATAACATAATTTGTATTATTTCGCTAGCAATACCCTCTTCCTACCTCAGACCAACTCCCGTGCAAGAAGTACGCTCGATTCCTATAATAATATTGCATTGCGACGGTTTTAGTGAAAGAAACCGGCGGCGTGATGCGGCATCAGCGGGCTTTCCAACTTTTACTACTGTAATTAGTAAGAATGTGCTATTTATAAGACTATTAATAAAAACATTGTGACAAAACAAATACAAAAAAATTAAAATACTATTATTTATAAATTAGCAAGTAACATTTTCCTCTTTATATTAATCTAATTGACAGAAAATGAGAATTTCATTAAAAACAAGAAAACACAATACAAAAACGTAATGGTAGATACATCGTCTTTAAATGGTTTCAAATAAATTAAATATTTTTAAATACAATTTTAATTTTCAAATATTATGTAATAAGGACTAATGAAATGCTATGAGTTTAAATATTTTTTCATTGGCGATTACTTTGTGTTCCCAGAAAAATAAAGTTTAAATACATGTTTAACGTTTTTTTAACATTTAAATATCCTGAAACTCCGAAAGAAGCCGGATCAAATGCTAATCACAATAAATTTCATGCTATATTAATCGAGAGCAGTGCAGCTTTCTGAGTTAAAAAATGTTTAGAATATGTAATAGCACAAAATATGCAGACGAAGCCGAAGCGAAATGTTAATAGTTTATTTTAGTCTGGGAGTTTCTTATTAATAAAATTATTATTAAAATCGGTTCAGTAGTTTGGTTCAATTGTTCAAATACGCACACAACGTCAGATACGATTGCTAGTTTTCCTTTCAGACATCATCCCATTCGTGAGTATGATATATCGCATAGTTTCATAATAATTTAATGAATGGTTTAGGCACGCAAAGAAACGAATAAAATGCACCATCATTTAATACATTATACGACCCCACTCCCCCCTCACCAAATCGTGAAAGACGCGATTCACCACTTTTAATAAGCAATGTTTATACCAAATTTCATAGACGTACCTCGCTCGATAAAAATTTCACGAAAAAAACTCAACCCACTTTTTCTCCGATAAATAGCAAATTTCCAAATATCTTTCTCAGTGGATATCCCTACATTGTACAACCTATTTCTTAATTAAATTTCATTTCGACTGGATTTATAGTCTCGGCAATCCGTAGTGAATGAATCGGCAAATCGTTTTTCTCTAATTATAAACCTACCGTCTTCATTTTATGCAGCATTTATAAAGTTATTCGCCAATTAATATGCTACAAAAGGTAAACTGTTTATCCATAAAACTTCCATTCGAATGTGTTGTGTTATATTTTACTTAGTCCTTTGATACGCCATACACTATTAACATCATTTTATTTCAGATCAGGTAGCTTGGACCTTAAGCCATCCACGCTGGTGTAGATCGGGGGTTTAACGACACTAAATAAATTTCTTTTAGGTTAAACGTGAAAGTCATTTTCTCTGTGGCTATAAAGGTTTAATATTTTTCTGTACATATATATACGTTGTACGCATATATGCATATGCGCACACGCGACTATACAAAATCAAATGAATATAGCCCCTAAAGAAATATAAAAATATTGATTATTTTTTATCTTTGATTAATTTTTTGTTCAGAGAGATGCTATTAATCCTAAACAGTAAGAATAGCTTGCTTCTGCAGCCGATATTAACACAATTACTAAAATTGTATTAATATCGGCTACGTGACCTCATAAGAAAATACCATAGATCATGAGACTATAAAAAAAGTGAAATAAACTAACTTCGCGTTGTTTTTACCTGTAAGTCGACGAACTCTTTTCACTGCATATACTGCAAAACTAAGCCTTTTCGCCAATCTCGTAAAATGAGAATTCCAACGCAATTTAGCATCTAAAAAGAGATCAATATATAAGGTCATGTCCACAATATCCCGATCTCGTACTTGAACATTACGTTTGCATTCGTCAGTTTAGCATTAGTCAAGGAAAATTTAAAAAGTTTTATTTTCCTCTCATTGAGAAGAAGATTATTAATATTAACCACTCAACTATGTCAGAGCTGGTACTGTTTACTTCGTCAAAAGCTGGTTATTGTCTACAAACTTTGAAAAGTAAAGAAGTATCATCAGCAAACAGTACAATTCCATACCCATCTTCAACAAGATGTGGTATTAATATACATTAGGAATAGAAATGGTCTAAGAATTGAATCCTATGGCACACCCATATTAATTGCAGATCTCGACGACCGCTCATAATTAATATCAAATCTTTGAATTCTACCTCTTACAGAAGACTCTAGAAGTCCAAGTGATAGACCCATGACACCATAATGATATATTTTTTGACCAATGTGTCATGTTGAACATAGGCAAAATTCCTTGGACAAATCACAGTAAATACCAATTGCGTCCCGTGAATCTTCCCAGGCAACAAAAATCTGTTGAATAATCCCAATACTGGCTTCAGTTATTGAACGACCTTTTGTGAATCCAAATCGTTTAACGTTCATCAAATTATTATTATAAAAAACCGTAATAATTGATTTAAAATAAGCTTTTCAAAAATTTTTAGTGAGTGTCGGTAGTATCGATAACGGTCTAAAGTTAAAAGGGTTAGATATACTACTGGATTTAAAAAATGGAATAACTTTACTTTGCTTCATTATATAAGAAAATACACCACAATCTACGCAATAATATAAATCACTACTAACTATAGAGCAATTCAGTCTATTATTGAATCTCTTATTTTTACGCCATTAAGATCAGTAGTTTCTTTTTCATTTTTATACGTTTCAATGTTTTAATAACGTCATTGGAGTTGACTTGAGTAAATTTAAACATAACACCACAAACACCAACGTTTCGCTTCAAGTAACTGGAATGCTAGCAAAGAATTTTTCAAAAGCAAAAACAATTTTTTGTCTTGGTTTAAAATTTTATTATCAATTTTTAATTAGAATTCTGTATGATGGTGTTTTCCAGTTTCACTATTGATTATATTCCAAGTAGTTGTTATTGTGTCTATGCTAGTTTATTACTGACAAACATTGATTTTGCAGCTGCACATACAGGCTTAAATTATTATACGACTTTTCCTCATAAAGTGCGTTTAGTCTACGCATGGTAGTATGAGTGCCCACTGTCGCCCAATCGCTAAATGATAAGATATTATTAATATTAATATTTTTTTGATATAAAAAATTGCTTTGCTCAGACCTGGTTATCTACCCTGGATCTACAGTGAACCATACAATTCATTAGCATTGTAACAATAAGATATTTTAAACATTTTTTTGTCTAATTTGTGATACGTTTATAAATGGTAGTGAAAGCTGGGTGTAGCAGAAGAAAAATGAAAGTAGGATTAATGTAGTGCAGATGCAATTGCTTCGCAGTTTGTGTGGAGTGACTCGGAAAGATAGATGTAGAAACAGTGATGTTAGAGAGCGGTGTGACTTAAAGGAAGATGTAGTGACCAGAGCAGAAAGAAGTATGTTGCGGTGGTTTGGCCATCTGGAAAGGATGAATGAAAGAAGACTGACGAAACAAATCTATAGAGCAATGTGTGTGATGTAAAGGTCGGCAAGAGTCGTCCTAGAAAATCCTATGTAGACCATATTGGTGGTATATTAAAAAGGGGCCATAATTAAAGCACCCAAAACCAACGAGCTTGTATGAAAAGATTGATAGATGTCAGTGAGGCAAGAGAGATATGCAAAGATCGTACCATGTGGAAATCTATAGTCTCTGCCTACACTTCTGAGAAATAGGTGTGAATTTATATTATTATTATTATGGACAATTTTTGTAAGTATATTATTTCTAAACTGCTCAAGATGACTAAGTGTTCAGGTACAATTTTGATATTACATTTTATATTTTTTTACAATAAATTTCAAACGTACCAAGCTGTCCACAGTGATGAAATAATAATTTATGTATAACCGACTTAAATTCTGGTTTAAAAAAGGTGACTAATTTTAATTGAATGTGTCTGAAGCATCGTACTGGTACCTCACTTTTAGTCTCTCCATCAGTAATAAACGTAGCTCGATAGAATACCCTTGTAATTCGAAATGGCCAAGTACTTATTTTCTTAACAATTTATGTAATTAAGAACATATCACCCTTTTTGACAATTTATATTTTAATATGCAGGGAATCAGAACATACCCTCTTTTAAACTTCTCATTTATATTACTATTTTATCGTTTATCGTTTAAGAAACGTGTGATTGGTTGTGCAACAATATAAAACATGAAAGTTTTTTCGTTAGGCGAATAAAAAAAAAGCCTTAGTCAGCGATTTTTCTGTCAATGTAAAGGAATACAGTGAATAGACAAATACTACGTGGTATGCTTGGTATGTAATCAATAAGCCGAAGTGTAAAAAACAGACCAAGCGTGAATCTGACACACACCGAAGATTCTGTACGACTACATAATATATTTGTATTTATAAAAAAAATGTTATTTTCTTTTCATCAAGTTAGGAATCCTTAGTGAATGTTCAACTCACACTTGTCTGGTTTTTATTTTATCTTCTTTTACTTTAGAATTTACGATATGATAATTCCAAGTTTGGCACTTACATTTTACCGTTTTTATGATAAAGCAAAAATTAAAAAAAAATGCCAAGAACATATCGAACCATGCTCAATGTAGGGTTCCGAAGCCGTTACAACAAGAAATGCTCTATAGATGAAAAACACTATGTTGTTACACTTTTTTCCATGTTTTCCGCACAGAATAGATCTTTAGTCACCTATAACTGGAGAAACAAGTAGGTATGTCGACTATTACTCTAAGACTAGTGTAAATTAAAGTGCATCAGCAAGAGCGTACCTTCATGGCACTTACGTCATTTTGTTAAGAAGCGCAGTTTTTCGGAAATAACTCTAGAACGATTTATTCGATGATCTTCAAAATAATTTTCGCTGAAAGTATTTATTAATCGTTATTTTCTCATTATTTTTTTTAATTTCTTGAAAGTACAATTTAAGAAATACAGGGAGGAGACACAATTTCCGCTACTTACAGGACGATTATTTCCGAAAATATTCAATTAACCAAAAAGTTTCTTAGAAACCTAAAAGCTTTTCTAACAACACTGTCGAAATATGTACCACACGTTAATGTTTACAGAAAAAAAATTATTTTTAGCTTCTATCATATGTATGGAGAGCCCCCCTAGAAACATTTATTTTTGTTATTTAACTACAAAACTAAGTAGCGGTCTTTACAAGACATTTACACTCCTAATTTCAGCCATATACATCTTGTAATTATTTAGTGAAATGCCTGTAACATACGGACGGACGGATAGATGGACGGACATGAAGAAACTATAAGGGTTTCGTTTTTGCCATTTTGGCTCAGAACCTTAATAAAAAAGACTACAAAAACACGTTTCTTGTGTGGGATCGCTCTTAAATATTTTCGTTTTGTTTTTTTTTTTATATTCTATAAAAAACGTAACTGTGTATTATGATTCAAATAGTATAGCCCTTTAAAAATAGGAGACACAAATTCATGAACGAACGTACAGACGGCGTTGACTAAGTAACAAGGTCCAGTGGACAGTTGTTGGATACGGAATCCTAGTAACAAATTCCAGAAATAAAAAACAAGCAATTCTCAGATACCGAGACAGGCGAACGCGAGTCAGCCAGCGATCCGGCGCCGTCGACTAAAAGCAACATTTCGTCTCGCGTCACGAAAACGATCTCGACACGCGAGCGCCCGAACGTCAATCAGTCCGCTGGCAGGCACACAAATAGAATCTTAGATAACTTAAAACAATGAAATGGATTTTTTTTATTTCGAAAGACTGTAGCTGAAAAAAGCAAGGTATATATATAAATAGTGAAAAGAACTTGAACGCGTGATATGAGGTATTTCGTGAATTTCTCTATTGAAGCTTTGGGTCGGGTGAGTTCATATTAATATCTGTTTTTTGTGCATACTACTTTTAAAGTTAAAAACTTTGTTCCGATCTCGTTTAAATGCTCCTTCGTTGATTGTGTATACTTTCCTACAAAAAGAAACGATTCTTAAAACGCCTATCAAAATATATTTTAATGAAATTATTCACGCTAACGACGATCATATAGTCCTTTAAATACAGAAAACACGGAAAGGAGTAACAAAAAAGTACACAATACAGATACCGAAATGAAATGACAATGACGCACATTTTCTCTAATTCAAAACCGAGCACTATTGGACTGAAAAAATAAACGAAAGCATTATTAATATAGATTTGGAAATATAATAAGTATCTTAAAATATACCTAGGCGAAAAATTATAGTCGACTGCCACAAGGTGAGCTGGATATGATTACCTGTGAATTAAAGGAAAATATATAAATAAATATAAGGAAATACTGAGATAGAGCATAAAGTAAACATAGTTTAAAAAAAACTAAAAAACACGCTATTAAAGCACATTAAACTAAAAAGTAAAAAATAATCCTTAATATGAACTCAAAAAAATAATGAACAATGACGAAATATACTAGTGTTATTGTGGAAAAAGCGTGGGTTGCTCTATATACGAAAAATGTGGGACAAAGCGCCCCACGCTTTTTCCACAATAACACTAGTATATTTCGTCATTGTTCATTATTTTTGAGTTCATATTAAGGATTATTTTTACTTTTAGTTTAATGTGCTTTAATAGCGTGTTTTTAGTTTTTTAAATTATGTTTATTTTTCACTTTTTAGTTCGGTTGATTGGTAAAATTAGTAATTTTAACAAAACAACAATAATTCATTATTATTAATACTATTATTGTTACTAAATTCTATTACAAAACAGTAATAGAATTTAGTAACAGTAATAAGCCACTTGTTTTCACGCAGACGATACGTGACGAAATTATTCGATCCTGGCGATCCTGATCAGGATAAGAGGATAAACTTATCAAATTATTGTATTGTCATCGGTCCTTGAGACGTATGCAAAGTTTCAAGTTTATTAAGTGTTTAGAACACGTTGAAAATCGTGCTCAAAGATTTTGTTACATTCATACATACATACATACATACATACATACATACATACATAGATACATCCCGAGCTAATAAAAGCGTGTTAAAAAGAATCAGAAAATTATACATGAAGAAGAGAAGGAGCATACGCCTTTCAGCTTCAATACGTGGGTTAATTTGAAAGTTCTTAGAAAATCAAAAATTGAGAAAACTAGCACGTTATTTTTATTTTAATTGTTTTTCAAAATAGTGTCAGTTGAGATCATCGCTGCATTCGATGGATCCATTGAGAGACACTTTTCCCACTCGTACTTAGGGGTCTTGTCCTTTTTCCAAAAGAAGAGGTAAGCAATTGTCAGTCTGCAATGACTGTTTTTTTGTTCTAAAACAATTATTGCATAATGGCCTGTCATATCGAAGAAAGAAATCATATTTTTTCCAACGCTTCGACCTCATTTCACTTTAGTAGGTAATTCCTCGAAAAGAAACACCCACTGAGTAGATTGTCTTTTAATTTCGGGATCGTAACAGTAAATCTAGCTTCCGTCACCTATGACCACGTTGTACACAGCATTTGAGTTACTACTGATAAATCGTTGTATCATTTCGCAGCGTCAATTTACACGACGAAGTCTTTGAGCGTCGGTCAAAGTATGAGGTATCCACCAAGTACAAACCTTCTTAACCGCTAAATATTCATAAAGGATTTTGAAGAGAACAGACTCGATAACTATTTTTTGCTTTTTAGTACATAGTTTTTAAGAAATTAATCGTTGGTTCTATTATCTTATTGCTTTTTTATCGAGTTCATTTTCAATGTACCTGAAGGACGTGTAGAGCACGAGATCTGTAAGTTTTTGCACATATTTATTATGAAAATTTGAGCATTGTGGTAATTATTGTATGAACTGACTATTCTACTGCATATAGATTCGCATTCTGGTTACACTAATGTCTTAGATAATAAAATTGATATGACGAAACCTTATTCTATAACGAATATATGGTGCGTTAATATAGGCCTACAAGTACCATCTTAAAATAAGAAAACAAATTATTTTCAATAATAACGTTCCCCTATTTTTTCATACTGCTCAATGCTCAACTTCGTAATACTCAAACAGAACACGTCATTAGCCGTGGAATCTGACACTATATCAAATGACACTGCACTGCAGTCTTTCGTGACGTAGAACCATAAAGCTACTTTTCAGAGAACATAAAACCAACTCCACGATAAGTGGCATTAAACTTAGTCATCGGCACCAAATGATGACTGCTGTTCGCTGTATCGCAGAGGGTACTAAGAATATGAACTCATATTCGTGTATAATGCTCTATTTCATAACGTATTATTTTTAAAACATTCAATAATCTATATGGTAGCTAATCTGTCATTATGCTTCAATAAATATGTGCATATTGTATGTCAAAACACTATAATTTGTGCGAAAATAGTAATCTTAATATTGTCTTTGTCATAAGCATACTCATTGTTCAGGACTTTAGTGCTATGAGTGCGATAATAGCAAATCCAATTTTTAATCCTTGTCGTGGTTGTTGTTGTAAGATTGAAAATATTTTTTTGGTGCTAATAAATTTGCACACGCTTCAAATCGAAGGAAAAAATTTAAACCAAATTTTCATCATTTATAACAACGCTCGAAATGGGAAATATAAAAACAAACCGGCAAGTGTAAGTCGGTCTCGTGCATCGAGCGTCCCATACTACAAACACAATATGCGTTAAATATTTAAAATAAATTATTTTTATTAATTTATTTGCGGATTCTTAGCACGAGCTTCTATCACACTCAGCGGATTTTAATTCACATTTTTTTCCTTAAGTTTGCTCTAAAATTATGCCTAATGTGATAATTATATATTACTGCTTTTACGATACAGCAAAAATAAGAAAAAACCGATACGCATTAAATATGCACTGGATATTAAAACTAACCGATAAAAAGTAAAAGACTTCTTAAAGAGTTTTCTGTAATCTATAAATAAAGAACATTTTCTGTATATTTTATTTTTCAAAATTTTTAGTGCAGTTCTTTCCAAGATAAGAGGAAATGGTCCATTTTCTTAAATAACTTTAAAATTATGCCCTTTAAAATTATATGTATATAATTTTAAAGGGCATAATTGAAACCCTCACATTAAGCGGCTTCATTTGATAAGTTACAATACAGTTTGAAAAACTTTTTTTTTAATTTATCACCAAAAGTGAATATCACATTAAATATTTACTTATTAAGTAAGTCTTTCATACAAATGAATATGAAATGCCACTTAGTTGGTCCAATATATTCAGAACAAATTGAATTATTAATTCATTACTCCTCTCTACCTCTAACTTCCCCAACCATTTTAAGTTTAATAGCACAAACAGAGGATGAAACCATTTTTATATAAAAGTTTATACTTCATAATTTCTGTCAAACCATTTTTTTTTCTAATTCCGCTCTTTATCCGGTTTGAGTTAGTCCGTAAAATATATGCATAATTTGATTTAAAAAACAAATATTTTACCTAATTTTTTGGTTAATGGAAAGAAGATCCTCAAAGCCGATTGCGGTAGGAGTTGACTGGTAAAAATCGTAACATGACCAAAAAGCATTATGCCCACTCCACGCCATTGTCCTCTTTCTAAGATTTATTATTTAGTACTTTTTTATTAATTTATTATTCACTATTTTATATGCAATTTTTAATAAATTAATGTTAACAAATTCCTTAATTCGGCTCGCGGTAAGATTTATCTAGTAGAAATGGTAAAATAACGAAAAAACAATGCCACTCCATACGAGTTTGTCTCGGTCTCTTGAAATTTGTTATTTAGTATTTTTTTAATATAATCCATAAAATATAAAATGGAAACTCTTTGATTTTATTGCTTATGGTCTTTAATTTATATTGAAAAAAAACTACAATCCTGACGAGGTCCTCCGACCGCTCATGTTTTTTCATAAAATATTAAATGAAACTTCATCGATTATATTCCTTACGTTGCATTATTTATATTAAAAAAAAAAAACTGTGTTTTTGACGAGAGCTCACGACCGCACATGTTTTTTTTTTTAATATTTGTTGATATATACCTTAACTAACTTACAATCGAAATCTACGTTTCGTTGTGATTTTTAACTTTGAAAACTTATTTAATTAATAATTTATATAGCAAATCGTATAAAGAATGATAATTCGTTTAAATTTCCCTCGATCTTCATAGCGATTTCGAATCCTGACGAAATGAAACCTTACTCCGTTAAGCATGCAACTCATAAATTTATCAAATGACACCAAGGTGTTACGTGACACGACACCATCAAAGGCTCGTGGAGAAGCAGCTTTGAGGTGTGCCGTCTAAATAACGGAGAATTTACACAGGCCCGCGAAAACGTCAGTTGTAAAACTGTAGCATCGTTAGTTTGGTTCGCCGCCGCGCCGCGCGCCGCCATCGCTCGAGTTTTACACGAAAATCCCCACAAAAGAGATTTATGTGCCTGGCAATGTTAAATAAAAACTTTCCTTAATGGCTCCCTTACAACTGACAACTTTGACTCCAGTAGATACTAATCTTTATTCGTTACTCCACTGGTGTGAATTGCAGAACCGTTATTTAAGTATTATTTGCGGTAATATAAAAACAAAATTTGTTTTAGATAATAATATAAAACATAATCTTATAATAGACTGGTCTTTCGCCCACAGTTTTACTTGCGTGGACATAGACTACATTCCTCCATCTTTTATATCAATTGATCTTGTCGTCAATCCCAATCTCCTTCACATATTTAGTTCTGATCTCGGTACTGTTCCTGATTTCAATCACGATCGCACTCTTGTTTATAATGCCGGTCCCACATTTAATTTTGACTAAGGTCTTATTCTTGGTCTGCTTACAATTTCGTTACCGCTATTAGTGACGTTTGCGATTACTATAAAGCCAGAGGAAATATTAGCATCACGATCAAATATAAACTATGTTACTCGTGGATGGTATAACTTTTTATGAATAAATAATTTTTAGAGTAGATGTAACACTTCGGTTTAACAACACAAATACGCGACCGTCCAGTTAAGTGAAGTCCAGGACAAATGCTTATAGTTTTATAAATTATAATTTTATAATATCTATTATGATCTATAACATTATTATATACCTAAAATGTGGAATTATTACAAAATTTAAAAAACAAGTTAATAACATACATTGTAATCACTTTACATTAGTGACAGCTCAGATAGATAGACATAAGAGTAATTTTTGACATTATGATAAAAATCTGGTAAGCGATTGACTCTACTGGCCAGCACTAAGACTTCGCTATTATCAAGTTTGAAAATGTTCAATTGACGAGGAACATTTTCTCGCTACTTGGACTCAAAGTTATTTTTAATTGGTTATAGAACTTTTCGATAAGTGAAAAGGCAACCATTTATTATTATTTTTTTGCTACAGTTACGAAAAAATGAAGCAATACTGAAGTAATTCAAAAAAAGAAGCATTTGTGACCTTTGGGGAGGTTTTTACAACTGAATAATTAAGCATTTCACAGTGATTGGTCTCTTAACCATACTTAATTCTAAAGTTTAAAATGTTTAAAACGACTTGTTGTTTTTAACAATTTTGACAAATACATCCCATTTATTTTACCAAAAATACCTTGATCGTTACAGAGAAAATCCATAATCGATAAATAACAAAACCGATACAGAAAAAACTTAAATTCAAAATTGTCTAGAAAGCTGAAAGGAAATGAATTAAATTTTCTCCAATAAACGATTTAAAATTTCGCTTTTTTTTTTTTAAGAATAAAATAAATAAATAACGAGAATTGCGATGATCACTCCGAACAGCGTTGCGTCATCCGAAGCACATATATTTACTTCCACTTTGTTATTCCAATAACCAGGCACGTGCAAACATAACAGAATCCTTGCTGATTTGACAAAATTTTTCCTTATTTATATGAGACACGGGAAAAATATCCCATTATTTTTTTTCATGCGACATCGTTTTCAAACAAAAAGGGTAAGAAATAAGAAAAAAATGTTAACACGTGTTTTGTAAGCATTATTTGAACAAGCGCCCTTGTCTAAGTTCATTTCTAATACTTGAAGTTGAACTCAGAAATTGTTGTGTTGACGTACCAGTACTTTTGTTTAAAATATTATTTATGGAACATTGGTGAAAATCAAAGATTTAATCTTTTATTTTAACATTATTATAATACTTGTTAATCAGATTCACTAAGCGTGTTGGACGGGCTTAAGTTTTTTTCGACAAGACGTCAGGCTCAAGTCTTTGAAAATAACTAGAGCGTTTATTAGGTAACTATAATCTTAAAACCTTAGAAATAAGGTCACGAATTTCAAGCATTCCGCTACAGCGCCCAGGTGAATGTAAAGTATAGGACGATAGATAAGAGGGGATAGACGTTTAATATTCAGGGTATGATCTCATTTTATTGCACCTCACGTGTGTTATTTTAAAACCTATTATTTGCCATCGACCAACAATTTAATGCTACAAAATATTTTGTAAAAGGGTTACTTACAGCGCGATGCTAAAGAAAAATACACCCATGCCGCACCTACTTATAAGAAGTAACATTAAATGCAAAAGAGACAAATGTTTGTGCCTTTAATAATTAGACAGCATTTAAAATAGCATTTTGCAAATGGAATTCCCGAAACTTAAAATCTCTGTGTCTATGTAAGGGTACTATTGCAAAAAAAATGACCATCGTAAATAAACAACAATATAATTTTAGGTAATCAGCGATTTTTTTAATATAATATTACAGTATATAAAAGCCTTATTTTAGCTGACAAAGTGATTCCTAACTTTTCTCACTTTTAATCAAAATAGTCGAATAATACAGAAAATCTATTATGAGAAATTGATCTTTAGATAGAAAAATGGGTTATTATGTTTTATATATTTTTTATTTTTATGTCGGTATAGTTAATTTAGAAAACAATTATGAAGTTTTTTTTAGAATATAAATTCACTCATTGACAAAAACAGTTTTTAACATTTGGAACTTGTTTAGAATCACAGCAGTTATTTGGGCTGTTATATTTCAAAAAACTGCATTATCATTAAGTTTTTCGTTGCACATGATATAAAGATTTTGCCTGAGATAAATGTGAATAATATTGTGATATATCGTTATATTATATTATATCGTTATATACCGATATATCGTTACTTTAATCATAATAATTATTTATATCGTAGTTTTCATAAGGGAAAAATGGAGAGGAATACGAAAATCAAATATAATAAACAAAATCTGGTTATATATAATCTTAGTTTGATTTGTAATCGATTGTACCTCCTAAACGCTGCAACAAAATATAACAATTATTTAAAAATAAAACAATTACCTTGTTCAAACTTCAAATGAGCGAATGATGCGTGAAAATGAAATATTAAAAATTAATAAACAAAATCACTATAGTTCATAAAATCCTCTCGCGTCGTGCAAAAATGATGATAAGGTCACACTGAGAAAGTTTTCAACTATTAATAATTGATTAATGTGGTAGCGAAAACTCTAATGCAAAAGTACTAAACAGGCGCTTATAAAATGTGAGGGAATGATTCAGCTTTAGCGGGAAAAAGATAAAAAATCAATTTTTGAGAATAATTTATTACTCTTTACTCAATAAAAGTAATATTTATTGTTTAATGTAGTATTTTTAAAGTAAAAGATGATATCATAAACAATTTTTTTCTAAACCAAGATCAATTAGCAAAATAATGTCGTAATGTTAAGTGTGGGAGATCATGAGAATATGATTTTTAGGATATTCGGTCAACTGATTTTCTTCGCCTAGAAACAAGAACATTAAAATCATGCACGGCACATGTAGTTATAGTTCTATAGTGTTCATTAAAAATAAATAATCTGATGTAATACTGTTAATAACACACACATGAAACTAAGTATGGACACGATTTTCGATTTTTTTCGAGAACTATCTCTATAAATCAATATTTACTCAATAAAATGATTCAATATCAACTTTTTACTTATTACATTTGCACGGAGAGGTACTTATTATTTCTTGTTGAGTAGATTTTTTTAAATAACGCTAAAATTAAAAACATACATACCACACAAAGCAAGGCAGATATTTGTTGTAGATAATGAAAAACCTCAATCTTAATATTAAAATAAGTCCAGGTAAAAAAGTATGTATTGAAACCTGTTTACACTACGTGCCAAACCGCCATATATTCCGTTTACACTGTTAGGGGGGAAACAACTCGTTTATCACGAGACGCCAAGCAATTTATAAGCTCCGCTTCATTTACTTGAAGTTATTTAAAATGTTTACGAAATGAGCAGTTTACGTTACTTCTAAGAATGAAAAAGTATAAAGTTAATCTCTAAAACGTTTTAAACTTAATAAGTTTGTTTTGTATATGAATTTAACTTTCTAAAGTCGACTCTAAAGAACTCCATGCTATTTTCTAGTTCATGGGGATTACGAATCCTTTCACTAAGCCTCTGTTGAAAAACTATTTTTTTTTTTTTTGTAAAAGGACACCAGTGTTCCAAGATAAAACTGTTTTGAGTTGTCGATTAGACACATGTACCTATTAATGAGTACACTGGCAACATCAATCCTTAATATCGACAATTGCCATAATGACTAAACTTAGGGCGGGTTGCGCCAAAAGTAAAAACGTACCGTTTACGGGTTACGTTTTTACTTTTGGTACAACCCGCCGATGGAATGGTTTTGCAAAGAGGATTGAGAAAATACTATTTAGTGGCTATCAAATCTTTGTATTTTAAATGATTTTAATAAGAAAAATATTTCGATAAAACGGTTGTTTATCGTGATTTGACTGTCTTTTTTATTACGTCCCAGTAGTTATGCTTCACTTTACTCTCTTACCAAGTTATGAAAATTTTTTGAGTCTTAATATACTTTCCTGAAACATATGTATATAATTCTGAGACATGAACAGAAATATTTCAAAATACATTTTATTCAGCTGATCGAATCTTTTGCGACGGGTCGAGTCCGTGCTCGTCGCCCGATGAAGGCAGTCTAAAAAAATCCCGACTTGACAAATAAATACCTACGTGGTTCTGGATTTTGTTAAAGGCATACTTTCCTAAAGAGCTAGCAGTTCTCAAAAGAAGCAACAACGTTATTGGACTAAAAAAAGACAATCGAAAAAGTAGGACGCTTTCTAAAGTGGATGTTATGAAGGTGTGCAAAGTAATTTGGTTTCTTTTCTGTCTGTCTCGCTCCGTTACCTGTTCACAAATTTAATACTAAAATTGGACTTTAAAGGAAATCTATTTAAAATTAACATCTTAATGTAAATTGTCCAATCGTTCTGAATTTATGTTTTAATTTCTTGATTTTGGGATCGGTGTCACTGGAATAAATATATAAAAAAGAAATGTACATACAGAGAATAAAAATAAAGAAATAAAAATTAACCATAGTTAAATGTATAAAATAACACGATGGGAATATTTAAAACGTGACTGCAATGCATTAATCCCATACATTACTAGTTACCGATAAAAAACTTAGTTGTATACTGAACTTGTCGGACGGAGACTCAAATAAGTTATTATTCCAAGTTTTGCGTAGCGTGTCTCGAAGCAGTAAATGTATAACAACTTGGAAAGATTAGCATTAACGTTGCAATAATTAAAATACTTTGTACCACCGAAGTTTCTAGTATTCGCAATAAATTTAGATTGTATCAGATTAATCGCTTAATACCGACTGCCTCGAATCTTAATAGAGGCGAAAAGTTACGGTCTAACATTGTCTACCGCTAGGAACTTTACAAATTTTATACAACAGCAGTTAAAATCGGATTTACTGCCGCGACGGCGTCCACGTACTAAGCCGGCAATAATGTCGCTTTCCCTTGTTATATTGTAACTTGGGATGATAACCCTGGTAGATGTTACAATTTGAAGTGTAAAAATTACTATTTCTGGTATGATACACTCAAATAAAACATTAAATGAAAGCAAAGCAAACAAAGCGGAGGGTCCTAAAAACAAGTTACACTATTTGTGGTCCTAAGAAATATAGCGATATCGCGCTATATTTCTTAGGTGATGATGATTTCTTGTGATTTAATTAAATAATAAGAAAATCGAATACTATTGATATTTCTTTTTAACCCTTTTTTTATTTATTTAAGTAGACATTATAAAATAAATTAAACATACGTATTGTACAATGTCTATTTTAATTAAAACAACCTTAAGCCAGTCATTGGAGACTGCCGACAGAAGAAAATTTAAAACTGTTATTATAAATAACAGTGGCTTTTTAGGATTTCTAAATTGACGGTAACATCAATTTATCTTACGTTATTTATTAATAATTTGTAATTTATAAATTCAAATCATCAATATTAGTGTGATTTAAACATTTATAACCACTCCCAATTATATAGGTTTTTCCAACTTGTATTTGCTGCAGTATAGACTTTATTAAATTTAATTATGCGTTAAGCTGTGGAAAAATGTCTGCAAACTTCTTATGTAGCCGTTAACAGGCGTATAAAAATAAAATATATAGAAAAATCTGCTCAAAACATCGTTATTAACAGTTCGGTACAATTTTAGTTTCATAATAGCATATTAGACATAAGATTTAAAAGAGAACCACGGAAATATCTTTTAAAGCTCTAGCTTTTATAATATTACTGTCGAAGTATTTGGTTTGTTGATTGATATTTTCTATTGTATAGCCAGTTTTTTAAGACCTTAGGCGATATCCTCATAATAACCTCTTCCTTTAATGTAGATATATAATGATGTTGATGAATAAGCTATAAGGATAATGTATTGAAAACTTTGAAAGGGTTAATAAAACATCAATTAAATTGATTACTATAAATATTATGAAAGTTGTTGATTGATTTAATTATTTCAAAAAATTGGCTTTATGCCAATGGGAAACTAGTGTTATCAGTATACTGAAGTTAATACTGTTGTTGTGCGCAAAAAGTAAAGGCCCTGCATTATTTATAATTTATTGTGTCCTCAAATGTCAATAAAAGTTTTTACTACTTCTTGTTTAATTCACTACTTTGAGTGTAGTGATTCTTGGTGAGCTTGAACGTATTTCAAGCTAAATATTCTACAGCAAACACTGCAATTATATTTGTTTTACAGAAGGAAATTAAAGGTAACCTTACTAAAAAAATATTTATATTCTTTTATACAGATATTTGAATTAAAATCCTTAATACGTAAATATTAAGCTAAAATGACGCCCTTTTCTAATCTAATATCAATTTTCTGAACATATTCTTAATTTATCTAAGTAGATAAGATTACTCAAAAACCTCATAGAGTACTACTCTATGTGTAGTACCCTACATTTAAAGTATAAAGTTTAAACGCATCGTTTAAAAATACCTTTTATACATGAACATGTAACACAAAGCATTTTTGCGCTAAAATGAATTATTATATAAGCGCATGAAAAATTCAATATAAACATGTGTATATATTTAGATTGTACTGACCTCCGCAACCATTTTAAAATATATCTCAATGAAAACACAATCTTTATAAAACATCTTTCCCAAATACCAAAATTTGTTACTTTCGTAACCATTACTAATTTTACAGATTCTTTTACAAACTCAATGCAACCAAATAAGTTTCCACTATTTAAATTTCGAACTATAAGCTGAAAAAAATATATACAAGAAATAAATTTAAGGCTAAAGCTTATTTATTATTTAGGCCTACATTATGGCCATACCATAGATAGTACGATATTGACCAGACCTACTTCTAAAGGAAGGAGCTGTTTGCGTATACGTTTAGGCAGTATTCAATCTGGCTGTTATGATAGGTTAAAGAATCAACAGTAACCAGTCATCAATTGTTTTACAGTCATTCTGTGCTACATACAATTCTGAAAAATCTTGAACCTCATATTATATTTTAGAGTAACAAACTATTGATTCTGCATATAAAACAATCACTAGGTAATTCAAAAAAAAAAGCGATATTCTGTTAAAAGGTAAAATAAACTTTAAAATTAACTTTCTTAAATTCAATTAACCTTTCTTAGGGAAGTTTAGGTAAAGTTTTATTAGTTCTATTTTTGTTTCCTTGCTAAGGAAATTGGAAACTTGTGTAAAATTAGTGAAGTTATTATTTTCAATCCAATTTCCAAATGAAAAACGAAGCTTTTCTGCCCATCCGGGCGTTCGTGCGGGCATACCTTTTCGTATATAAGAGATTAATTAATGTTAATAGCAGCAAGACTACGGTGGCATTCACTGTTTTTATAAATTTATAATACTGTTTTAAATTAAATACTACCTTTAAAAAAATATTCGATTTTCAATTAACAGATGCGGGCACATTTTACTAATGCCGAATCTTAAATTATTATTATACAGTACTGCGGTGTGAGCGCTATGGGGCGCTATGCCCCGACATATTATTACTTTATAACTGCGTCACCTTAAGATAAGCTACAAAAGGGATCCAGATTAGACGTATTACTTCTGCGTCTTAATTATAAGAATGTTTCATAATTTCTAGCCCTTATCGATTAGAAATTAATTATATATTATATGTTCACTCAAAAATATTTAACTGATTTCATTTACATCACACATATTTGAACTGATTTCATTTCACATCGTTTCCCATATAAAGCATAAACTATAAACTACACTAAACTAAAGTACCTAAAACTATATACAATTCAAATATATAGAATTACATTACGTCTGACTGCTTCGTGAGCCTATATACTCGTACATCAGGGTTAAAGTAATAAAATTATCCTTGTGTATAATCATTCAACACCAATGCAAACGTAGCACCTGCATTCTTTAAAATTTTCCGTCGGCGGCGCCATAACATTGGAAACTCATAAAAATCCAACGGTCTCACAAAACGCCGAGTTGGCGCTCGCGGCGGATTTAATACGGAGACGAGGGCTTTATGACGTCAGAGTGCACTAGCTCGCTGCAAAAGCTCTGCGGCTAAGCTAAACGCTGGGATTAAACTTTTTTCATGTTCTACCACTATACGTTTAATGATGTCATTTAACCAAAAAGCATTTTTAAAATTTCGACCAGAAATACGAGAAGCGGGCCAGATGTAAGACTATTTTTTTTGCCGTCTTACCACTCGTCATGGCACTGTCTCTCCGTACTATTCATGTCAAAAATCTAAAATTCAAAATAGTCATAGTTTCCGAATCTCGGTAAAATACCAAAAAAAAAACAGATGAAGAGATTGTCAATTTTATTTAATCGGCATGGAATGGATTATTATATAAAAAAAGATAGTCGGGTAGAACAAAAATGAATCGCTCAAATTGTAGCAGTTCTCATGCTTTTCACTGACTTCATTTAAACAATATTGTGGTTTTCGCGGCTCTCTTCTTCTTCGACTCTTATTAAATATTCTTGCACATACGCGAAACAAACATGGGATCCTGACAATTGTTATAAACACATTCAGTTCTAAATTAGCTATACCCTATTTTTACCTACTTTTACTTTTTTCGCCCTTTTTTAGGTTCGCAACATAATTTTGGTAACTAAATCTCAGTCGATCGCTCAGTGTCAACCGCGGCGGGCACCCGTTAACAATCGGAGACCTGTTCAGTACATAGTTATTTCACTAATGAAATTTCCAAACACACTCATGTATATCGATAACTTTGCTTAGTTAACTTCACATGCGCCGATTGAAAAGCAAAACACGAAACCCTATACGGGCAACTTTCGTAAATCAAGAAAAAAATACGGAAACAAACATTTTTTTTATCATTGGAGATTTACAAAAATTTTATCATGGGTGCAGCAAATAGGAAAACCATGGTAACGTCAACTTTTTATCCGCGATTATACTAACTAACTGTGAAACTCAAATATTACCGCACCGCTTATTTCGTCAAGTTAACGCCAACGAAGTGTGTATTCATCAAGCGACCGTTAAAACTGCGCTGCGACCGCGTGCCAACTCCATAAAATTAAGCGGCACTAAAAAAAAATACGTAATGCAAGAGCTAAGAAAACGGGAAATAGTGGAGCGTTTTTATATGCGTCGCTAAAAAAAAAGGGCACCGCAATTAAAATTTCCGTGCCGTGGCGGAATTGCAGAGGGCGTGTAGCGTTGCCGGCGTTTACTGCTTATTCCGAATCAAAATACACACCACATATCTAATTTTTTTTTTTTGACAAGTGAAGTCCGAAAGAATGTGGATACTTATACATTACACGTGTCCGTACATTCTTTTTTTAAGAGCGAATTTAATGTTGAAACATAATTTGTATACTTGATTAATGACGGTCCGGGAACCTTGTGCTTTCCCTGTCGCGCCGCGTCATTTCCGAATAGATTAAAAGTTGTAACGTCGGCCATTTTAGGAACGCCAAATCGATGCATACAATAATAGAGCCAGCATCCGAAGGACTTACCTGTTACAAATCTGACCGGCCGAAATTTAAATACATCGTAAGTTACACCAGGTTCTTTTATATCTAAACTCTAAAACATTAATTAATTAATACTCATTTGATTTTTATTGTTGAATAGATAAAGGTTACGTAAGTATTTTCCATTCTGTATTAACCAATAATATTAAACAAACATGAACATTACAATAGTATTTTGGAATTTTTATTCTTATCGGAACTTAAATCATATTAAATATAAAGCTACTACGTCTAGATATCTATAAGAGATGATTTTTAATATTTTTATTTAAAGCATGCTCAAATATATACCCACAGCACAATAACAGTTTTTCATATTGCGGCTTTACATTTCGAAATAATTAATGTTGATATGTTGTAGACTAAATTAGAGAGACGCTTAAAAATGTCGTTGTCATATTTATTATATATTTAACGATGGTATAAAGCCGTAGCTCTTGTCTCAGAATTGATCGAGTCGTGATCTGTTGCTAAATGATTAGATATGCAGAGTGCGAATAGAACAGACCCAAAACTTTTTGGACACCTAATAAGTAACTAGGCTTTTAATAGGGGAACCAGAGAGTTGATATTATACATATACACTTTCATAAATATACTTACACATATAATATATAAAAACACGTAGATTAAAAAAAAAAATTTTAATCAAATAAATGTTTGTATTGTGCGTGAATTGAACCCACGCTCCCAGCACAGTAGGCAGGGTCACCACTGACTGCCCCGACCAGTCAAACCATATCACCAGTTGGATGTAGTTCATTCGTTACATGACAAATAACAGATCATTTTTCCGTTTATTCTCTGAGCGGCCCACACGTGATTATGACCAGATCAATTTCGAATGCAGAACTAAAACTTCAACATAAACTCCAAGATACAAAAATATAAAGATTTTTTAAGCCTGTGATTCTATGCCTTCATGTACAACTAATTGTCTTAAAATATGATCTCATTTACTAAACTTTTTATCATTCTAATAATATATAATTTTAGAATATGAATAAACGGTATTGTTTTCTAGTTTTCAGTAGCAATGAACATGGTCATAAACATGTAACAATGAGTACATATTCATTCTCCTACAGCGTAAACGAAATTAACGAGAAATAGCGGATATAGACTACATATCAAAACTGCATAAATTGATTTAGCCCAAGCAGCGTTCTATGCCAAGAGATTTGGTGATCGGTCTCTTGCCAAACCACGCTCATTGTGTATATAGAACAGTAAATCGAGCACATTTCACAGCGATATCCAATAGTAGTCATTGTCCGGATTAAGGTATGATACGAACCATAAATGCTGAGTTGGCAACGTCGCAGAAGTCCTAAAAGTCCTAGGCTTAACGGATTTACTAGCTATGAAAAATGTTACCAAGCCCATATTTCTAAGATTGCTCTGTCAATTTAAACTTTCTTAAGCAATGGAATAATGGTTTGTAGTGGAAGTGTGTATAGTACATGCGCTTTAAATTTAAAAGCAACTAAGAGAAATTGTTAACAACGCTTCGAAGAGATACAGTCACAGAACAGTGGAATTACACCTCTTTGCTTCTGTAGAAACATCACTATTACGCATGTACAAGCACGGTATTGAGATCGCGGGAACTATATTTCTAATTTGCAATATTGTCATAAATTGGGGTGTTAAGTAATAACGATATAGTGAGTTTTTGATCATTTTGAAATCTAATTTTGCTGGGCATGTTAGACTACGAAAAGTACAAAACTCAGGCTGCGTCTTTAATATCTTTTTTGTTCCCGCGAAGTAAAAGCTACCGATCCGATAATCGCGCAATATCCCTGGGACCTTACTATAGAAGATACAATGCATGTAGAAGGTAACCATATATATATACACTAGCTTTTGCCCGCGGTTATGTCCGCATGGACGTCAAATGATTTTTTTCAATCTCGATCTTTCGATTTCAATCCTGACTCCGCTTTTGATTCCGGTTATGTTCCAAACATACATAATTAACCCGCGGCTCTATCTGGATGAACTTACAATGAACTCTTATATAAACCAAAAACACACGTAATGGCTTTATTTTTTTATTATGAAACGATCTCGCTTACATTCTTGACCCTGGTCCGGTCCTGCTTGCGATTCCGATCTCAACCCGACATTTAATTTGAACTTCTTTTGAAGATTGTTGTTATGAATAAACAATCGCCATAAGTAAAGAATCTATTCTGTGATTATGCAAACAAAGCCGCGAGCAAAAATTACTATCTTCATCATTTATAGCCTGCTATGTATTGATATTCTGATGCACAAGCTATATCACCGTAAAGTTTCAGCTAATTCTGTTCAGCCATTAAAACGTGATTGAATAACAAATATCCAAATATACAAATTTTCACATAATTATTATCAGTAGGGCGCGCGCGTGTGTATTTAAAAAATAAAATATATTCTTTTTTAATTATCAAATGTTTATATAAATTTCATTCTAACTAGCGTGAAGAACAGCCCTCCTAACTTACGATATTTTAAATCCTTATAAGCTTTCTTAGTATTCGAAAACGTTAAAGGAACTAATGAACAATGATTCTATTAATTTCAATACAAAGACGATTAACGAATTGCCCGAGGCTGGGCTTGAACGAACACACGTACAAAATTAACGCCGAAACGTAAATACAAAGCGTTGCAGTTAAACCACTCAGTTTCAGCTGCAGCGCGTTCATTAATTCAGATAAAACGTTTCTATCTGACAGCCGGCGGGGAACCATTTTACACAGACTTACGAACATTATTACTATTTAGGCCGTGACTGCGTGTAGACTTTGATAAAAGCATATTTTTATTTAACATTTCTCAATTCACAAATTATTACTAAATACAAAAAAAAAGTATGAGAAAGAATGAAATATGTAGATGAATATGATTATAATATTGTATAATATGATGTGATAAGTGTAAAAGTTTGTACAATAACAGAGTAATCACTTTACATTGAAAAAAATCCCTTATTTGTTAAATAAATAGACACATATTATATTATTAGTATAGTTTTATGCAATTAATAAAAGTAGATCCTTCTGGTACCTATGACTATTGGATAAGTTAATTATCGAAGAATTAGATTCCAAATATGAGCAAATGCAAAATTGTTTCTATGTACACATATATTTATTTCTTAACAACCGTCGTTTGTTCGGATGATTTTTCGGGACGACATTTTCTTGAATGTTTATTTTTAAATATGATAAATACTGTATTTAATTTATAAAAAGCATTAGTTATAACTTTGAAAATGTTTATATGATACAGTTGGTTTGAATAAAAAACAATTTAAATGAGATATACGTATTTACACAGGATTGTTTATATGACACTAATAAACCATAAATATATCGATAACAAGTCGATGCTTTTATGAACTTGCGTGAATTTTAGTATGATAAATAATAAGAAATTGAGTAATTTACAGCAGCAATAGTAAGAAATTACTTATCATTGCCGCTATAAATTATTAATTTATCGACTAACAAATAACATCAAAACAAAATTGCGTCACCAATACGGAGGCACACGGTCGGGTTTCATATAATACCGCAGCATTTCAAGAGAACGCCTTCGAAGAGGGGGATGCAACTAAAGAAACGGCCTTTATTGTAGAAACTTCCACCATTACAGGGTATCGTGCTGTGACAGCGTCTATAAAATACGCCACTTGAACAAACTCTTGGCTATACCCCGTTTGTTATGGCCGATATATATTTTGAGTGTTATTTATGTGCGTTTCACTCAAGTGAACGTGCTGCAGACGTTGCGGTCAATAGGAAATATTACTTTTTTTCTGAAATGTCATTACATTCCTTTATGGAAAACGTAGGTGTAATGTAGTTATTTTTTGAAAATCCTCTAATCAATAATTTAATAAAACCTCATTATACATTTAATTTTTAACAAGAAATTACGATACATAATTAAAATACACCGATGAATAAATTGTCATCCTTCTTTTTTTTAGCATACTCGAAAGGCAAACAAGCAAGCGAGCCATTTGAGAAGTAGATGGTCACTGCCGCCCATGGATTCGCAACCTTGAAATTGTGAGTGGCCATGGACAAAGCATCAGTGCGTTACCGGCCGTTGGAAAGAAATAAGATATCTGATGAAAGAGAATCGAATTAATAGAAGGGATAAGAAGGAGGAGTGGCCCACCGGAACTCTCACTCACTGGACGAAATACAATAGCGGACACTACTATTTCACATCCATATTCTGTGAGAGTGTGATATTTTACCCGTCGAGCCAACCCATTTTAGTGTTGCAGTCAAGTAGCCAACACTAAGGCTCTACCATAGCAAAATAAAAACAAATTTGGCTACACACTTTCGCATTATAAAGTCGGCGCTGAAAATACAAAAAAAATGCATGCGCTTCGGCGTTTCTTACGGTCCAGTTATTTAAAAATGTATAAAGCTAACAATTTTTTGCATTTCCAGAGTTGCCTTAATAAAGAACTAAGGTTCTTCAGCTGATTTTTTCTAAAATTCAACGTCTCTAGAACTCGAGAAATCAATTCCGTATGCCAGGTAACTAAAAAAACACACATATAACACGTGACTTGTCTAGAGTGTCGCGTCGCTGTCACCCCGCCGCTCGCGCGGACTTCTTCTGTCGTCATGGTGAAAGTAAGATCTACGAGGGTTGCTATTTATGTGTCAGGAACATTAAAAAGAAACGAACATCTATCATTTTATATGGTTTTAATGCTTTTCAAAATATTCGCCATGATGATTTATGCACTTTTGCATACGCTCAAACTAATTTTTATAGAACTTTTTTCATTCTGATTGAAGTATATCCAAAACGTACATTTTAAACGAATCAGTGGCCTATTCGTGGCTCGAAAAACGTAGACCACGTAATCTATTATTAACGCTTGGGAATAAATAGGAATCGCTGGGTGCCATATCTAGGCTATACGGCATATGACGCATCAAATCGATCTTTTGACCTTCCAAAACCGAGTTGTTTCAGCCGACGTGTGACAAGTAGCACTGTCATATTGAAGTATGATTCTGCGTTGTCGGTTGTTCTTTGTTATTTCTTCAAAGCTTCTGACAAACAAATGGTTTTACACCACTTCGAATTAAACGTTTTACATTTCTCTAGTAGCACGGTAATCACATGTCCAATTATACCAAAACAACAGGCAAACATTGGCTTCAAAGTGCTTTTGGCACGAATCACTTTTGTTGGGTTTGTTTCATCTTGGAACACCCACACCGTTGACTGTTGTTTAGTTTAGGGATCACATGTATAGATCCAAGATTTATTACCTGTCTAGACATTATAATCAGCTTTTGACACACCATGATTGCATTTTTTTATCATTTTTTTCACACCAATCGACACGAGCGGGTTTTTTATCAATGCTTAAGTTGTACGGAATTCAATACGGCCAATTTTGTTTACAGCCAAATTTTCATGTACCTACTATCTTATATATTCTCGTCATATTTATGCCCAGGGACGCCTTTATCTTGTCCTAATAATAATGTAACATAACGATTTTGCATTATTAGTTCCCGCACAGTATCGATAATTTGTGGTACAACAACCGATTTAGAACGACCTCCTTTAAATTCGTCCGTGACCATAGACCGCCTACGATTAAACTCACTAAACAAGTGATGCACGGTGGTTTTCGAAGGTGCTTCATTCCCAAAAGTCGAAGTAAGTTGATTGATGCACTGTTTTTGAGTCAGGCTACGCCTAAAATCGTAACCAATCATCAAACAAAAATTTTCACGAGTTAAATCCATGGTGATAAAGAGACACGCAAATTTCAAAACGACGCCATAATGGTAAAACAGTTGATAGTTACAGAAACAAACTTTGTATGTATTCTACACCCAAGGAATTCCATTTTTAAATATTGTATATACTTTTTAAATATTGTTCTGTATGTGGTCAGTTCCGGATACATATATAGCAGCATAACTAATTATTAAGTACCTATATAAGTTTTGTCCGTTGTAGTTCACGACCAATAAATGACCTTAAGTCAATCGAATAGTCAAATCATAGTTAATTTACGTTTGATAGGTATTTGTATGTTATTTTTTGTCATCGAAAGCGAGTAAATAAAAGTATATAAATAAATTAATTTATTTGTTCCAGTTTCACCTTGGAAAAGTCGAAGTTGTGAAAATATTTTACTAAAAGCAAAGAGGAACCATTCACCCAATATCTTAGATATCCGAAAAAAATATCCATTAAGAGTTCAAATGACAAAATAACAACTGACTTAGTAGGATGTCTTGAAAATATCCCCAAAACATATTTAAAAACACAAAGTGAATTAAAAAACAATCTCCTTCAATGTCGACAGGCGGCTTTACTGTTATTGAACATTTACTGCCGAAACCAAAAAAAATCTAAATCTGATCAAAAGACTATCCAATTTGAAGCATAACGAAACCAGTCGCCAGAGGAAATCGTGTTAATGTTAGCTGAAAAAGACAGTCTTACAATTCGGAAAATTACAAGAAGCGATTTTATACTAGAGGTCATTCAATGAAAAGGGTTTAAATTGCCTAAAAATGAATGTGATGTTATGAGACTTATATTAAAATTTTACAGAAGTAAAAAAAGAAACCCTTGCCTTTTTAAACCAAATAAAACAAAATGATGATAAAAACTCCGAATCTACGCGATTCAGCTTAAGTGTCGATGATTCACGAGATATTCGATGTTTACGTCATTTTCCCTATTTTTAATCGTACTTTGGTTCTCTATACCATAGACACTTAATGGATGCGGAGACAAACGCGGTGAGGTGGTTACTAGCTGTCTGTGTTTGAACGGCGGTACTTGTCGTCTGTCATTGGAAGCGAGTGCTCACGCGGACGAGTGAAAAAGCGGAGGATGGGGGACGGTGCAGGTTTATACAGTTTTTATATCGAAAAACAATTTGCGCAAGTGAAAACACAATAAACCTAGACTACTACCAAAAATTTTACAATGCCACTAGATGATCACGCGCCGAACGCCTGAACTTTGAGACAAGCGTCAGTGAAAACGAGAATGAGTCCCCTCGCACGACAGACATACCTCAAGCTGTCTGGGGCCTACACTGAAGAAACTCGAGAAAACCTGGTCAAGAATTCTCGAACCTCAAGAAATAAAAAAGGTCGAGAAACCAGAAATACTAAAAGCTATACAAGTTATACTGTTGTATGCACATAAGCATTTTAAATATGTACAAGAATTCGACATATTCGCCATTTTAATTAAAATCTTAATATATGAATATTTATACAATTGTACGCCTATATAAAAAATATACAGCAAATGAAAGATTTGTGTGATAAGAAGTGAATTTATAAAGTATCTATAAGGATTCGTGATTATTTATAAATCCATCAAAAATATTATTTTACGTATCTCAAGTTTGCAAACTTACATTAATTAATTTAAAACCCATTTCAGTCCCTTTTCATTCGTGTATCTGTTCTTAGTTCTAAATTTAGCTCAGTAATTTGTCCCTTCGGATCACGATGACCGAGCTTAATTTCTTTCGCACGAGCAGTTAAGACGAGACAAAGGGACGGCCCAGTCTTTCATTGCTGTAGTAAAAGTACCTACGCTGCGCAGTAATTGATCACCACTGGCTCATTCCGGCTTACTTTTACGAGGGAGTACCACTTATATATTACATCTATTCTAGATTTAATTTATCTCTTTTGAACGAGAACTTACCAATGTTG
This sequence comes from Eumeta japonica, assembly GCA_005406025.1. NCBI lineage: Eukaryota > Metazoa > Arthropoda > Insecta > Lepidoptera > Psychidae > Eumeta > Eumeta japonica. The sequence goes on from BGZK01000324.1 coordinate 301,762, forward strand.
CAAAGCTGGTAATTAATTCATATTAACAGTTGTATCTTTTTCGCAATAGTGATAGTTTATAGGATGGCATCTAGAATGAAAATGGCATCTGAGTCGAAGAACAGCGGGATCGGAACTTAAACCGACAGCAAAACGATTGAACTCAGGGTTAACGATAAGATGGATTGCCGTAATAGATTAAATAATTTATCCATATCCAGATGATATTCCTTCATGTAGCATTTCGTATATGATATATACATGCATAGAACATCGCGATTAAAAGAATCCAATGTCAGTCAGGGCGTAAAGTTGCTGTAATCTTCGACAATAGAACGTATTTTTTTTTAAATCCTTGCTGGACATAATTGAAAAGACTGCCCGATTAGCGTAGTCGGTAGTGACCCTACCAGTGTTTGTTTGATTTACGCAAAAAACAAACATTTATTTGATATTAATGTATGTCTTGAGTTTGTTTTTCTTTCTATCAATCGAAATAGAAATAGAAACACAAGCAAAAAGGCTTATATAATAAGAAGAAGGCGAACACAAGCCTTGTTTCTTAGGACCATATGATGCTGTGTATGTGTCATCTCATAACTCAGAACCATTTCATATATTTCAAAAAATATATGAAATGGTTTTGAGTTAAATAAATTAGACGGTTCAACATGTAAAAGAAGCACAAGATAATATAAGAAAAATAACATTGCATATATAAATATAGTAATATGAGCAAATGCATAAAAATACCATTTTCCGTAACACAAATCGGATATAAGTAGATACATATAGTTTTCAAGTTAGGCAATAAGTTTATTGGTGATAAAATATTTATATTTACGACTGTGAGCGTACGTTTTAATAGTCGCAAAAATAACTTACCTCCGTCTTGGCTTTCACTTTTGATATTGGAAAAGTATCTGAATTTTTTCCAAAATTATGTGAATATTTTTAAGAAGCAGTATTATAGATACTGTATGTAGACATTTAACGAAATTAATTAAATTGTAATTATAAATTAATTTATATTACAGTATCTTTACCGTATCATAGCTGTGATTTGATTACTTTTTTTTTCTTTGGATTGAGCATGTATTGAGGTTTTACTTGACGAAATTTCCCTTGGGGTTTCGAGAAAATTGGGCAGACCAACGCAACGCACCGCGCTCTCCGCTTTTATTCATACTGAGTAAGTATTATTTTGAGGCAATTTAAAAATATTACGTAATATTCAATTTATTAAATAATGAAACCGCATATATTTTCTGAATAATACAGGAAATATGATAAAGAAATTGACTTGCTTCATTTAAGTTTCATATCATTATATTTTATTACTTGCATATATTAAACAAACAAAATTTAGTTAAGTGTGAGTCAGAATCGCACACGAAGGGTTCCGTACTCCCGCACAATATTGAACACTATGTTATTTCTTTTAATGGTTAAGAAAAATAATATGAAAATTCAACAAAAACACTTATAAAAAAATGTTCCTTTTATTGGGATTGCTTTTAATCTTTAAATTTATTTAATTTTTTTTTATTTATTCCTTTTTTCAGTTTTTTCCAAAATAATGGATTGTGTAGGAAGTCAAGGAAGAGTTTACATATCAAGAACAACGTACCACAGTTTATTATAATAATATTTTTTTTAAATTTATAACTAAAATAAAGATGTTACTTAAAAAAACTAAATGCCATCCGCATTTCATTAGTCGAATGTATATAAATTCTAGACACGAATTTCATTTAATTTCGAATTTTGATTTAATTAAAAATGGAAGCACTTTGAATTTATTAAGATTAACTTTGTAACTTAGAGATCGACAATTTGATCATTTAATCATATTAAAATTGCAAATAAAAAATATTAAATAGTACTCTTTTATACCAGTTTTTTTTTGCCTACAAATCCATATGTAACAAAAAAATAAATAATAATCTATCAATAATACATTTTCCTTCAAAGATACCATACCTACCTTATATATACAAAGTCGTCGGTATATAAGGTAGATGAGGTAACTTTTTAAGGACACCTTTCTAACATTATGCATGTTTATACTTTTAGAAAGATCTATTGAATTTAACAGATTAATTATTAACTAATAATTTTCCGTATGGATTTGGAATAAATAGATTCCCTCAATATTTGTATCGGTCACATATTAGGCGAAATCTTGGAGGGCGCAGAAGGAGAGGAGGAACACGTTCCCAGCCATCGTGTCACTGGAGTGGTGTACTTTATACAGCTTACAACTGTGGAATCACATATTAATTTGTCTCTCTATTTGTGAACGCTTATTTTATATAGCGTGACTTCTCTAAAGATTCATGGTGCCTCTCCATAACATATTACATTGGACTCAGTATATCGCTTAAGCTGTAAAAACGTATTAATAGATAACAAAGTTACTTCCGCATTTACAATACAGCTTCGGATTTAGAGTTTACGAACAGCTTAAGCAATATCACTCATAGTTAAATATTAATATCAATATAAGTCAATTTCAGACGATGTGTGAACGATGAGCAAAAAAAAAGCGTAAAATTGTTTATGATAGCTTAGTTTCTCGTCTTATACTTTAAAAGAAATTGTAGGAAATACAACTATCAATACAAAAAACTTTCTTTCATTGCTAGGTACAGTTGAGACCACCATGTAAATAAAAAGAGAGTTCACGCCTTCCCTTACAGCTGAAATTGATCGACAGAAGCCCCTTTTACGATTTTTATTGTCGACTATTACATTTAGCACCAATCATTATTTTACTATAGTTTATTATTGTTCCGTTAGAGTGAAAACTTCGCAAACTCCGAAGAATATTTTCTTTTTTCATGATAATGGAAATCGTTAGGTACTCATAGCCCGGTCAAAATAGACATGCGAAACCTTGCATTTTTAACTCAATGCCTGTTTTTGTGACCACAAAAAGACATATAGAACTATAAATTGGTAAGAATATTCGGACAACATTAAAAATTAAATGCGATAAGTCCCCATGAATCCACCTCTCCAAAAATATTAATTCAGTCAAATATGGAAAATAAGTTTTTATTTACTTTTTCCGTCAAACGGTAAGTTTTATCATATAAACAGGTCAGACAGAAATCTATAAACAAAATCTTTATACTTTATCTCTTTAGGGTCATCGTTTCTGAGATATAACGATTGAAAAATTTGTAAAAATTGTGATCTTCATAATGTGCATACGTACGCCGCGTACGCAATTACTGGAGCTGCAATACTAGTAAAAATTGTTTTTTTTATTGGGCTGTAAACTTATACACACAAAATAGTACAATTATAAAAATATTAACACAAAAAAACCCAGTGCTTTTTGTATACGTTAGTGTAACCTTGAGCAACATCTACATATATTAAACTATACGCGTGGAAAGGGTCGTATACCTGCTCTTTTTCAAAGGTCTAATAGTACATTATTATTAAATAGTATTGAATTAAACAGGATCACAATACATCATGAATTAAGCCTACCGGGAAAAGAACGTTAAAAAACGCGCCAAGTTACACTAACTCACAGGTAGCGTGGAAACGTGCAAATATTACGAAGAACACAATTTTTTTTCAGTTTTTGAATCATTATAGAAGATACAGAAACGGCAACTCTTAGAAAAAAAATGTTAAGAAAATTTATACAATAATTACATAATCAAAGATTTTTATCTGACCTACTTTTATAACAAAACTTACCGTTTGGTTGAAAAACGCAAAAATTCATCTTTACGAACTTTGCCCGTGAATAAATCTGTTTGCAGATGTGGGATTGATGGGGGGTTTTCACATTTAATTTATAATGATGTCCGACCATTTATACTAATTTTTTAGCTAGTAGCAAATTTTTGTACACTTACCTCTATTTATTAGACTAACTCAACCGAGCTATCATATGGCATTTAAATGAATCGTCATCAATTAATACTATTGCATAAAATACTATCTATTGACACAGGTATAGAGAATACAATCACGAACATGTTTATCTATCCCGGGATTACGGGATTTTTTATGCGTAATCCTGGGATCCCGGGACTATCCCGGGATTAGACTATGTGGTTTCTAATTGGGCTAAAATACAAAAAAAAATTGAGTAATTTCTTAAAAAATATTATTAATATCGTTGTACACGCAACACAAATCACAATAACATATTAAGTAAAAAAATAGACAATAAAAAAAATTATTATTTTTGAAAAAATCAAAAAGAGAACACAAAAAACTATTTAGAATTTCGAAAATATAATCGCAAAAGTATCAAAGCATCCAGTTTTTGACTTCCAAGCCTGCTTCGTAGTTTATTGCCAACATAAGCAGGAGCTGAAAACGCTCACTCAGGTTCTACGCTGGTTGGAGGAATAGACATTAGATATTAATAAGCAGTTTCTAAGTGATATCCACGAACTCCTCCAATTTCGAACAGGCTCATTTCACGTCTAATACTATTTGCCAACCCCTATTCATTTTGTAATTGTACTTCAGGATCTCGGGATTTCATACTCTTATCAATTTTCAATTGTAACCCTTCCTTTAATGTCAATTGGGGCTCGGAGGTTTCAGGCCTTAGCTCAACACCTGTTTGTGATCCTGACCTCTTTTCTTCTTCCGTGTCATCTCGACTATTAAGTCTTTTAACAATACTCTTTATTTGCTTCCTTAGTAAAGCCTGTGTAGAAACTGGAAATAAGTCATGCCATTCCGATTCCGATAATAACTGATTTTTATGATTTTTCGTGGATTTTGTAAATAATTCAACACACCAGTTAGAGTTCCTTCTAAGTTCTACGACAAACATATTATTAGGGCTGTATCTGTGCAGTACGTATCGTACGGCGTATTTAAGGGTTGTTTTTCTCGTTATGTAATAATACTATTTAAATAATCTAAGCAAAGTTATTGTCAAGGCGCAATGGATTACGGAACGCAAACTAGACTTTTTTATGGCAATCGCGAAAATTCCGAGATGAGCCAAGTACAGTCCCGGGATTTTCGGGGCCAGAAAACGGCCGGGATCCCGGGATTGTATTCTCTACACAGGTATGACAAAACACACAAAATTGATATATTTCCGAGAAATTATGTTTTTCTTTTAACAAAATAGTAGTTCAGCAGTGTAGCCGCTCTATACAGCTTAGAGCGTCACTAAGCTTTTAAAAAAATACGGCATCAAAATCAAGTATTTCTGAAGGTGTATGGTGGCAATATTAAGAGAATGCGCATTGTGTCGTACTTCACCCACTGTATGTAAGTATGCTAAGTGATAAAAGTGAATTTATTTTAGACGATGCAATGACAGTTGATTAGTAAATATTAATGTGAATTAAAAAAATGAATAGTTTCTAAACTGTAGACGATAACCTTCTATAAATGCAAAGCAACATACAGGATGTTCGTGCTCAAAGGCAATCCAACAACTCAAAGTTCCACCGCTATCGCGTATCCAAAGCTCCGTTACGCGTGATATGCAAATATTTTCTTGTCAGACCAAAAGCGTCCAATGTGTTGTTTTATCGCGACCCCCACAACGAATTCTGAATAACATATCACTTGTTCCTGCGAAAACGTAAGTTTTCAATGTGAAAAATATGTTACATTTTGAAATATTAGGTCGGGGAAAAAGTTTTCCGTATTTTATATACAAATACAAGATAATTTTTCATCATATTCATTTATATTTAATTATAATATTGCAGTAGGTACGTAAGAGTAGGTGGCATGTGAGACATTCAGCCTCCGTGCTCAATCTTGTGAATGTGGGTCCGCATTCTATTTGTGTTTGAATTACATTCAAACTCACGTCTAGAAGTTGAGCAAGCGATAAACAAGAGAACATGGTGAAACATAGAAAAGAGTTAACTAGAGCTTAAGCCCAAGAATACACAAGCTTCGATAGTGATAGAAAAGTGGATTGTTATAAGTAATGCAATAGATACACAGTACTGAAATTCGTAAAGAGAGATATTGAAGAACCGATGAAATAAATAGATTCAGATTCGTCTTATCTTGTATTAGAGGACTGAACTCCTGGACATCACCAAATATCCCGAGGGATACCCTCCAGAACTATGGTCCTCAATATACATATACAACTTTGTTCAACAATTTGTTGCCATTTTGTAGGTAAGGACACAACCCCATTGTTTTAGAAATTTTGGGACTTTTGATCAAAAAACTGCGACATGTAGTTTTGTCAGTCATTTCTTGATGTTAACTTAATACTTCTTAAAAAATTCTAAAGACCGAAACAGGTTAAAATTTGAGGGTGCAAGGTAAGGGCTATAGGTAGATGCACTAATACTTCCCAACCAAACTCTCTCAATATTTGCTGAGTGACTAAAAATCACACCCTTTGTGTCGATTAATTCCGGCTCCTTTCTCTGCTTCTTGCTTAAGTGTCATCCGCTGTTGGCAGTACAGATCAGATAGCTTTGCCCTGCGGTAAAAACTCATAATAAATTCTTCTAATTCCACTGTACAAGTAACATCAACTTATTGCGAGTTAATCCGGATTTTGCTATAATCTGTGAAGCTTGCTTGTCTTTTGATCATGATCTATTTTTTTTTATCTATCTTGTCGCAACTAATACATTTTTCATCACCAATCTTTTCAAAAAGGATTCGGTTTCATTACGTCTCAATAGAGAAACGTAAATGTGTACACGATTCATTAAATTTATTTCAAATGTGCTTGTGTGGGACCCAAGTATCGAGCTTTTTTGCTCTACTTTTTCCAAAATAGCAACGACTTAATTCTTAACAGGTCGACAAGAGCGAGGTTCATCTTTACCATCAAAATTACCGGACTAAAAACGCTTGAACCAGTTTTGTACCACGCTATACTATAGATATATACAGTCCACAGGTAGTAGTGAGTACAATGTGGCGACGCGTTGTCATGCGCAAGCGAGTGTGCGACTCCCTTCTCACTCGGTTCAATGGTGCTGTTTACTACGGTATACATTTTGTCTATGTATATACCATTGTATAGCGTGGCGACCCGTCGCCACACAGTGCACTCTACTATAAATAGACTGTATATATACCGTAGTATAGCGTGGCGACCCGTCGCCATGGTAAGCGTCGCCACGACAACAATCTGTTTTACCCTGCACTTATAGATGTTTCACATCAAAAATATTTTAATTAAGCATTCTGCAGTCCACTTTCAAAATGCCTTCCGCCTTGTTGAATGAACAATCGAGCACGCTTATGCAAATTACTTTTTAATCGTTTGAGTTTTACTAAAACCAAAACCTCAAATAATCTGAAAATGTTTCCTCGTAGTTTAACATTAATAATATTTACACCTTGATCTATAAAGTCGGAGGTCTAAATTGTCCAAAATCGCGGAGACGCTGAGTCGCACTTAACATAATATTTCAATTTACACTTATCGCATACTGTTCACGATAGACTGACACTGCGTCTGAAACCTTGTCATTACATATCACAAGTGTTCACATCATTTCAGTATATGCGACGTTTGAATATCAGTATGTCATTATTAAAATGCGCGATGTAAGTATTAGATAGCAAACTGACAAAACAGATCAACGCGAATCAGCACTCTTAGGATCGGCCGCCTCTAACCGCAATGCTCGAGCGCAGACTCAACGCACGTGATTTTTAAAAAGAAATAACGATAACTTGTCCGTACGCGAGTGAACAGGATAACTCATAGCGAGCGAGTGACGACAGTGAGCGGCGTATTTTGATGTAGCCACCGCCAGTGTACTAGTATCCACATAATATGACTAACCTTTTGAAATTTTAGAAGTCAAAATTAGTTTAAAAAAAAAATTACAAAAATAGCAAAATCAATTCTGCTGCTGACATGAAACAAAATATTTTCTAATTTCTTATATAATTAAAATGAGGTATTATAAATTTACATTTGGTCCCTATTTTTAGATAAATGATGTCATCTTACGTAACAGTTACATCACAATACGTAATTCATATAATGTATGCAAGAACATATAGAAATTTATTTGTAAATCACAACACAATTGCAACTATTTACGGAATCAAATTATTTAAAATGGTATACACAGATATAGAATATCGCGATAGAATAAAATGACGACTCAGAAAAAAGCTGACTTTAATTTTACGTTCTATATGACGACACTTTTACGGCCAAAAAATTAATAATTATATGTATCTATTTGATAACATCAATTTTGATTTGCTACGCATATCGGCGTTGTGGATTGATATACTATTTGTTAATTGTCACTCGCTTCATCCAAATGTATTGACAATATTAACAAAATTTATTAAAAAGAAAATTGGTCTAATTTTTTTTACGAAAATCAAATTAAGAAAATACTGGCTTCATGCCTCGGAGAGCATGTTAAATCCTCGGCCAGGACAACGTCATCACAGGAGCGACAAACTGTCAAAAACAGCCCTCGCTGGGCTAGCTTCGAGGGTTTAAGGCACAAACTCCATTAATTTAAAAATATATACATTAAAATATAAATGAAACGAAATGGAAAAATATATATCGGCAGTGGGGTGATAATAAATGCACAAATAATTACACGCATTCTTGGTACATATTATACGCTATATGTCGTGACAAACTTGTTTATCACGTCAATGCTGAGACATTCTAAAATCCAAAAATATTTTTTTTTATTTCAGACAAGGGGCTTAGAATTTAAGCCCCTATGTTGACACAATACGGGTTGAGGATTGTTCATGGAAACTGACTATATATATATAGACGTGTTACAATTCTCGAAGTTATGTCTAGTCAGTTTCCATGAACAATCTTCAACCCGTATTGTGTCAACATGAGGGGGCTTAAATTCTAAGCTTCTTGTATATATATATATATATATATATATATATATATATATATATATATATATATATATATATATATATAACATAAAAATTGATTATATGAAATATATTTTCAGAAAAAGCTTTACATGAAGTTTGTAAAACATAAAGTTTGGGCGAAAACTTTACAATTTGGTCGATTTCGACTTATTATACCGCTCCGCGCTTACACACTGCTCTGTCGTTCACATAACGTTACATTGACGAGCCCGAAAGCTATTATCTGTCATAAGCAGCAAATTTTCTTGTCTATTACAGAAATAAGAACAATCAGCGAACGCAATATGTGCTAGCATTATTTTTCTTATATAGTAATGCTGTGGAGAACCGTCAATTTAATAATAGTAGGATTGTGCGTCAAAACAAAGTCACGCGTCCTGAATTTTTTTTTAAGTATTGTTGCAAAATGGCCCTATCGGCAGTTCGAGGATTGAGATGGAATTAAAGGAAACATATAGAAATGCAGAAGGCATATATTCAGAAACAAAGTAACTAAAAGTCACTATGAACCAGTCGATCCCTTGTCGTTGATCGCATTTGACCTGACTCTGATCGCAGAAATAAAACTCAACTTTTGTGCGAGGTACTTCGTTAATTATATCGCCAATTGGCCTTCCATAAAGGTCTTGAATCATCCGGAACAACAAATCGTTAACATGTCACGTCTCATATAAACAAACAAGATTTATTCCCTCTCGAAAACTTCACAAAAGAAATCGATTTAAAAATCAATTTTAAGCATATATCAAAAGCACCGATGCGGCGCGGCGAGCTGTTACTGTTAAACGTTTAGAAAATTCTATTTTTGGATATTTTTTTGTACAGGAATTATTAACTGTCATATTTTTAGCTTGTGAGTGTAGTGCCTAACAATATTTATAGAAACTAATTTCGTTTCTCAAAATATGAATGAATATTACAATCAATAGACTGTGAAAAATTGAAAATCCGATGCAAATACACTACATACATAGTTTACTGTGTTCGAAGGAATCGAATCTGTAAACCGGCTATTATGGTATCTTTTACCCGGAGACAGCTAATTTATCACCACTGCGCCTCATCACTGAACTGCAATGTTCCTTTTTTTTCCTCTGTATTCAATGGTAATGTCAGATATTCTAAAGGTTCAAAGAAATTTGTGGGTCAAGTTATTAATGTAATTATCAACGTTAACAGCATGATTCAAGTTCTATCATGTTTTTGAAACGAAACTTAATTTAATTTAACGGAACTTAATTTACGAGAAATTATGTTTCATATGAATGAAACATAATTTGTCGTACAAGAATTCATATTGTGTGTTGCAATAGATTGCGTGTCGAAGAGGTATCGTAAAAACATGCTCAAAATACTTTGCGCAGACGGCGTTGCACACATGAATAACGTTAAAATAGTTAAGAATAAATAAAGATAGAGGTCAACCAAATCCGGATAGTCCAATCAGGAACTAAATAATAGTCTCGACATGGTATTTGTAAGAGGCACAAACCAATTACGGATTTACAATTGGAATTTTTGGGACTGGCCGAGAAAACCACGATTTGTTATTAAAATTTCCGCGGATATACAGTAATGTTAATGAATAGTACCGCGACACTTGTCTCCGTAATAGAACACAATATCCCTATTTAATGTTTACTATTAATATTTAAAAAGGTTTTCTGGTCCCTAAAATACAACATCAATAAATTGGAATGAAAGGTAAATCAAGCATACTGTATCATCAATTTCAGCTGATTGTGAGTGCGCTTTGGCCACAATGCGTAACTAAATCGTATGCGTATTAATAGCTTTTTTTATAGGATATGTAAGGGACAAACAAGCATGAAAGCCATTGGAAAGTAGATAATCAACACCGCCCATGGAACCTCGTAAACCCAGAGGTGTCACTGGTAGTTTTGCGACTTATTAAGTACAAATACGCTCTTTTCTTGGAGATACCTTTGCCAAAGTTCGTTGGGAATACCGCTGATGGTAAACCATTTCAGAGCTCCACCGTATGTGACCGAAAATTAGCACATCAAGCGTATAGTAGTAGAACTCCAGCCACCAAAACTTGTCGAACAAACTAACTCATATTATTTAATACATACGATATGGTATTCACACTCGTAGACTAACACCATATCCAACCGAATACCCACTGGCACTAAATAAATTCATCATTTATATTGTGTTGCGAGATTTTTAGCATCAATAATGCGCGTGCGCTTTCGCGTGTGTTGAGTTCGACTGAAGTAAACTGGAAATTAAAGATATTTTGGGCATCGGAAGAAAGATTGCAGAGTGAAAGCAGCGACAACGTCGCACTTGTAAACAAATAATACAGGTCGGTTCATTAATAATTAACAAAAGTTATTTATTTTTCTAGTAATGTTTATTGTTACTTTTATTATGCTTCTTGAAATTAGAATATAGTACTACATAATGGGAAAAAGTTACGCGGTGTTGTTCATTTGCATACTGTTTAAATTGCAGTCTCGCGTCTCCAAGACATTTATATCTAAAATTTAGACATAAATGTCTTGGAGACAGACAAATATTTTAGACAATCTAAGCTACGACTACACTGATACTTGACAAGTTAAACGCACCGTTCCGCTATAAGTATTTTCACCAACAAAATAATAAATATTACCGTAACCTTAACCCGAATCCTCCACTAAAACTTTTTAATTTAACTCCCACCTCATTGAAGACTAAACTCAAAAAAAAACTTATTTATTAGGTAGTCGTAGCAGGATATATATATCCAATGTTACAATTTTTCCTTGTCCATTATATATAACTATACTTCATATATAAACAGCCATGTCGAATTTAAAAGCGACTAGACGAATCGCAACGTTCTCAGCCCATTGGTAACATACAACATTGAATAAATATAAATTAATATTTTCATTCGATAAGCGTGATGTAGAGAGTTGTTTTGAGTTTTCTATTGACCAGACTAATTCATTTAAAATTGAAAATATTAAGAAAAAATTTATGAAGTTTAAGTTTGAAATAAGAGAAATGGAAAATCGTGTCCTAAAATTTATTACAAGTACTGATATTGTAAACGTACGATTAAAATTAAACTACTTTTCTAAAAGTTTTATTTGATATTATATTAATTTTATTTATCCCCAAAGCCCCGAATCAATGTCCTCTGAAAATCACGTGGAGCGCAATATCGGGGAATTTATTTTATGTACATTCAAAACATTGTAATTTATTTTTGCAACGTGCGACGTACGAATCTATATACAAATCGCGTGTGACGAGGTAGCGTATTGCATATGAAATATTAGCACATTGTTTATGTTAACTGTCATGTTGGCGTACGTGTGATACGCGTGGGCCGTATTAATTCGCTAGAGAAATGACGAGAGATGGCCGAATTTCTTAGATTCAAAACGAATGCCTAATAATATAAAATGAATATAGCACGAGTTATCAGACTTAAATAATAAAATAATAATAATAAGATTTTATCTGAAACAAATCTATTTCCGTCGTATGTTTTATATAGTAAATGTTGTGCCCGTCCTCCACCACTGGACTATGGATAGCTTCTGTATCTCCGCCAATGCATAGGAGGTATAAAAGTTGTCTAACATTTGAAAATTCTGATTTTAATATGTGAAACATTTGTGTGAGAATAAATCTGTGAAGTTTTTAGAGGGTAAAATGGTATTTCTAAGTAAAACAAAAAGTATTTGTAATTTGTGAATAAATACACATTTATTAGAACCTCAAAATATTTTTTCACAATATTACCAATACAATTTTTTATCCATGCATAAAAAATATATAAATTTGTAGTAATAGCGTGGTGATTGGACATACGCGTGTAAGCGTATTCAATTCCAAAAGTTAGCACTATTGAATACATTTTTAGAATATCAATGTTATTATCACTTGCTTCAACCACAGAGAAAATTATCACAAGGAAACCTGGATTCACGAAAATCTTCACCAGATATTTTATTAAGATGTGAAGTTACCAACACAAATAGCCCTTGGTTTTACATACTACCTGCGAACATTGGAACCCTACAAGTATTTATCCTATCATAGCGATCAAAACACAACTAAAATATAAATAAAATCAAATTGAAAGTCTGCTATTACTAGACTACAGCCATGCTGTTATTCCAGACATCATTTCGATATTTATATTTAAGCGTGAAATAATCGAAAATTGTATAAAAAAATCATCAGTCACGCCCCGAGTCTCATTTGGGCGGGGACGTAAACGAGGCCTAGTTGGCAATATTTCATCAACTTCCGCGATCTCGTTGCGCCTATTTCGAAATATAAATTCATCCTCGTCAACGTGATGTACGCTGGACGTGCCGGCGTTCAACGTTTAATTTTTTTCCCGGGCGCTTGAGTCGTGTTTACATTCTTTTAAAAGTGTTATCGTAAAAGTCGATAATGGCGATATTAGACGTTTTAATGATTATGGTCGTCCTCTTTGTAATGGTTGTCTTAAAATATGCTCAATCAAATTGTTGTGTACAAAATCGATCATATTACCATAAGCAATGCTTGCCTTAGGAACTGTTACTTTCCTTAAACATGGAAAGAAGTCGTCGTCATCAGCATCGCCAAACTAGGAAAACAGCGCGATCTTCCTACTAGCTGTAGACCAATCAGCCTCCTGAGCGGTCTACTCAGAAATTTTTGGAAAAATCCTGAACACGTCTAAGTGATCACCTAATAATAGGAAAAGGTCTCATAATAAGCACCGTGCAGCTAGACTTTTGCGTTAACTAGTGGCAAATATCTGAATTAGCTGGAATGATTTATTTAACTTTAACACGTGATTTAATTTTTAATAATTATTTACAAAACACACTGATATTTTTTTAATAATCGTGACGTCAAGATAAAATGGTTGTATCTGTGGATGTAAAAATACACCACGCCAAAATATAATACGTATTTATTATAATACGTAATTACATGTGAAAGTGAACTCTTACAAATTTCTAGAGAATGTGTTTGGAGCCACATAGACAGTAATAAAACGTAAACAGTGGATAAATTCAATAAAAAAAACTATGTAAAAATGCAGTACTAATTTAAACTTCAAGAAATTTACTATAATATAAAGTAAAATTTCATGTAAATGCCTATTATTCCTTATAATAATTTTTAAATGTTTATGATATTTATTTTATAATGAAATTATCAATTCTTTTCCTTTTATCTTAGAGAAAACCTAATAGACTGATAACAAATAAGAATACAAGGATATGTAATACGCATTTTTTTAAAAACGAAAAATCGGGACATCCATTACATCCATCATACATCCCCTCGATTTTTCTTGGACGTGAATATATAAAAAAAAAACATACAATGAATTAAAGCACACATGTGTTTACATTTTTCTCCAAGACCAGCTATACAGTTTATATACAACGTTATTGACGTGTCGATTCTTGTCATGCTGAAAAACAATATTTTCATAATTATTTGTATCCATATGCATGAATTTATAAATTTTATTATTTAAAATTCAATCGCAATAATTATTTTTACGTTCAGTTTTTATACGCCCCAACTATTTTTACACTAGAGATTTGATACACTCGTCTGTAGAACAACATTACCAGTTATGATAGTTTCACGATTATTTGTTTTTTTCAACTACGCCGTACACATGCTTTGATTTGAATATTTTTTTACCTTTTTCATTATTTTGACCGTGTAAAATATTGTTGACTACCGGTTGAAATCTATATTTCATTATTTTTTCCGATTTCGATTAATATCTATTATTGTTTTCAAATGAACGTTTTTATTATAAAATTAATGTGTTTAATATATATGTTGTGTGTGTGTACGCGCGTGTGTGTGATTGCGTGTGCGTGTTTGTGTGCGTGTATGCGTGTATGTATGTGAGAATGTGTTTAGCAATAAGGAATAAAACACTAGAAACGCTATAGTGCTGTCTCTATATTTCACGTACGGTCTCTCTTATGAACAGTTTAGTTTTCGCCTCATTCTCTCATGTTCCCAACAAGCCCTCCGCTTAGTTGAACACATCTTGGACGCCTTCAAAAGTACCGGTTTTTGTTTGATGTAGAAAAGGTCTTTGATAAGGTATAGCCCGCAGGACTGAAGAAAAAATACAGCAGATGTTCCCTATAACTGGTATTCCGTGGCAACATAATATTTAGACATCACGCTTGATAAGCATCTGCTTTTTAAGGATCATATCAAGTATTCAGAAAAACGCTTAATTATACCTATCTTGCTTAAGCGGTATGATAGATACAAAACTCACGCCGCCCGTACTGCAATATATCAACTCCAAATACTTGAGAATATATTCTGCAGAAGAGCTACTGGCACACCATAGTGCATTAAAGAACTCTGTGCATAATACGGACGTACAACTTCTTACCACGTAGGTAACAAACAAAATTTTTAGAATTAGCCACTTGGGAATTGTAAGGTAAAATAAAAAAATACATTTAAAAATGGAACCGTGTTACAAATTGGTGACAAAAAGAAAATCGTTTATCTAACGTCATCAACATAATTTCAATGTGAGAAAATTTTTGTGCAATGATTTTCTATGACTTCATTGCCATTTAAGCCAACAAGAAATTTATAGAGACTTCCGTTGGCTTTGCACGATGAAGCTCCATCATTACCATTGTTTATAATTGGTTTATTGAGTTCAAATATGACTGACGATCTGCGTAAAGGACGGCCTTCTACGAAGACGACACCGAAAACAACATCAGTGCTGTGCGGCTCATGATAGACACAAATAAAAGTGTAGCCTATCAGTAGATTCGGCCAAGCTTAAGCATAGGTATTAACCAAGTGCACAAAATCCTTAAATAAACATTTAGCGGTCAAAAAACCTTTGTATTCTATGAATACTTCATAATTTGACTGAAGCTCAAAAACTATATCGTGTTAATTGCTGCCGCAAAATGATGCGAAAACTTCTGGTGGAATGCTGTATACGACATAATTACAGGTGACTAAAGCTAGATTTACGGTTATAATTTTGAAACTAAAAAACAGTCTGCTCAGTGGGTGTTTCCTTTTGACGAATTGTCTACTAAAGTAAAACGAGGTCGAAGCGTCGGAAAGAAGAAAGTAGCCTCTTTCTTCGGAATGACAGGTCCTTACGCAACAATTGTTTTAGAAGATAAAAAAAAATCACTGCAGACTGGTATACTAACAATTATTTGCCTCTTGTTTTCGAAAAAGTTCGGGAAAAACGACCTCGCAATAGGATTTTCTTTCATCATGACAACGCCTCACCACACACCGCCAGACAAAAAAACTAACTGTCTGGAGCGTTAGATATAGCAATACTGGTTCGCCCACCTTACAGCCCCGACCTCACACCATTCGATTTTTACTAAAATAAAAGAAAAATTTCGAGGAAAATTGTTTACGGCCGCCGATTATGCTGTAGCTACATATTAAAAGGCCGTCGAAGCAACCCTTAAGTGCGATTGACCTCTAATGCTGAGGTGACTGCTCACGCACCGACGGTATATCCATGTCGGTCAGGTCGAGTCAAGTGAAGCTGTAAAAGCTTCAGGGTTACGAGCCTGGTCGTATAATAATTCAGGAAGTTTTTAATCCGTGCGAGTCGGTTACACCCCGTTTACCCAGACACACGGAATATCCGTAATGGGTTTTATGCTCCTTCTTATCTGCACGAGGAGAATTATAAAAGATCACTACATGAAATAAACGGCTTCCGAAATAATTTTTTACTAGCAGTTTTATCTAGGATCCATATAGGTCTTATTTTCACAATTGTAGAGTGACCTTATATTAACCGACCACCGTGTTGTAAGGGTAAAACCTAATCAACCAAAGAAAAATATAACGCAATTAACACGGATAGAAGGGCTGTATGAATTATGTATGACCGGGTTCCGTCTTCATAACATCTTGTCAACTTATACGCCGTGGTAAGAAAGCTGGGTGTTGCCGATGTCGTAAACTCGTATCAAGATCGAGACCAGAGCTTATGTGCGAATCGACCCGTTTGTTTAAATTCTTAGATGCTAACAGCGTAATGAAATTAGAGTTTACGTCAAACATATTAACGCATTCTGGACTAAAAGACAGTTTTAAGATCTTATTCACACAAAAGAAAGAAGAAAGTACTATTACCATTCATTGTATCCTATCTAATTAACCTATCATTCTCTTTGGGCTTAGGATGATGTCCTAAATAAGAATCTTACTTTAGGACTAACCCATTCACGCTAGCGTAATAAATAAAAGAAATAGTCTTATAGAAAGTCTCTTCTCTAGAAATCTTCTCGAATTTTAATGATTGTCTAGGGAGTTACGTTAAGCACCCTAGGAACATAGACAGCGATAGCTATTGATTTAAAAACGAGAAATTAAAAAAATATTGAAATGAAAGGTGTAGGAATTATTGAACACCTAAAAAACAACTCATGCAAGGCTGTAAAATTAGTATTAACTAGTGCTATATAAAATGTCAAGAAAAGACAATGTAATAGGAATAATAAATAAATTTAATATACAATTTATTAATTTAGAAAGAACATAACAAATAGACGCAAATTAATACATAAATATTAGTGATAACATTGTACTGAAATAATTTAATAACGCATAATAAAAAAAAATATAAAGGGTTGCCCTGGCAGGCTAACCCTAAAACTTCATAACGTTATATTTATAAATGTGTGTTTGAGCTCCTCGAATTTGAAAATATAGTTGTCTCAAAGCTCAAAAGATTTTCGGACACAAAATTTCGAAAAGCAGTGAAAATTCCTGAAACTATTTGCTATATTCAAGCTCAAAGTCTTTAAAAATATACCTAGCAGAAAATTATTGAGTTTGAGCTCAAAAGATCAAATTTTGTATTTTTTTAAAGTTTCCAAACTCAAAAATATAATTTTAATACGTTTTCAGATCTTCGAGTTCAAATATCTAGTTTATTTAAACAAAACGCAATATTTTTCACATTACGACTACCATATTTTTGGAACACGCTATTCAATTTTGGTCTGCTTTACGACATTCGACACAGATTTCTAAATAGAAAAGTATGACTAAGTATCAAATATTAACCCATCAGGAGGAATTTTACACGCTATTTTGGAATACCCAGATTAGATTTTTTTCTAAATAATAACTCTTGAATGAATCCATCAATTTTGATGCATTTAGTGAAGATCAACGTTGTTTTTAAGAAGAAAATCTGATTAAATTTTGGATTTGTCGATAGAGCAGTTTACAAGATATTGCAAAAAAAGGAACATTAAAAAAAATCTCCAAAAAACACACACAGATATCACTCAGAAAATGGTTGAAACAGATTCCTAGAACCCTAAAACGTTAACGTACGATGAAAGCTCGATTTTCGAAAATACGATTGAAAATGGTAACTTCCTAATTTTATGAAAATTTTACAATTTTCAATGTGGTGATTTCAAAATTGCTTGACTTCGCAAACTTCCTACATGCATCCTATATTATGAGAGGACAGTATTTTCGCGAGTGTGAAACTTCCCTTTCAAACCGAAAACAGTACGACCGGCAGCCGACAACAAAGCGTCTCCCAAGGTTGATAACAAAAGATTAATTTACGGTCAGCGGCGCGTGCGGTCGCCCGGCCGACGGCCGGCGTCGCGGGACAGACGACGATAGGGTATTTTTAACTGGCCGACATAAAGTGTGAATTTTTTGTATACAATGCTCTCGATAACGTTACGAAACGAAAACGCTGTAATTCTAAAGACGACTGGATTTGTGTGATGAGTGCTAAGAAGCCCCAATTAACATGTTAGCGCTTTTGCATAATTCTGTACATATAAGTTTGGGAAAAGGGGTTTCGTATTTTATACACAAATTCAATATAATTTTTCATCATATTTTATTTATATTTACTTATAATACTTATATTATCCATTTTCTTCATCAATTTATTGCCATCTGATAGGCAGATGTGGAAATTTTGGGACTTCTGATCAAAAAAATGTGACAAGTTTTTTTTTTGTTTTAACAGTCTTCTCTTGATGTTAACCTAACGCCTAAGATACCTAAAAAATTTTGAAGAGATCGTAACAGGTAAAAATCTGAAGGTGCATGGTCAGAGCTATATGTTGGATGCATTGCATTTCCTAACTAAGCTCTCTCAATATTTGCTGAGTAGCTATGTGTGGTTCGGTATTATTATAGTGAAAAACCACACTCTTTCTATTGATCAATTCAGGCCGTTTTCTCTCTATTTCTTGCTTGCGTTTCATTAGCTGTTGACACTGAAGATCTGAGTTAATGGTTTTACCCGGCGGTAAAAGCTTATAATGACTAATGCGCTCCCAATCCCACAATACAAATAGCATCAACTTATTGCGAGTTAATCCGAGTTTCGCTAGTCTCTGAAGCTTGCTTGTCTTTTGACCATGATCTATTTTTTTTTTAATCGTTCTTGTCGCAACTAATACATTTTTCATGACCAGTGATTAATCTTTTCAAAAAGGATTCGGTTTCATTATATTTCAATAGAGAAACGCAAATGCGTACACGATTCATTGAATTTATTTCAAATGAGCTCATGTGAGACCCAAGTATCGAGCTTTTTTGTATGTCCAACTTTTTTCAAACAGTCAAAACTAGTTAATCCCCAGCACTTCGGCTATATCGTAAGAACTAATATATCGATCAAGCACTAGTTTTTTCAAAATGGCGTCGACTTAATTCTTAACAGGTCGACCAGAGCAAGGTTCATCTTTGACATCAAAATTACCGAACTGAAAACGCTGAACCAGTTTTGTTATAATCTTACCGACACTGCATTAGGTCCATAAACGTCAGTTTTTTTTTTCGCGGCTTGTTACGCCCTTTTTGTGATAAAACTTCAAAATATATGGAATTTATCCGTTAGATTCACTTATTTTTGTGGAAAGAAAAAAACAATAAAATAACTTCAAAAATGGCAGGACACCGTTTTTATTTTTCTTTTTGAAATGTCATCTATTTAATGGTATCAAAACTAACCAGATAAAAACAACACAATCAAAGACATTTTACTGCAATATTTTATTTATAAAACACGAAAAAAATTTTCCGCGACCTAATATATATACACATTTGAGACCTTTATAACTGTGAACGTTGTCCTTCTAACATTTGTATATTTATTTGCCAAGATCGCTGTTTTAAGAACTTAACAGAATGTCTAGTCGCCTAATGATAATGCCGTGTGAGGTCTACTGAATACATTGCATAACTCATAAACAAAACAGTACAAGTAAAATAATAATTTATTGCCATTCAATTGATTTGTCTTTATATTTCATATAATTTTTCATTCCTTCAAATCAAAGATATCACATGGCACGTGTTCTGTACATATACAGGATAGTTCATGAATTTCTCGTTTTCAAAACCTAAAAATCGAGAGTACTAGGCAAGCAAATAGTAGTATATCGTACTAGCATCAATTGCGTTTCGTTTTTAAAATGGGATTGTGCAAACTGGATCCATCTGGGAGAAGAAAATCAACCATTCTTAATCCACGCTAATCGCTTCTTTCAGTTTCACTGGTTTGATGTCGCCCTCGAGTATCCATTCCCAACATTGTCGTGTTCTCTCTGAATCGTAACATTTTATCATTATGTCGTAATCAGCAATTGACTGTCAGTAATTGTAGTTTACAATATTTTATTGCACCGATTAACGCCAGCAGGTTTCTGTTTTGAGGCGAATTTATGAGGAATTCAACGACAACAAAGTTTCTTAACATTAAAATGTTGATGTAAAGTATTTTAGACTCGATTCATGCTGATCTTCAAAAT
The DNA here is from genome assembly GCA_005406025.1 of Eumeta japonica. Classification (NCBI taxonomy): domain Eukaryota; kingdom Metazoa; phylum Arthropoda; class Insecta; order Lepidoptera; family Psychidae; genus Eumeta; species Eumeta japonica. The sequence continues at coordinate 322,437 of BGZK01000324.1, forward strand.
ATCTACCTCAAACCCTTTCGTAAATGATACATCGATTTTCATGAATAAGTCGCCACATGTTCCTCAGAGTTGTAGTTGGCGGTCGACTGTCATGGATATTATAATAGGAACTAACACGAGCACAACCAAATTCATTATACGTAGCAACGATTCACGGTGCTCAGGTAAGATGTTTTTCTAGCAAAAACAATTTAAAAAGATGAATAAAAGCAACTTTAAAAATCATAAAAACCGTTGTTTAAAATACGGTTAATGCCATTCTTACATATTTTTAAAATTATAACATATAAAATTCATACATTTGTGACTAACGACGAGCGTTAAAGTTTTAGTGTAATTTTACGTTAATGGAAGTTATCACATTATGTACAGATTAATTTGATTCTTTCGAGGCAAAGAATTTTTGTGTTCTTAGCGATAAAAAACTTCAATATCAAAAATCTAATGTCATACGTGAAACCTAAATGTAAGTTCTCTTTTTGTATATAAAAACCCGATTCAAATTGATTTCGCAAGACAATGGATTTGCTAACTGTAACTGTTAAACCAAACTTTGGATATCATTATAACTGAATGCGCTTGCGTTAAAAACAGTCAAAATGGAAATAGCTAAGCTTTTGACACAAGTCAGTTTTGTTCACAGCTCTGACTATTGAAGTATGGCTGCACTAAATCGCAAGCATGTAAGTCATATAATGATGAAAAAAATAGATAATTTTATTTTAATTATATCACGTGACATATCGTAATAAGAGCATGCAAACTGATATGTGCTCGGTTTAATCTCTAATTATAAGTATTCAATTGAATTATTATTATTTACCTAAAAGTCATCAAAAATTTGATACTTTTTAGGGTTCAGTACCCAAAGGGTAAAAAACGGGACCCTATTACTAAGACTCCGCTGTCCGTCCGTCCGTCTGTCCGTCTGTCACCAGGCTGTATCTCATGAACCGTGATAGTCAGATAGTTGAAATTTTCACAGGTGATGTATTTATGTTGCCGCTATAACAACAAACACTAAAAAACAGAATAAAATAAATATTTAAGGGGGTTCCCATACAACAAGCGTGATTTTTTTGCTCGTTTTGGCTCAATATTGATAACGGCAACAGGTAGAAGCTTGAAATATACACAGAATATTTATTTATATATTCACTTTAGAGATGGGTAATATACATCGATGTATTGTAAACACTCGATGTATAGTAACGATGCATCGTTTTGAAACGATGTATTGATGATGAATTTTGAACCGACGAACCGCTTATATTTTATATTTTTATTCGATACATCGAATACGCAAATTATGAAATGAGTGTCTATGAGTATGACAACACTGACTGACGACTGCAGTGACTTTCACGAAGTTTCGTGAATCGAAACCTAATAATTAGCTAACCTACCAATTTTTATCAATTTGGTTGAATGGGTTATGTTTCTTTAGCCACGGAGCCGGCAAAGTCAAATTTAATTCTAATAGGTATTTAACAATCAAAATTCCGTACCATTGTTATACATAATGGTACGGAACCCTCGTGCGCGAGTCCGACTTGCACTTGGCCGGTTTTTTTTTTATGTTCATGGTAATATTAATATCAATTCACTGAGTGCATATTTGAGTGTTGTTTTATCGTAAAAATTGCTTCTGAACACGTAAATAAAACTTTTTTTAAACTCCTATGTGCCATCAAAATCAAGGTCAACATTTTTAACAATTATAATTTCCAATATTTGACATCATCTCGCATGAACATATATCATTTCGTTTATTACGTTGAATTCAATAAAGACCTTAGTCTGCGATCAAATTCAATTTGAGACGGTTGTAACACCTTAAAATTCATACTCGTATGAATGTTCACTACATAGTTTACAATTTACACGTGCGTTAGAAATTTAATAGCAGTATCTGAACGAGATGTAACACCATTTTGATGGTCCTATAATTTGACTTATTTCATTTATAACTAGATTCAATCGAATGATCTTAAAAAGAAAAAAAAAATTACGCATGTATTTTGAGTATTTTTAATATTGTTCTTGTTGGAGATCGACTTCTTGTTCTGGCCTTCGATAGAAACGTAAGGCTCTCCAATTGACGATGCGCTGGAAGGACACTTCGGCCGATCTGGCCGCTATGTTGTAGGAAGGATACCTCGGCTGTTCTGCCGACTTGAAGGCGAAAATAAAACACACTTATTTTACAAACTTCTGCTGCCGATCTGGCTGATTCGGAGTGAACTGGGGAGGCGCAAGCCACGACTTATATGATTCACTGATGATACATTCGATGCATGATGCAGCGCCACTCGGCCGCGCTTAACACTGTTTTGCGGCGAGCGCATGGCAAATGCGCAACAGGAAAAGGGCGGGGCGGGACGACAACGTTTTTAATTTACAATTTTTCCTTATACAATATATGTACATTAAATAAAGTGTTTATCGCCGACAATTATATCTTATAAACATTTACTTATAAACTAAAACATTATTGCCGATACTGATAAACTAAAGCCAGTTCTATTCTACATTAGATTGACTTGTCATGTTGTGATATAAATTGTGTCATATTGAAAATCATTTTTGAAACTTATAAGCATGTGGATAATTTTTTTCTAATTAGAAAGTGTCTGATAAATCATAGTGATAAACAGAATTTCTTATCAGGACATGCGATAACTAGTGAATCGATTCCTTTTTAATATTAATCTCTATTGAAGGATCTTCCTAAGCAACAGGCAACATATGAAATTTAGTTCAAAAAAATGATTTCTAAACCTGCTTTCATAATTGGTGCCACGTGTCTATGGTATTTTAAGGTCCTTAATTTTCACTCCTGCAAGATTGGATACCTGATGTCAAAACATCGCTTCATGCGCTTCAAAAAACGCAGATACGGGTAGGGTGTGCGCTGACTCTTATTCTTAAATCAGCTTTTCTTCATAGCATTTTGGTAAAGAGCATCTGCCTGTTCTGCCTACAGGCAAGATTCTATAACACGACAAAAGTTCATGTAATATATATGGGGGAAAATACATCGCAATCAATAATCAAAGTCAGATACCTTAATTTTTTTAAGTGAAACTTTTGTAGAATCATTGTGATTTGAAACTCGAGGAAACGAAAATGTGTCACAACAAAGACAAACACATAAATATATACGATTAAACCGGCGGGAGAATAAAATATAATACTTTCGTAGACCCTCCACTCTCGTCTATTAAGCGTTGTACTTTTGTGTGCGCATGTAAATTGCCGAGCTAAAACGAGAAAGCAAGCGTTGGTGTGTATCTACAGTAGTACACTAATACTCTAATACTTATTCGAGCATTTTCCGAATGTCAGTACATGTGTACAGGCCTGCACGTTGCAAAGTCTTGAAAAAAGGCATCCTATAGTGAATATAGTATAATAGGTATATCTATGTTGCACTTAATTATTTTCTAACATTTTTAATCCTTTTTTCAAGTACAAAGTTGTAGTTTGATATTTTCTAATCAATAAATTTCGTTCTTGTTCCTTACTGTTCATATATCACATGTTCAACTTCATAAAAATACAAAATAACTTTTAAACTTGGAAAAAATATTATTAAAATAAGAAACTTTACAATTATCCTACACCTGATACTCTATATTCATTTGATTCTCGCGTAGGTTACTTTTCTGAAGTTTCACTGCTACCGTGTGTGAATTGCACACACACAGATTTCTCTTTTGTACAATAGTTCTGACAATTAATCATTCTCGCTCGCAGATTATTGTCACCCGAACCGAAGGCGATAATGAGATAACCGCACGGACAGAAGTGTTTTACCGGGCACAGAAAGCAAACTTTTCATCCCGGGGAGCCCAGAGGGTATGTAGCACTTTCTTCCCCTATATCGGGGAAGGAAATCTGACTTTTCATCAAGATGTGAAGAAAAACTCGATTTTATAGCATTATTGAGAAGCAAACGAGCATGTGAGCTACCAAAGTATTGGCAGTTATCGCAGGCCATGGACACTAGCAACTCCGAAGGCGTCACCAGTGCGTTAGCGACCCTTTGGATAGGAATAGGATATCTAATGGAAAAAGGAGTGGGACGCTGCAAAGGGGAGTGAGCCGATGGAGAAGGGAGAGGGCTGATGGAAATAAGTTGTGCAATTCATTTGCGATTCTTTATTGAAACGTAATGAAACCGAACCGTTTTTGAAAAGACTGATTGTTGGTGATGAAAAATGCATTACCTACAAGAACGTGCGAAAAAGATAATGGTCAAAAGGCAAGCACGCTCCACATACCATAGCAAAAACCCGAATCAACTCGTAATAAATTTATGCTATATGCATGGTGGGATTGTATGGGTATTATACATTATGAGTTTTAACCGCCGGGCAAAATATCAATTCGGATCTCTAATGCTAACAGCTGATGAAGCTCAAGCAAGAAGTAGAGAAAAAACGGCCGGAATTGATCAACAGAAAGGATGTGCTTTCTCACCATAATAATACACATATCTTTAGCAACGCAGCAAACATTAGAGTTTGGTTGGGAAGTGTTAATGCATCCACCATATAGCCCTGACTTTATACCCTCAGATTTTCACTTATTTCAGTATCTTCAGAACTATTTAAGTAGGCTAGGTGTTACGTTAACATCAAGGAAAAGTCTGTTAAAACTTCTTGTCGCAGTTTTATGATTAGAAGTTCCAAAATGTCTACAACAATGGGATCATGTCACTACCTACAAAGCAGCAAAACGTTACTTAACAAAGTGGTATATGTAAATTAAATGTAAATAAAGTATGATAAAAAATTATCTTGGACTTGGATATAAAATACGAAGAAACTTTTGCCCTGACCCTATATTTTCTCCCGTAGGACTGTAGAGATTTTTCAGATAGACCCGTAAGTTTACCTGACCTAATCTCATCATGATGTTTCCGAAGCGTTTCTATGATATTAGTTTAAATGAAATCAATGTATGGCTATCTAGATTGACGGACGAGGACATGCACGACGTTTTGTGGTAATGTCCGTTATACGATGACATTAGGAGCGATATATTGAGCGGAATTAAGATGCTCTAAGTAGGCCCTGTTTATTATGCGGATCTCTTGGGCACGTAAACGAAACTTCTTATAGTTTGTAGAGTACCCCGTGCTTGGCACAGATTGCGCGGCGGACAGATATTAGGACAAAGAAGAGCTGCTTTCGTACACGTGTAACGCGATGCATTTAAAAGTATTTCGCGACATTTTTACACAATTTCAGTCATAACGGTTGCAGAATACATATCTTTGGATGTTGGCCAAATATTGCATAACGTACCATCAAATTTATCAGTGAAGTAATAATGTAAAACAATGACAATCGTTTACTGATTCAGTAGTTACAGCCCATTACCGCTGAAAGATCGTCATCAGCGAAATAATGATCCACAAACTTAAAAAGAAAATGCGTTCAAGCTTTCTTTAATGCGAAGATATTTTTCTAGTAACATAAAAATAGATCATATTCGTTCATAATCAAAATCAGATTTGGTTTGGGACTCTTTCACCTACATTCATATACGACAGTAAGAGAATACTAATACTGTTGGTATACTGTTTTTCTCTATGTGAAAAGTTTGAAAATAGAATATACATAGCGTAAGTTAGCACATAGTGTCGTTAATAAATACGAGTGATTTGTCATCTATTTAATTTTAAATATGTATATAAGGCATGTAAATATATTTAACATATCAAAATATTTGAACAATTGTATATGTCTCAAGATATATAAATACTACCACATTTCAGCAGGAGATTTTCATTGCTATTTTGAATTTGTTAACTTAACGATACAAAAAAGTTGCCAATATTTATTTCGAAATAAGTAAATCGATAAGCGAAAACTATACTTGGTGTGTGTTAGGTGTAAATTAATGCACTGCTGATGCAAACCTACCGAAATGTTTTTGTTAGTTTGAGGAGAAATCGAAAATCTTAATTTTCAACACAGTGGAAAGAATTTGATACTATTTTTTACATGACAATTAAGTAATCGAATGAATTATACTCATAAGACAACAAACATTTGAGGTTACCATAGTGTGAGGAAAATTATTGTGATACGATCATGATCAAGTAGTAAATATTCTATATTGATTAATTATACTAATCATTATCTTCAAGAGCCTAGGACATTTCATTGTTACCCTTAGGCTATAACTAAGATACACAATTATACGGAGTTTGAGCTTATTGTCATAATATTAATATACTCCAATTGCCACGATGAATAGACAGATTACTGACAACAGTAAAGTTGCACATTTATAATGAGGATATTCATCAATGAAATGAAAATTTTCTATCACTTGACCACTCCTTACAGAAACACACAAGAATAGGCGCTATGGTCTAATATAAAAACTGTTGTAATCATAAAAGATCATCAACGAAATTGTACGTACTAAATATGAAACACGTGAACTACCAAGACGCTTGCCAAATGGTTTATACAATGTCTCTCACGTCGACGATATCGCGAAAGCACAACAAAAGTTCCCATCGAGTGACAAGGAAAACTTTGGCATCGTCCGTAGCACGCGCCTCCGAAGAACGCTAATTTTACAATGAAATCGTTGTCGACGTGTCAGACGGCGGGCCTGGTGTGGGCCGGCACGAAAAGTTCCACTCCGAGACGCCCAAGGGCACGTCACTCACTCACTTCTCCCTCTTGGATTTTTTCCACTTACGAGCCTCTCGGTACGATTATTTTCTATTCGCATTTCTTTTGAGAGTGGAGTTGACTTGTTACAAAAATAGACGATCGTCGCTACTGAGAGAAGAAATATTAGGATTTTCTAAATAAGTAGAACAGAATTTTTGGTATTTTATAAATTAAGATAGATATAAAAAATTACAAAATAAATTATTTAAAGAGATGTGATCTACCTTTCCTTCAGATATTCCCTTTTGAATTACGTCTCGATATGATTGGAATTTTAAGATTTAATTATAACCATCGTTATAAGAAGACGGTTCAAGTTTACATATACTTACAATAACAAAGTTAGTGAAAAAAAAAATATATTTACCAATAGAATTCTAAGTCCATGTTTTAACGTTTCAAAGCAAATTTTAAAAGCGTAAGATTTGTACTGTATTCTTCGAGTTATACGCTGATAAGTAACTTTTGTATACACGTGAATTTTAACTCTATGAAATTATTTATATTTTATAGACTGTTAAGCGGCAAACGAGCATGCGAGCCACCAGAGAGTGGGCGACATCACCGACGTACATGGACACTCGCAAGCGCAGAGGAGTGAGTAGTGCGTTGTCGGTATTTTAGAAAGGAATACCCAGTTGCTTGAAGATCCTTTAGTCATAGCTGATAAGGAAAGCCGCTGAAGGGAAATCATTCTAAAGTTTTACCATACATAGCAGAAAATTGTGATGAAGCGTAAGATGATAGAATGCTATACATCAAAACGGTGATGTTGGTATTTCTGGCGAGCGAAAGGATGATGAAATTCAATGGCAGGAACAATGTCGAATAATTAATTCTTCAGAGTACTCCTATTAAACATAAACAACGTGATGACGAAATATCATATATTATATTTCGCATACACACGGTTTGGAAACGGCGCCTTCTAGGGCAATAATTTCCACAAACCTATCGTGAGCTTTGACTATTACAAAAGAACACAATAACAACTATGTACGTATTTGTCTTTGTCATTAAGTGCTTTTTCAGCACTATGACAGCTAGTATGGCAGATTTGCTACTATATCTCTGTGTTTTCTCATTATCTTTGACTAAGTCCTATCACATCGAGCAGCTAATATAATTTCTTCAAAGTTAAGCTTATTTTCATCGTCATTTCGAAACACAGTAGCAATAATATGTAGTATTATTATGTACACCTGTATCCTCATATGTGAAAATATTTTCTCAAGAATTTCTCAAATGTTGTTTCGTGAGATTTTTTTGATTGAGTAGGCAAACAGCATCGTCTCTAATTAGGTTTATAACCTTTCCGGATTGTTCCGGATCTTTTTTCACGATATTTCATAAAAATTTTTGGGTTTGGCTTAAAATTATCCAAAAATCTTCTGTCGTAGCCACCTTTTACCACATTCTTTCTTTTTTTCAATATTTATAACTTGAATTTTTACAGGTTTATAGACTGTTCTAGTTTCTATTAGTCTTCCTTGAAATCTTTGAAAGTACTTTTTTGATTTCTGTGATTATCCTTAGAGGACAGTAAATCTAACCATGTTTTAATTTTTTTGCCCCCTACTTCCTTATTTCGTAATTCCATCAATCTTTCTTACTAATATTTGTTTTCGTATACACTTTACGTATCGATTTTGATTAATTAAATAATAATAACTTCGTTAACTTATACAATTTGTTTAACTCAAAACATACATACTATTCATACTGATAAAACACTCCGAATATGATGAACTATTTTACCAGCATCTGTATATTGTTATTACAAGTTGAAGTTATACTATTTTTCATCTATAAGTCTTGAATTAAGAACGATTTTGTTACATTTATATCGATATTAATATTAAATTTTCTTGATTTTAGTAAACAATTTTTACAGGCAAATTACTATTGTATGGACTAACAAAATTCCAGAAGTTCTGAAATCGCATCAGAGGTCTATTAGATCAAAAACGCATCTGTGAGGATGCGGGAGTTATTATGTCCCCGCAGATCAGGAACGGGTTAAAGGATCTAAAATACCACTGAATACGTTCATAATACGTTTTAAATCCTATTGCGAGGCATTCGTTTGTAAATAGCTTTCGTGGATTAATAACTGTAACAAAGCCGACGGACGCAGCTTTGGCGGGCACTTTTGCTTACGCTCACCATGCATTCTTTATGCAAAGGGATCGTCTCTAAGTAATTATTGACTTATGTATTACTGCTGATATCGTAGTGAGGTACTGCTACTAATTTCAAAGTGTACACCATTGTTTAAGTAGAAAATTTGCTTTTCTATAAGAATTCGGTCTGTCACGTAAAGTTTTTACCGTAACTCAACCTCCTGCCTTATTCACCGATCAACTCCCCCTCCAATCCTTTTCCAGCCTCGTATATTTTTTAACATGTCGCATGCGTCGTCATCAGATGGTCGAGTGTGTTTGGTATTGTTATTTGTCTTGTAACTTTTCAAATCAGATCTATAAATGGAGATAACTTTTCTTGTGTGATCAAATTCAAATGAAATAAAGCTTATATATTGATCCCATTCCAGATCCATCTACCCGTGAAACCTCATTAAAATCCGTCGTGTCATTTGAGAAAAGGTGCGTAAATAGACACAGATAGACAAAAAAATTAAAAAATATTATTTTATATTATCTTTCCCATTATCGTCCCATCTCCTTTTTTTTCATATATATCTTCAGTATATAAACACACCACGTTTTACTGTTTTAATATATGTTTAGATTACTACGTAGAACACGACATATGTTTTGACGTACTTTGCGAAACAATGAATGTACGTTTTCAAATGTGAAAACTAATTACTGAACACATTGCTGCAGTATCCCTCTGGAACACAGCAGAATATCTCCTCAAAAGTTCCTATAAACACTTCATCGCTCGAAAACTTGCATCCATTTAGTTGTTTTTTACATATGCACATGGGGCAAAATCGCATGGAACAAAATCTGGATTGTAAGAAGGGTGTTCCGACAATTTGATTACAGCTTTATGTAAATAGTCCGTGGTTTTGACGGCTCGATGTGTAGAGGCGTTATCTTGATGGCTCGAATCTTGAGTTTGGTCGTTCATTTGTTAAGGCTATTAATACTCGAGGTAAACATTCCTCAGTACACCATGCAGCAGTAACAGATTTCTCTTTATCAAGCACAATTATAACTAATATTCTTCTCTTAGTAAAAAAACTGCAACCATTATTTTCTTTGCGGATCGGGACTTTTACACATACGTCATCGGTGGCTCATCTTTCAAACACCCACACGTTATTCTGGGATCTAGCAAGAAAATTGAAATAATACAACTAGGTTTTATCAAACATGTAACAATCGAGTGTACGTATTTAGATGGACTGTCTTTATTTTTTTAACATATTACGACACCAGGTCATACGCTACTCCTTCCACGCATCAATCATCAAGTGTGATACCCAAAGTGAACAAAGTTTCCGTGCTTTCACATGGTCGTGAAGAATCCGATGAACAATTGATGAACTTGACTTGAGGATATTCTGATATGTCACGTGTCGGTCTTCCTGTAATGGTTTTCGTACAGCCAAAATGTTATTATCGGTAGTCAATTCTATCGGCCTAACAGATCTTGAATCATCCTCCAAGCTAAAATTGCCGCAATCGAATTGAATATACCACCGTTCTATGTTTCTCAGGGACGGTCAAGTTTTCTTCAACCACGCTTAAGTAAAGTTATATAAATATTTACGAGACTATCATAACAACAAAAGCCCGTCATTTTCATGTAGAAAATTAGTTTAAAAATGAAACAAAGGATTTCTCGCCGCCAAATTTGTTTTTCCTTTTTAAATTAGTTAAGATTTAATGGACATAGTTTCAAATCACAATACTACGATACATTGCTTATATTAGATAAAACTTATATGGTACCCTACCTACATAATAAGCACTAATTGACATTTTCATGAACAAATAAAACTTACACTTATTACCCCATTACAATACATTTTAAAAGCAAAAGCTGCTTATGAGAGTAAATTTGTTTACAAAATATGTCGAATTGGCAGTCCAACAGATCTTTTCGATCTCCGTATGTTATAAGAAATATTTCGAGTTCGATTATCTTCGCAAATCCACAAGTATGTGTAAAAAGAGAATGGATCGTATTGCAAATAAAATGAGACTCATTGAGTAATGGGTAGCATTGGGTAATCCATTTGCCAGTGTCAGAGCGAAGTAAGACATATTTTTTAACTTCTTTCTTATTAATGGGCCAATACAAAGCAAACGTGTTCTTGCAAAATTTCAGTTCCTTTTTTTTAATATAGGATTTATAAAAAGCAAATGAGCATGCAGGCCATCGGGAAGTAGACGGTCACCGCCGCACATGGACACCCCGCAACCTCGTGAAGTAACTTGTGCGTTGCCGGTCCTTATTCAAAGAAAGGTATAAGAGGGCCCGAGCCATACAGCAATCAGATTATAGCTCGCGATTCGATGATGATTCATCTATTTTAGGTGCATTAATAATTTTGCACTTGATTAATGAAACTATTCTTATAATGTAAATTCGTTTATTACAACAATAGATTACCTACCTATCTCTGGGTTTTACACAAGGTACTACTTATATTTATTGGTTGGCTCATTGTGACCATAATGTGAATGCAATATTGTAGCATTCAAACAAATTATTGAGCCAATAACTATGTCCTTACCCGCCTAGAAAAGTGTTGGCGACCCTACAACCCGGCATTACCCTGTCTTTGTGAATAACAAATCTGATCCAAGCGGAGTGTAAGTCTTGCGGTTTTAGCGCCGCGCATCAGTATGCGTGCCGCGTCTGAAGAGCTACGGCAGAGATAACGTAATCGAATTACAGGAATACGCGTTATGACGCTAATGGACCCCGAAAGGTAGTTAACCTTTAAGTAGGAGTGTAAGCCCGAAACAAAATACTCTGTTAAAACGTCGAAAAGTCCTTTTAATATTCATGACTTTTTTCCCGTGAAAGATTTATTTTACCCGATTCGAATTCGACGGTGTAGGTGGGTGAATAAAAATTTCAGAAGCGAGGAAGCTCTTCGAAGGGTTCATATTTGCCAAGGACGAATACTTCTTAGAAAGAAAGAACAGATAAAAGTTATCTATCAGCTACCTAAGTTTAATGCTATTTTTGTATGAATAAAATATGTATTTATAGCTCACACTGTAACAAACAATTTATTTTACTTACAATAATTTCTACTATACAACATAAGAATATTCGATCCGATCCCATTTTCAGTGCCAATCTTATTCTTATTGCAATTTTACCCCCAATCAGTCTCGGTTCCACCACCGGTCATTGACATTGAATAGGTATTAGAAACCAAAAAATATTATTTACATACTTTTACGTCCTGTGAGTGTCTTACATTCTCCTGATTTGAGCTTAAAATTACTCCTCTACTGAATTTCATACAGACGATTTCGCTAATTTAGCAATCGTTCAATATATATCCTGAACCTCGAGAAGTCGGGACTACATTTTGAATCGAAACGTTAACCACTTCTCATGCATATCTTCTTTTACACTTATATCCTCATGCAAAATCTATCAAAACAAATGTCATAGTTAAAAGATGAAAATGTCTTATCTCGATAATTCGTTTAGCCCGCGTACTATCAAACTCACACCTTCCTCCAGACTTTAAATTTCCAGTCTGATATATTTTTCATAATCAATTCGATTTATTCGTTACAATGTGGGAAACAGATAGAAAGCTTTTTTTCAATTTTTAATATTAATTTGGAATCAATAAATTCAAACAGTCCTTTCTTCATATTAAATGTTGTGTATTGAATGTAAGAAAAGATATTTCAAGTGAATGATATGTTTGCCAACTTTAAAGTCAAAATTAACATTTTAATATTTTTTCTCCAACCTAACTTTCAATGCTTTTTGACAACGGCAAATCTGACAGATTAATGTCAGATGTTAAATAATCATACTTATGTTAGATTAATTCCATATGACTATTTACAATCGGTGCGTATTTCAAATTTATTACTTTCAGTTAAAGAATTTTATAAATACAGGCGGCAATCGTTTTTGAGGTGACAAATGTCGTTTAAATAAATAATTTCCTAACCAAAAAAATATTAAATTTTTTACGTACTACAACCACATGGACACGTTGTTATTTAATTTATTTCCATGCATTTAAAGGACCAAACTTTTAATTCAGATCATTCTTTTCGGTCGGTAATAATAATAATTATTTTTATCAAAAGAGAATACAAAGGTCACTTAAATAGAAACTGATGTAAACTCGAAATGAAAATTCATAATGCATAGTTTCGTATGGCAAAAGCGACGAATCTTGAAAATGGATTTTACTTTCAATATTTCTACATTTTGTTTCATAATCAAGAACCACCCAACTCTCACACAAGCGGTTAACTCTATCGCTCCTTAAATCTAGTTAGAATACCTAAAGTGGAGCCATCCAAAGTAAGTGATCCATATCCCGGCATAAACTATGCATAGTTTCAGACGTCAGATATATTTAACGTGACACGTCCCCAATTACGGCAGACGGCGTCGCGGGACGTCGCTCGTCACGCAAACAATATCAATAACGGTACAACCTCAATTATTTATGTAGTGCGGGAGGGGGCGCCGTTACATCGGTCCCACGTAGTAATAGACGTTGGTAAATAAAACAATTATCTAATACAAACATTGGTATCGGTGAAGCTAAACGTCCACGAATTACAATATCGCAAACGTGATCTCTATAGACGTGGACACTTCTAGAATCATTTTTTAATTGTCAGGAATCAGTAATAACTATCCATTTCGTTAGTGATAATGAAGAGATATAATCTACTAATAAATAAAAAGCGCCGAACAAACGCATGTTAACTTATGTTTGTAATTTCAAAAACCAATGAATTATAATATACTTTTTGAAGTAAAAAAAGAGATAGGTATATACTTTAACTTTAATGCAGTCTTGTTGTGTAAAATGTTTTATATCTGTTTTGCCCATAATGCAGGTTTTTGAAATTGTGTTCAATGTGCGTGTATTTAAAAAAATAGTGTTAACTCGTTGTAAATTTTAATTTCATTTTTGTCATTACTTGTTAGGATAACCATCTAAGTTTAAAAAAACATACATGTGAAAATTGCAACTGGCTTTCTATACGGACAGCTTTTTAAAGGTAGGTAAAACAAACATAAAAACAGCTTTAAAAATTAAAAAAAAAATCCCTGGTAGGCTATATCCTCGGTACAGCCGTAATTATTACGTGGATATGTCTACATATAAGAGGATATTTGGGCAACTGAAAGAACAATACGAATTAATGTTTCAAACTGAGTTTAAATTACGTGTGAATGTTAAATTAAGATATGTATTACTTACCTAGAGTTATGGGGTGAATTTGACAACATTCTAAATTGAACTCTTATTTCGTTAAAATGAAAAGTGATCATTTTTTCAGTTTGTCGGAGTTGAAATTTCCACATAAGGTAATTGAAGTTTCAATGTCAGATTTCACTGTGGACAGAAACATCTTCTATACTTTTCACTTATCACCACGTGAAAGGCATTGCATACGTCGTGTCAATCTAAGCCCATGCGCTAGTGAATTGTCGATATGGTGGATCTCCTACCTACCGACTTATATACCGCTCACTTATGTACAATAGAGGGCGTTAGTGCATAATTTCTTGTATACGAAATGACGTGGCCCACATAGCTATGGTAAGAATTTTGCTCACATTAAATATAATTAGTACCAGACGGAGTGAGAAAGGTTTTCACGAAAGATTAAAATATGGACAAGGAGGTAAATTACTATTTGATTCAATTATTAAGTTATTGAATGAAAAGAATGTTTGGAAAAGTAATTAATGGACAAAATGTTAAATTGGGTGAAAGAGAATGGATTCTTCGTAGAAAAAGTGGAACGTATGGAAGGATGCAAATGATATTAGCTCCATTCTTCTACGAGCTATTTATTGATAGAGAACGCCATCTTATAACATTAGACTAATAGATTTCTGGTACTAATTTTCAAGCAAAATGAGATGTCTGAAACTGAACAAGTCATAGGGACGTTAAAGTAATGACTATTACGATAAAGTCATAGGAGAAAGTGACAAAATTTAAGTTTAGATACAAAATTGACTCAAAAAGAAACAGGCTTTATACATAGTGCATACTAAAAGTTCTGTACTCCTGGTCGTTCATAAATGTTTGAATTTCGAATTCATTAATTAAACTCATTCATTAGTTAATATATTTTTGGCGAATAGGTCGCGTGTACATTTTTTTTTTTAACAAAAGTTTGAAGTTCTTCGTCCATAGCACAAATATAAGGCGAAAAGATTTTAGGGCGATGATTTTTTTATGATTTTAAAAGTTCAGTCTCCGCAAGACTGCATTGTTCGTCTTGAAAATGTTTTTAGGAGGGAAGTTTCTCATTTGAGTACTGTAAGGCGATGGTATGCAGAATTTGATCGTAACTATATTTCTCTCCATGATGATATTCGTGAAGGTCGACCTTCCACTGAGATCACAGAGAAAAATGTGATTACTATCAGGCAATAAATTGAAGAAAATTGGCGTTTCATATATGAAGAGATCCGGGGACATTTGGGGATTGGTATGAGCCCAATTCAAAAAATATTAAATCCACATTAAAAATTTAAAAAACTTTGTTGCTGTTGGATTCCACTCACCTCCGAACGTAAACGGACCCGAATTAATTGGTGTAAAAACATGTTGTTAAAGTACGATCACAAACGCTTAAATGCCATGTATGACATTGTGACAGGAGATAAAAAATTGATATATTGTTACACGCCAAAAAAAAAAGCAACAGTCTTCTGTATGAATATTCGAAAGAGACAGCATACAAACAAAATTGAGGCAGGCGAGAAACGTAAGCAAAAAATTAATGTGTTTTTTTTTGTCTAAGAGTAGTTCTGTCTGCACGATCCCACTTGAAGAAAAAAAGGAAGTTAATACTGAGTAGTATACCACCATTTGTTTGGCCAGTGTCTTTGAAAAAGTTAGGGAAAAACGATCAAGAAGTCGCATCTTATTGCACTATAATAATGCACCGCTGCACACGGCGAATAAGACGATGTCATTTTTGATTTCTGAACAGGTAAAGCTCGTGACCAATCCCGCATTTAGTCCAGACCTAACACAGTAAGATTTCTTTATTCTCCCAAAAATCAAAGATTTGATGAGAGGTCTGAGATTTACGGGTCCAGAAGAGGCGTTTGATAGCTTTCAACCAGCACGTGCAAAACATGGACTGAGACTAATGGTCCTCATGTTTTCAAAAATGGTTTCAACGAATGAAAAAATGTAATGGAAAATATGTACTTTGGAAAGCAGTAAATATTTTAGTTTAAATGTAAATTGTTTTATTTGAGTTATACAAAACATTCAGTGTACACCACGTATCTGGGAGAAGTACCATATTTTTGTCAGGTTTTGCTGAAATACGCTCTCCAATAAACTTTTCTTTTTCTTTCAGATCGAGAGGCATGAACGGTAGGCTCTCGACACTTACTCAGCGAGGGTTAAGAACTAGTTATTATATACATCATATTTCTTATCCGACATATCATAGAAATTACAGCGGTGCACACAGCTGGTGTACATGCACAAAGCTTGCACATGATATTTCTTGGCCTCAAAATTATGCATAATAAGAGTCCCTGTGGTTGTACTATCGTAACATATGAAAATGGTTGTACTATCGTAACATATAAAAAAAAAGAATTTATGTAAAATTTTTGTATTTGATGCGTTCTATGTACACCAAACCTGTTATTAATACAAGAAATTCTGCTGGCGGATGAACGGATTTAAACGTCGCAGTAAACAAATGAATATGAACATATGAATGAAATGTTTGATACTTTTTTTATTTTAATATAGCCTAGCAATATTAAATGTGAAAAAAATTAAAGTCGCCATCAAAAACCTATTTAAATAATTGTTAAAAGAGACTTTAAAGATAAATCGGGCACGGTTGTGTCTCCTTAGAAGAAGATCTCTTTTTAACTCAATATTTAATGTTTCATATTCATGTTTATAGATTATATGTTTTTTGCCTCTGCTTTAACTGGAAACGACATCAAAAACCACTAATTAGTCGTTTTCAAAGACTGTTTAGACAATTGCGTTTTTGAAATCAGTTTTCATTTTTACCTTTTTTAATTACTTTATTTTACATTTTTTAGTTCTCGAGTAGTTTCAACTTTATAATTTATGTGAATTAAGCCTTGTTTAATATAATTGGCCAGGCATCTCCTTTACTTTTGGACGGAACAAGTGGCAAAACATTTCCGCTCTCCAAATTATTGTCTGCTGGTAATGATTTCAGGGTCTCTTATAGTCTTAGTTGGAGTGCAACAACTAAATTATTCTTATAAGAACTACATAATTTATTCACATTCCTTATAACATGCTATTTCTATAATTTATGAAGATCACATTTTCATTCACTTCCAAATTAGATTAACTTAACCTATTTCTATTATTACCGCTAATGAGTTATGAAGTGTTCCTGCAAACATAATCACGTTGGAATCATATGAATGAATTAAAATATATAAGTTGATAAATAAGTAATTAATTATAATTCTGTGTATATCAGATTTAACTAATAGCCATTGAAAAGTAGTTTCTGGCGGCAAATCGCAGTATTATCTCCTAACTCCTAACTTAACTGACTGTCGCTTTCATCATCAGTTCAGCAGCATGAGATGATGACTTCTAGACTAAAAAAGAGCTCCAACACGTACCAATAACATTTAAAGGTTTCCCTTGGGGTCCCTGGGATTCCATCATCAGATCCTGACTTGATGAGTATGGGACACCACTTCGGGAGTATACCTTCTTAAAAAAAAAATACGAAATCGATTGACAATTTCCAAAGTTATCGCTGAACATAAAAAAAAGTCACACAGACTAACGTCGAATCATCTCCTTCTTTTTTTGAAATCAGCGAAAAATTAAAATTAATCCGCAAGTATCTCATTATGTTATTATTAATTATACATACAATGAGATAAGCAGATTTTTAATTAAATTAATCGTATTTGTAGGCGCTATACAAATTCTCGCATCGTTATTTGATGCTATTCAATACATTCAGCTAAAGTTTAATATTCCTAAGTATGTACCTGAAATACACTGCGTGTAGGCGTATCAACCGCATCTCGTTTTGAGGATACTTACCTGCGTCACACTTCGTGTCTCGACTGCGAGCGAGCTGCTAACATGTCGTAGTAATTAGATTGCTCTGTACTACGCGAGCGGGGACACATCACCGCTTCGGGGAGAAGAATATTACAGGGAATGTATGACAACCTTTTACAATCTGCAAACCGTAAATTTAAACGAATGAATTTGTATTCCTTCTTTTACGGATACGCGTCGTAAAATATATTTTTCGTATAACACGGTACATACTCGTACACTTATTAAAATATTTATAAAGCGTCAAGTACACACAGAAATTATTTAAGAACGGAAAATTAATTCGCAACTACAAAATACAAGTACTCTTTGACAGATTAAATAATTGCGTTTTAAATAAACTGACAAACTACATTTATCAAATATCTTTATGACTTTTAAATTTATTTTCTAGACACGACGGTGACTTGTCATATTACTGTTTGGTATTGTCAATTTGACATAAATAAATTTGTCTTTTTTTCTTTATTAAACCGAAAACAATATATTTATCTTTTCAATTAAAATGTTAAATACACGGGATCAAAATAGTGATAAAAGTCAAATTACCTTCGAAGTTATATTTATGAGTATTAGGGCGCTAGATTAGCATTTGTATAGAAATTTAAGTGCCTAAATTATGAACTTGGGAAATTTTGAAACAGATATGACTCTGGACCGAAATCACGCTTGTTTTCAAAGTGGAATTGAGATCCAGATTACGATCCGAGTCCCTATAGTTAGTTCTCCGTAAGTTTAGACTTCTGAGGAGGAGTGAACCATATCGGAGAGAGGCAAGCCCTCTCCTTGACCTAGCCCACCCGGTTTCCCGCCTCAGCGTTCACACCAACGAAAAGAGCGTAAAATCATCCACCACGCAGGTATACAGATTTGAACTCGCATGGCCTTTACTGTATCAATATTCGAATTCGATATGGAAATAATAAGTCAAGGTCCTGCTTTTGGTCATAACTACGGTTAGGACCGGTGGTGCAATAAGTGTCGGGATAGAAATCAAGATCGGAATCGGGAAGAAAATTGAATGGATTGAACACACACATCAACTCTTAGTCCATGCAGATGAAATTATATGCAAATATCGCTGTGAAGCACGGTACATACATCTTTTCTAATAATTATAGAAACAATTTTGTCACTGTGATACTGACCGACTCCACGCCTTTTCCAGTTTCGAGTTTGTCAGTTTTTAGGACAAATAAACAACAAATATCTTTATTGCAATTTAAGCGTCGTCGATCTTTAAGACGAGGAAATTATATTTCTTTGCAAATGAAATTTGAATATTTAAAAATACGATGCATCATTTTGCAAAATGATCCCATGTGTAAATGACTACCAACTGTCAAATTGGCACTGCCGTAGCTCGTGCCCTAAAAAAATTAATTTATTTATATGTTTGTATAGAATTAAAACTATTTTAAACAAAATAATGCATTATTGTGTTTCCAAACGTGCAAAAAAGTGTTCACTACATTCATTAGGACTGAAAATTCAAAAAAAGTAAATCATTTATAGATACGTAAATGAAAAAATTTTCACTCGAGGAGGATTCTACATTATATTTTATTTTATAGATAATGTCGATTAGAAAATCAGCAAATACACAGAATATTAATTTTGGTTTAGAAAAACAGTATAAAATTATCTAATTTCTTATGTTAACAAGTTCATATGTCATCAATTTTTTTGAGTATTAGTATATCGACAGAATTACCTGAGTAAAGGCACGGTTTATTTTGTTTTCAAATAAAATGGAAACCTTTAAAATTTTAAGTGAAATACAAAGATAAATATAAGGCATAACAATCAAATTGTTTACAATACTAAATGACAAGCGACCTAGCTATGTTGGCGCCATCTATATTTATATTTCGCTGACCAACTTCGTTCTTAAGATGAGAGCGGTAAGCACAATTTAGTATTTATTCACAATCGCAAGTATTATACAAAAATGAGTGCATGTCGATAATATTTTTTTGGCATTGTTCTGATTTTTCACTCAACATTCGAAATGTATACGATATGTATTCCAGTGGGTATAGAAAGAATTTCAACAAAATGTCTGGCGAAGGAGAGATATATTTGAGAAAGAATGAATTATTGATTTTTTTAATACTGAACAAAATTATTTAGCTTTCTTACATTCTTGTACTGGTACGAGTATACTGTAATATTTTGATGTTTATTAGCTTTATGCTTTTATAAAAACGTATTGAAATATATACATTGAACGTTACAAGGTTCAAAAATTTAAAGTAAATCATGACACAAACATTTTTTTAACGATTTCAATGCAAAACAACGAATACAATAATTTGTTTTTGAAGGAGTTAAATTCTGAATTGCTTTATTCAAAATAAAAATTTTATAAAGTGCAAAATAAAATTACAAAACACAGAAATAGAATGATTACACATTCAGAAAAATGCTAATGAGTTTTAAATTGATCTTTCGAACCTCCGAAATTACTTTCACAAAGCAAACAACGAGGAAAGAACGCGGTCGGCCCGTGTGGGCGCGTTACGGAGCCAAGATGTCATTGTGGTGTCTATTTCGTTCGGTTGAGTTGTAATAACGATAAGCTTTTGGCGGTATTATAAATTGAGGTTACTCGTGTGACATACGCTTTCGTTTTTGCAATCTATAAATCAAATAAAAAACTACTATCATATTTTGTACACGTCTTCCTTTTACACGACTTAAAAATGTGAATAATAAAACTTACATGTAATTTTCGACATACTGCAGCTGTAATTGCTTTAACATATAGGTACAATCCAATTCCAGTTTTATTTTAAGAAAGTCAACACTTGTAGCGGATGTGGCCAGCCCTAATTGTTTACGTATTATTGAAGTACGTGTGTTAACTATAATTGTACAGTTTAATTCACTTTTTGCAAATTACAGTTAAGGTAGAACTAAATGCACAATAAGGAAACCCGTGATAATACTATTAGTCAGAGAAATAATATATTAACTTGTCAAGTCGTTTTTCGCCATTCGATTTCTGGGTACATTTGGGCGTTCTTTTTCGATACAATTTTCGATAGCGAAAGGCGAGTGTGGCTCATTAATGATTAACGTCTTTAGTCGAAATTTTCTTTTAGAATAATTTGTAACTATTGTTAATAATTTAATCGCAGAATTACTCGAGACCCAGTCGGGACGGATTCCAATTCAATATTAGTAGTCGACTTAGGCCAAGCCCAGGGGATTCGTGACCCTAATGACCTCGCTGGATCCGCCACTACAATTTACTGAATTAGGATAACTTATCAATGACGAGTTCAATTGGTCTAAAATTAAGTTCTATAATTAAGCCGCACATGTGCGGCAGCGCGGGCACATTTCTTAGTGTCATTGGGATTGTAAGCTATGAAGTATATATTGTTTTACGTTCAACATTTTATAATCACTTCACAACTAGAAATATAAAATTAAAACTTATTCAAGAATTTAAAATTAGTACTATATATCTACTCATTTTTGTATACTTTATTATCGACGTTAGCTTAAAATATATTTAGACAGCATATATTTATGTTCTTTTGCACATTTTAAAATAATACTTTAATAATATATAATTATTTTATACGCTCGATACTGTTTTCATACAACGCATTAAAAATCGTTTTTACTTTATTCCCATAACTAAAAAATACAAAAATAATTAAAGTTACAAAATCATGTCGTAGTAATATCATTCATATACAACATGTTGTGTTGATTTTTTTATTACTAAAATATTCTACGTGAGTGAAAATCGATTTACAGTGGGAAACCATATTACAGTGCAACCAATTACACGTAATGAATCCTAATAAAAACAAATAAAAACCTTTATATTTTATTAAGCGTTAAGCACTGTTTTCCAATAGTTCTTCTTTCTACCATCATAGATTACGATCCAGTTAAATTATGTATGTGCCTCACAGGCGAATCGGACGATGTCGACGCCGGTCGACATCCGCCCGGCGCGCGGTGTGCATAATTTCACGGCCGATTGGCGTCAGATCCAGCGCGGGAGACTCCTTCAACAGGCTGTTGAAAACATTGAACGCTTTTTGGAATTGCAAAATTTATAGTTTATAAAATCGATGTAACGAGACACGAGAATTTGTTCCTTGTCACGATATTGAGATCGTTTTAATTCTATGCGTATTTTATTCTTATTGCATTTCAAAGGGCATGCGAGTCATCACAAAGTAGGTGATTGCCGCCGCCCATGAACACTCCCAACCACAGAGGAGTCACTAGTGCGTTGCCGTTGCCGTATGCGTTTTAGAAAGGAATGATATACATGATGGAAGGGATGGGACCACCGGAATTCGCACGCATTAAACGTATAGCTTAAGAAGCATAAAATTTTCCTTGTCGTCGCGTATGATATAAAATGATTTAAAAGAGAAACTTTTTATTTAGATTATACAATCATTTTGTACGTAACAAAATGCTGGAACAAAAGTTGTGAAACTTCGTTTTAGTTTACGACATGCGTCACAAAGTACAGAAAATCGCCTTCAGTCTACAACAAACAAGGACCAAAGCAAATCCCTAATGCGATGAACATGCCCGCAAATTAACCATCCCATTAAGGCACCTTTCCTTCATAAACATTAGGATCATATATACATACAGAGTGTTCAAAAGTTCCAACGAGTTTGCAAATCCACAAATACGTCTTTTAATATAATAACTTGAAATACGTATTTTTTTAAGAACTGTAAGTAAAAATACTTGCAGTTAATACTAGAAAATAATTTAAAGTTGGGAATAAAAGCCTTCGGTTTTATGTTATTTATATCGGTAAGTGCTTATTTGCAATAATCTACTAATTAGCAGTCATTATTAGCAACACAAAACTTGAATCACCTAGAAAAAACAGTTAAATCTAAAAGTGGAAGCACACAGACCTTGTAGTTGTAAAATAATTATAGAACACATACCTGCCTGACAAATGATTTTTGAAAATCAGTGTCACTACTCAGTTACACCACGTTTCCTGCGAGTATGTACAGAGGTACTATAAAAAATAAACCATATGTATACCAAAAAATAATAGATTCTTCACCAAACGTAAAAGGTTTTATTCTGACAAAATTAGCCTAAAAGTGCCATTTCTAAAATAAGTAAGCAAATTTTATATTTTAAATAGTTTGAAACGTTAAAAGGAAACTTAAAGTCGCCGCGGCAATGTATTCATGGCTGTGGCCGACTTCGGGGCTGTTCGGCTAGCCACTTTTACAGTCATTAGCTAGAATAAAAATAGTTTAAGAGGCATTTAAACTGTGAGGTACATTTCTATAAATAATTTGAAATTCGTTTGTGATTTGTTTTAAAAATTAAAAGAAACAATGGAGTTTTCAAATTTTGAGCACGCGAATACAATTATTACAATAAGTTACAGAAAGTACGTTGCATAATAGAACAGGTTCTATTTTATATAATTCGTGTTATAATTTTTTGGTCCATCAATTTGTAGGGGTGTTTTATGCATATGTATGATAATATAAACTCATACCTGTTTCCCGGAAGGCGTAGGCAGAGACTATAGATTCCCACATAGTACGATTTTTGCCCATCTCTTTTGCATCGCTCACATCCATCAATCTTTTCATGGAAGCTCGTCGGTTTCGGGTGCTCAAAAAATGGCCCTTTTTTAATATGCCACAATTTGATATTCTATATTGCATAGTATTCACAAATGTGGTATAATATCTAAGTACAAAATAAATGGAGCGTAATTTGATCACGAAATGGCTCTAGCTTAGACTGTATTTTATTTCTTAATATTAAAGGATGGAAAATAGGTTGTAGGCCAACGCCTACAACCTATTTTGATGCTATGTTGCTTTTTGGTACTGATTCAACATCAGTACCAAAAAACAACATATATCCGAATCGTTGTGTAGTACCATTGCGCTTTGTAAGTGGCACTAAAGCGTACAGAGATCACAAATTACGAGCAGCGTGAGACGGCTGACTTTAAATATTGGTTGCTCGTCCTTTGGTTGAATAATTTATTATCAGATATTAGAGTCTTGTGATAGAATTCCCGATTTTCCAATTTAAAAAACTGCAAAAGTAAATTCATTAAAAGTAAAAATAAATAGTTTGAAATAACAATCTAATATTATATTACATTGTTGCTTCGTTTAATGTAAAATAAGAAATCATTGTGTACTCTATAATTATATTATTAATTGCTTTGCCATTTATTGCAGTAAAAAATAAAAAAATACACATCTTGTTAGTGTAAAACCGAATTTGAAAGAACGAGTTTACATTTAACATCGCCGAGTGCCGGCGAATTTTTCGCGTTCATTAAAAAGTGAAAATGAGTATGTTGCTGGTAACTTTTATTAAATGTTGTTTTATTTTTCAACATAGTCGCAATTTAGCATTATACTTTAGCATATGCTTCCAAGCTTAAAACTCCTTTTTTAAAAAACTTTTAATCCTGAGCACATAAATACTCCTGCACTGTAGCAACTACTACTTTAGCATCTTGGAATATCTGTCTTTTCAGATACTGCGTCAAAAACAAAAAAAAACGTATGTATAAAAGTTAATAAGTGTATGTCCCCTATGGACTTCGAAACGGCTGGACCGATTTTGATGAAATTTTCAAATAATCTTCAGATTGGTTTATCGAGTGATCCTATGAAGTTTGCTAGCGCTCGGATTAACTTTTTTCTGGTTTTAATTTTTTTGTCCAACCGATGACAGTTTTGCTGTCGATCCGCTATTATTTTCATAACACCCATTTTGTTGACACGTGCATCGTATATTTTAATTCGATTGATTTTTATATATAAAAATTTAGTGACACGATGTTTGTCCTCAATGAACTTTAAAAAAACTCAACCGATCTTCATGAAACTTGAGATTTACATATTATTTGATCCAACTTGAGAGATAAGATAATTTATATTATCTTATCTCTCAAGTTGGACCATACACACAAACAAATTTAAATTTCTCCAGACCCTCGCCTATCAATTAGTATAAGACGGATTGACAAAAATATCGCTTATGAATTCGCATTACAGTAAGTTTAAAACCATTACTATACTTTACGACTTATACTGGTAGCGGTATCTGAAAACAAGACCAGGGTCAAAATTGAGTGCTTGAGATTGACATCTAGCGATACAAAAAATGAAAAAATTAATTCTGTCCTGTCCTGTCATGTCCATGCTGACGGAGCTGCGGACATTAACTATATGGGCAAGCCACCCACAAGAAAGTGTACAACAACGTTTGCCGGCCCAGCTACTTTTAAAAAAAAGAAATCACTAGGAGCAAAGTCGGGAGAATACGGAGGATACTCAAGTATTTCGAAGCCAGCATCTCGAAATGCAGCCATAGCGTTCCTTTCAAATTTCATAACGCATTTTTTTTATTTGTTCTGTATACAAAGAGTCCGTAACATTAGTTCCACGATCGAGATATTTTATTATGACCACCTCTTTACTATCCCAGAAAAGAGAGCACATTATTTTTTCCGGTAGAAAGACTCGTCTTAAATTTCTGAGGGTTCGGATTTGATGGTCTTTCCCAAGTCCTAACCTGCTATTTTGTTTTTTTATCATAATTACGGTGCTACGTTTCATCTACGGTTGTAAATCATTGTGAATATTCTTCCACATTTGAATTCGGCGCACTAATGGGTCACTGTAGAATACGTTGGAACATTTGTTTCTAATGTATCCTGTAAGAATTGATTATCTCGTTATAGAGTGATTAAATGAATAAGTTATTCAAGCACCCATACCTAATTATTACGCGTAATTCAATGTTTTCCATTTACAACTACACGCTACGACAAAGTGCAAACAAAACACTTCTATTTAAAAAAAAGACATCCCAATCATTTCATTTTTTTTTTAATCTAATCAATAGATATTCCAGCTCTACCACCCAGTACATACTTTTTTTGGT
This sequence comes from Eumeta japonica, assembly GCA_005406025.1. Classification (NCBI taxonomy): domain Eukaryota; kingdom Metazoa; phylum Arthropoda; class Insecta; order Lepidoptera; family Psychidae; genus Eumeta; species Eumeta japonica. Next base: position 348,357 of record BGZK01000324.1, read on the forward strand.
TAAAAATAGGTTTTACCCTATGCTCAAATTATAGTGAACGCCCTTAGCATTTTTAGTCAGTAAAGGTACAATTTTCTTGTGTCACTTAAATTTTACTCATTAAAATAAACAAGAGGCCAATCGTAAAAAATTGCAAAAAGTACGATAGCGCAAAATTTTTTGTCTTCTGCAATGATGTTGTGTATATGCTAAGGGTACGCACATTACTCGCCACTCTTTATATTATACACAAAAAGACAAAACAATTGTCTCGAGAACTCTGATGCAACTTCATCAGTCGTGTGACTTGAAGGCCTCATGAGTATATTATAAAGTATCTTTTTCTAAGTACGTAGCTTGTATACTGTGTTTATAATCTAATAGCCTTTCGTCTAATGATCACGTCATATCTGTTTTCAATTGTACACAATGTGAATATTACAACAATTAATCAAGCTGAAAAATGTCTGGTAGTTTTCAAAAGACGGCAATTTTAATATCTCTTTACATAGAAAAAGTAATTAGAAAAAATAACGTGATACAAATAACTAATTACTTTTTATAATCATTAATTATTATGATCATTAGTCAATGAAAATATGAAATACTTATTAACAAAATTTTAAAATCTTTAATAGACTAAGAACAATAGATAGACATTTCAATCAAAAAGTAGATTTATTTGATTGCTCTTAAACTACAAGTATTTTTTATACGAAATATTTACCTGAACAAAAAGTACGGTACTTGAGCAAGACTGTCCATGAATTTTCAAAGGCGTTAGAATTTTCGAACACCCGGTGTATGTGTATTTTTAGGATTGCCGGTAACGTTTTGAATAGAGAATTTAATGAATGCCCCCGCAATATAGGAAAGGAACTTTGTTATACCGCGCTGCCTGAACAAACAGAGGTTCCGAATTTTAATGATGTGGAGTCTCGGACGTGGCGGCGCCGCCTGTCCCTTTTGCTGTTACGGCACGCGGGGGAAAATCTTTAGATGGTAAATGTATACAGCTGTCATAATCGATATCTTTAAGTTTTCCTTAACTTGATTTCAATTATATGCGTTAAATTCGAACAGTAATAGCCTGACATAAATTATAACAATTTTAAGCAAAAATTCAACCTACCAGCTAGTTAAATCGACAGATATCCAACATCAGCTGCAACAAAATACTTTACAAACTCTCAGTAGCTAGTGCATAGTAAAATGAACTCATGTAGAATAATTAAAATCGTTGCTCGTATTTATTGGCTCGTTTGAGATTTTCTAATATTTATTTCAAAAATCAATATACATTTCTTCGATTGTAGAAACATATTTATTAACTCTGTTCGTTTTTAAGTAAAAGTTATCAAAACTTACTCCTTGAGTTCATTCGCTCGCAAACTGACGGTTTTGGGTTCAAGAGTATATTGTATGTAAGGTATAGCATTGCCTCGAGGAAACTTGTGGAATCAGTCGAGCGTTTCGGGCTCAAAAATAACAAGTCGACGAGCGCTCTTATTCTTCGAATCTCTAACAACTTTCAAGCGAGCACTTAGCATTTCTTATACATTTCCCACATGTGATTTCGTGTAAAGTATCATTAAAACCGACAAAAGTTATACGTTTTTCCGCGTAAATTTACACGGAACGTTCACCTGTTAGACTCCGCCGATCCGTCGCTTTCGAAATATCAAGAAATGGAAACTTCGTAATTGGGGAAAATGGCGAACGTTACCCGAATCGGCGGAAGTTTATTTGAGTTTAATTTAATATCCCTCGAAGGATAAACATCGTACTTACTCCACCGAGTGCGCCTTTTTCGCTAGCCCCGCCCGAGGCCGTCCGCCCCGCGCCCGGCCGGCATCCTCCGATTAGAGATGGCCCGTGGAGATTTAAAGAATTTACGGCTTCATTTTTAAGCTTCTCCCTTTCTATCATAAGATTTTATTTGTTTAAACACATTTACTCAGAGTATATCACATTATCTTCATATATTTAGCGTTTACATAGGAGTTTAATCTCAAACACGTAACACGCGAGTCATGCACATGCTATTTATTTAAACCCGTTAGTGACAAGAACAGCTTTGCAGTTAGGTATGATATACGGTATGACGCGGGAGCAGCGCTATAGGGCACGTTGTCATAACAGATAAGACAAGAAAAAGCATAGCGTAAAAGTGGAGTTTTGCTCTACTACAAGAGTGACCAAATTTCAAAAGTAACCACGTTTCACCATACCAAATGTTTCTGCTCAATATTGATCTATATATTTTACTATTTCCCGTCGTTTGACGGTAACAATGAGTTGTTGATAAAAATACTGTGCTAAGTCTTTCGCTATTTACGAACACACGAACACGTTCAATTTTACTCGACAAACCATACGAAACAAAGTAATACTAAAATTTGACCTTTAATTATATAGGAGGTGAATTAAATCGGATGATAAAAGAACAATTTCTCTGATACTATATTCTCTAATACCATATACAAGAATAATATTATATTAAAAATAAACTATAGTAAAGTAGTCAAAGCCGACAACAATATATAGTTACACATTTAAAATCCTCGTCTTTCCGTTCCGGCCCCTTATGACACTAATAGACAAAAAAGAGAAAACCCATTATTTTCTTTTTCATATAGTGGTATTTCCAAAGTTTATTTTTTAGTTTTTCATATTTTTTTTTCATATAAATATTCAAATCGTTATTGAAATAAACTTAACGTTCAGGGCGAAACGGCCAATTCCATACGTTTCTGTGTATGTTATGGTGAATATTTTATACTTTCCTTCTGAAATCTCCAAGAGAAGCTTCGCATGTGTTTGTGAGCTGCTCTGTGGTCGCCGGTCCGCAACGACGAGGTGCGTTTTTCTGCCATATTTCACAAGTCTGCAAGTCGCCAGTCGCGAGTCCACACTTAAAGCCAATTGTTCAGTTAACACTTCGCACAGGTACCGATAGGCGCGGATACTTCGTCCACCAAGTTTAAGTACCTACTGCCAGTTGACGAGTCACTTAAGAAAATTCAAATTTTGCACCTTCTGCAAAGATCGCGTCGATGTGATAATTATTTTCTGACATGTTCATGTATCGATATAGCTTATACATTATATATGTCTGTTTGGAAACATCAAAGGGCCCCGTTCCGTATACTCAGCAAAAGGGAAAGTTCTCCGGACAAAGTTGGACGTGCTGGGGGACGAACTTCGAAGAGACTCGATAAAATTTTCCGCTTATTTACTCCCTAAATTATTTAGAAATATGGGTGTATATAAGATAATATAAATTTTGTTTGAAACTGTCAGAGTAGTTCAGTTTTCGAGTCCTAGAAGCAATTCTTGATTCTTACTCGAGTAAAAATCAACAATTGTTTCTAGGTATTCGAATACCATATAGACTATTTTTCCAATTATAGATTATTTCGTACATGTTGAATTTTAAAATTTTTAACGATTCTCACTCTGTATTTTAATGAACATTTATAATTAAAATCGTTTTGAATCACTATTTTCTCTCTACTTTTTTTTCTAACGAGTACTGTAATCTACCGAAGTTGTCTACGTCTATTTGCAAAGTACGAAATGTAAATTCTAATCCGCCCTGATTACTAGCTTATATTTTTTTAAATTCATTCATCATTTATTTTAACGGTGAATGAAAATATATAAGAAAACTGTACCTCTAAAACATTCAACAGAATCTTCACAATAAGGCATTTTATTATAACCGCATGTTAATACAGATTAGAAATATAAACAACAATTCCCGATCATGATTTTATATTATGTACATCAGTTGTGGGCCAGTGATTAAAAGTTTTCATTTCAGGCAAGAAAATATCGGGTTCGCATCCTGACCACGCGCAAACTGAGCATTTACAAGCGAACTGACAAGTTCGTAAGTCAAGCCGTAGATCCAAGACGTTGTCTCCGTAGAAATTGTTACGAGCCGACGACAACGCCGGAAAACATCACATAATTATAGATATTTACACACAATATTATAAAATTAGTTTTATTTTACTAGGGAAGTTTGTCATGTAAATTTTATCTGTTTGAGAGTCTCAATAAATTAAAATTATATAATTTCATAACAACAATTCAAGCCAGTCTCATTCTTAACGTTCTTAAGTAGCTTAACATGAAAATTGGTATATACTTTATCGTTTTACAATGAAGGGGGTCAAAAAAATATAACAAAAAAAAGAGAAGCGTCGTGGAACACCCGGTTGAAATAAATTTTTTTTTCGTTTTATAATATGTTATATTAAATAACAAGAATAATGATATAAATTAACAACTTTTGAGAATAACTAAACGAGAAATATAAATATCTAAAGAAAAATATTCATTAACTTAAAATTAAGTATAATATATATAAAATGGTGAATTACAAGTTATAAACTATATACAACACCAAACAGCGCCATTTTTATTTATTTAAAACTTAGTCAAGATCGTCAAGTCGCACAATTATGACATTTTTTAAATGAATAATAGATGTTCTTTTGTATGTATAAAATGAGGTTATTAAAGATATAAAATTGAAAACTTCGTCTTCAAAATGGAAGAGAATTGAAAAATTATCATAAAAAACTACCTTAATAAAATTATTCATTGCAAATGCATATAACATGATAATATACGAACATTTTTACCAAAATGTTGAAAGCGAAATTAGCGCCGTGCCGCGCGCGTCTGCCGCCACACTTGCTTCATTAACTAGTAACTAGTGTTTGTTAGAGAGAGAGAGATAGTGAGAGCCGACTGAGAGTCGAATGGAGAGGGCATAACGTTTTTCTCTTACGTGACGATTTCTGCCAACTAACACTTCCCGCAAGCAGCGTTAAGGAACCTCGTTTCAAAAAGGTTTTTTGACATTCATTACGAGGTAAATTGTTATTTTTAATATTCGTGTTAGGTTTAAAATGTCAATATTAGCTGTAGCTTAAAGTACAAAATTCACATTCCCGGTTTTCTTTAGCGCAGCGTGAAAAAACTAATTGTAGTGTCTAACTATAAGGCTATAAAATAAAAAGTTTTATTTAAACCAGCCAAGTAGTTTTAGCGTGATTCGTGGGGCGCATTATCTATACCACTATACGAGGGGCGGCTGATAAGTCCGCGGCCTAAAGCATTAAATGAAAGAAAAGTACGAGTATTTTATTTTTATTTTTCAATATAGTCTCCCTCAAGCGAAATACATTTTTCACATCTGGTGCATAACCGCCCTTCAAACCGCCCAAAAAATATTCCTTTTCTTTGCAGTCAAAATGGCTTTCTACAGCCATCTTCATTTGATTGTCATCAACAAATCTACGACCACGTAACTTCTTTTTTAAATTGGAAAAAAAAGGAAATAGTCGCTGGGAGCTAGATCTGGGCTGTAGGGTGGGTGGTCAATTTCCGAGAAGCCCGTGTCCTTCAGGGCCTGCCTCGAAACCCGCGCCGTGCATTGTCTTGTAAAAACAGCACTCCGCGCGATAACTTCCCACGTCGCTTCTGTACGACTGCCTCTCGTGCCTGAGTTAATAAATTCGCGTAATATTGGCCATTCATAGTAGTCCCCTTTGGCAAGTAATCAATTAGTAAAACACCTTCACTATCCCAAAAAATTGTCGCCATAAGCTTCGATGCCGACTTTTGAACCTTGAATTTCTTCGGCGGCCTTTCTCCTTTTTTCGTCCATTGCATGGACTCCTGTTTAGATTCCGGATCGTATTGACGAACCCAGGTTTCATCCAGGGTTACAATTCGGTCGCAAATTTCGTCTATATTATCCCCGACTAACTCCAAAAAATCCTTACTTGTCTGAAGTCGCCGCTGCTTGTCAAACGGCGTTAGCATTTTTGGTACCCAACGCGCACTGATTTTTCTCATATTCATATGCTCGTGTATAATTTCTCCAACTCGTTCTTTACTAATCTGCAACTCTTCAGCTATCTGCCATTATTTTATTCTTCGGTCGGCCAGTACTAATTTTCGATTTTTCGAACATTTTCCTCCGTCACTACCGTCACAGGACGCCCTGGGCGAGGATCATCTTCACAGCTCTCTCGTCCTTGTTGAAATAAGCGAGCCCATTTTTGACTATCGTATACGAAGGCGCAGATTCCTGAAGAACTGATACCATGTCTTCAAAAATTTCTTTGGGCGTTTTCCTTTCTTTACGAAGTACTTTATTACGGCGCGATGTTCAATATTACTGAGATTTGACGATTCGGCTGACATGATGACGTTTGTGTTTCGACAGATAATTTGTTAATGACTTTAATAACGAAAGGAAGCTATATTTATACTAACAAGAAGTGTCGCAATTAGTGGTAATAGTTCTGAAATAATGAGTCATCGCTAAGTACCTTGGGCCGCGGACTTATCAGCCGCCCCTCGTATAAATCTATTGGCTCTGACTGTACATTTATTTTTTTCACCTAATTTTGTGATAAATAATCGTTTATGATGCAGTGATTCGCATTATACTATTTTTTTTCTTTTTTGTCTGTCTGTCTGTATGTCTTTTTATAACTCAAGAACGTCTCGGACGATTGAAATGAAAATTGGTATACAATAATAAAATGTAGTTTTGCACATGATCTGTTGTTTTACTGTATGTATGTCTGTCTGTGTGTGTTTTTATAACGTAAGAACGATTTGACCGATTATGATTAAAATTGGTATACAGTAAGAACATTTGATTTCGTAAATGGTAGGCTATTGTTTTCCGGTTTTTCGGTTTATCCGTTTGTCAGCCTTGTATGTGTTTTTTATAACTTATGTACAGCTGCACTTTTTATTAGTGCGTTTGTAAATATAAATAAATAAAAGCATAAAGATACAATACAGACTATTTAATTTATGTTCAATGAAACATGAGGTTCAGGGCGTATGGTTGTTTTTTATGTGACCTTTGACATATAATAGGCTTCAACTTAGGTCTAAATTACCTGTTTTTTTTAATTGAGACATAAGATAAACATTGTACATGAGAATTAATGGGCACCAACCAACAGCAAGTGCCGAAAAAAGATATATAATCAAACTTAATGATGTTCACAATCAAATGTACAAATAGATTAATGTAGGTACCTGATTTCGAATATTGAACTGGGATCACTTCCCACCTATATTTGTTCATGGTCTCTCATCTGTGATGAAACCTCGGCAGTAGGCAGTGCAGGCAAATATGTTAGAAAAAATGTTGGGGGCTGAGGCTGCCTCAGAAATGGAATACTGTGCACTTCTAAGCCGCCACTTGCGTATCCAGATATCAGACATCCACTCTTGCGGGGATGAAGAAAAAAGGATCCTAAAACCACGATAGACACGTGCCACCGACGATAACCGGTATACCAGATTTCACAAATCACTTCTCTGAACAAAACATCGCATCTTACCCGTTACTTAGGAGGATCTCACGATAAATACTTAATTAGTCAGAAGAAGATTGACGAGAAGATTTACTGGTTATAATATTTCCTTGAAAGAAATTCGCCTTTCGCAATGTCTGCCTTGACACTTTTCAAGTTAGAAATGAGTACCCACGAATTTTTGTATTTGAAAAAGTTATCTTCGATATGATACAAGTGATATGACTGATCAATCTAATGAAGGATTTAATGACACTAACAATTAAATACTCAAAACAGATGCTTTTAAATTTCTTCCTTTTTATGATCCATCAACTGAATCGAGTTATAAATACAAAAAAGTTCCTTTATTGCAAACAAGACGAAGAGCAGAATCGAAAGTCGAGACCGGATGAGGACGGAATCGAGAACGACACCATGGTTAGAATCGAGTGTGGGATTAAAATTAAAACCAAGAGCATGTTCGGAATCGGAATAAGGTACGGTGCCGAGGTCAAAAATCAGAGCGGAGGTTCTTAACCCTAATCTACTTAGTCCAAGACCGGGTTCTGAATTAAAAGCGAGACTGCGATCAAAGTCAAAAATGGTATCGAAATCAGGATTGGGATTGAGATCATAAACGATACATAAAACAAAGGAATGTGTTCAAAATCCACGCGGGCGAAGCCGCGGGCAGAAGCTAATAAGTTTCTGAAATTGATCACATATGTAAACAAAATTTAAAAAGTAATTATCACACTTGAAAATGGAACTCTGGCTGTAGAATAGAGTGTGTTGTATCTGTCAATTGTTTTTACATTTTGGCGTCATTTAAAAATTGCGTATCTTCATCACTATGGATTTAAGTCATGAAAATTTTCGTAGAATGATTTGTAATTTGACAGCTCAGCAGAGCTTCGCTCGACTTCCAACTACTTTTGGCAAGAAAGGACCATGTAAAGGCAACTATTTATAGCTGATTTTCATAATTCAAGCGTCAATCTCAGTGACGAATTTTGGGAATTGTTTGTCCGTCCACTGCTGTGAACAACAAAAACATCGAGGCTGTGCGCTGTATCATCAAAAAGACAGGCATGTGACCTACCTTAAGATTTTTTAAATAATGCCTTCTTTAGAACACGTGTTCATCAATATCGATTTTATTAATTCAGTTATTTTATCATTTATGTGACAGTTTCACAACTTAAGAAATATTGTTTGCTAATCAACACAATCAAATGCTTTTACTAAATCGCAAAAGACTTTCAGAACATTACTAGTGTTCTCCCGTGGATCAAAATTGTGTTTTGTAGCAAAACGCCAGTGCCCGCGGTGCATCTTCTTTTCCCGAGACTGACCTGTTTTACATATACAGTAGTAAATGAGACGTAAGATACGAAGACGTTTGATCGAGATATACCTATAATTAGTAAGATCTCTTTGTTACCTGGAAATTAATAATTTACTAGTAGTAATATTTTTTACTATATTATTTAATTTACTAAGTTTCATCACATGACTACTTGATTGCCCATTCGTCGCAACAAAATGTGCATGTTTATCTTTTTCGACTTAATTAAATTTCTTAATTATGCGTTTCTTCTTATTTCTCAATAACAATATTTAATATTCTCATTGAGAAATAAAGAAAAACGCCGCTATCATAGAATAACATTGTATATTCTTAGAGGGAGGCATCACACGACTAGCAAGTGCGGTGGAGCGCACACGAGCAGAGTTAAAGTTAAATAGTGGTCTGCCGTGCCCTGTGACTGTTTGTATCTTAAAATGAAACAAAGTTGTATAAAATATTGTCCAGATAATAGAGCTTCGGTCGGGCGTTTTCAAGTTTGCCGTGAGAATGTAATGACTGCCCATGAAAAATGGGCTTATGTTCAATTTCCAACAATATATACATAAACGATACAATACAACACTACGTAATAACAAAATTTACCTACGTATTTTATTTATGTGGTGCTATCAGTATGCTAGAACTTTTATGTTATGTGGTGCCATTTGTTATTGATAAAAAAATCTAGTAACAATGTACTTAAATACCCCAAAATTCTACGGAATCCTGATAAATGGAGCTACATTTATAATTGTTTTTATCTCGTTTTTCCATTGGAAACACTTATATAAATAATTTTGGAAAGCTTATCAAAATACGAATTTACATAAATTCGTTAGGGCCGTTTCCGAAATAGAAATCTATAGATTTATGTATTCATACAAAAATTGCTCACTTAAATTGTTACAAAATGTTCTACTTGAATAATTTAATTTAAGACTCGACGAAAGAGCTGCGTATTAAGAGCACCAGACCGCCATTAGGTCGTACACCACTGCCAGCGTTTTCGATGGTCACTCGTAATTCCTCAGTCGGTGGAAATAACACTCCGCCGCGAAGTGAACGACGACCTATAAAAATTTTACGATGAATTTTCATACGTAATAAATTATCGTTTAGATGTAGTCAGTGTAAATTATACGCGATATTGGGAGTATTTACGAGCATTAGGACACGAGTTGATGGAGGCTGGACTGTTTTTTTTTATTGGTATGCAAATGTAAGGGCATATCGGATGGAAAGGTGCCGTACAAGCCAGCGTAACATGCGAGTATTGTGCAAACGATTCTCACTAGGTGAAGCATACCAGTAGAAAAATATTTGTATATGTTTCAAGTAATCAATTGCTTCATATTCGATAACGCAAATTTAAATTATTTGGTCCCTTCACTGTCGTTAATCATTTTAATTTCCATTTAAACCGTTATACAGAAATATAATTTCAGGAAACACTACTATATTTTATTATAAGTTTCGACAAGATCCCGTTAGGTTGCTATGTGGATTCGTGGTTCATTAATTTTCATCTTTATAATTCAGATCTCGTAGGTCATAATTAGGGCTCTGCAACGTGATGAGAACGACCGTCGTCTGCCAGTTCGATTTACAATAAGCTTTTCTAGCTTTTCATGCCGTCGCATTTCCAAATGAGCATAACCACAATCCGCCGGAGGTTTATTAAATTTTCTTTATGCGTGATCGTTCAGTATGCGCACGGTTCACTCACGGTCATTAGTAGCGCAGTCGGGGAATTTTGATGATATTATGGAGTCGGGTGAAAGGATGAATAGAGTCACAAATGCGAACCGGTAATTTAATTACCCCGGAGAACTAGCCGCACACCAGGTTTCGTATATTTTGATTTATTTAAAATCTGCATAATTTTATTCACAAATACCGTGTCTATATAGTGCAACTCTATTTCATCTGATATTACTATGCTCAATATAATAAGTATCTTCAGAATATGCAAGCCTTGGCGTTTTAGTATACTTAAATGTGTAAAAGTTTAAATGATACGAGGTAATTTGTTTCGGTCTCTAAGCGCGACCGAAAGTAATTTCAAAAACCGCTCCTCAGTCCAAAATGGCCCAGTGTTTATTCAGAAGTTAATCACAAAAGCGTCAGGGGCCAAAAACCTCCATTACTTCCGGCCGACGAGCTCATTTAATTTCGCTGAAAACTTAAACTCTTCGTTGTATAGCGAAGTTAATTTGCTTCTCATTAAAACATATTCCGAAAGCGGCTGCAGACCGGAGAAGGCGCCGCGGCGAGCGACGGGTTAATCAAAAACCAAAATTGACGGCGCCGACGCCGCGCGTGGCACCAAATTCAAAGAGTTGTTCTTATTGCGTGATACCTTGCACACATTTGATATCTTTGAAATTATGGTAATTGCACAGTGAGCTATTAATGGACAATAATCGCAGGAACCAGAAATAATACTGAAGTAAACTCTGAAAAATCCTCAGACAATTGTGATACTAATTATATCATTTTTATGCATATAAATTCATATAACGTACACCAAGAGAAATACTTATTTTAGTGTATGTTATGAAAATTTATATGCATAAAAATAAAACTTTGAGAACCAGGCTTTCGTTCGAAAATAATAGGTATAAAATGTATACGCGAGAAAAATTTACGAAAATATCAACTGACACTCGATTGATGTGCACAGAATTTATGTTCCTGAGACTATCTGAAACAGTGCGTCAAAGAAGTTGTCAAAGACGTTAGATGCACTTTCTATGAAATACACCATACCTGTGCATCCGTCGAAGTTTGTTTTGAAAGTTCGTTTGTTAGCAACTGAATAAACAAGTGAAATCTCTGCCCTGTCCATCATTTGCACTCCACGCCGCAAAGAAGCGTATTTCGAGGTGTACAAAGAAAACGATCCGAGGTGCGCCCTCACCGGCGGTAGCGATATCTGTTACAGCAAAATTGCTTTATCCTTTGACACACTCTTTAAGTATAGTTTTTTATCAATTTGAACATAGTGGTATGTGAAATCCCATTATTATTACATAAACGAAGGAATGTATGTAAATTTTTCAAAGCAGTACTTCTGGCAGATTAACTAAAGCTTTATATATCCCATGCGGACATAAAATCAGTACCGGCCCTAATGTCAAGTGATTTAGCAGTACGCCCATAACTACATAGGAAATGATAAATAACAGCATGAACGTATCGGTGTTGGAATAACAAGCGAACAAATACGATGTATTTATTCCACATATGATCTTCAATACGTAATACGTCTACAAACAAAAAACCAATCTAAATAAGACGGCCGCAAGATGGATAGGTCACGTCTTATTGACGCAAGGAATGGTGAAAAAATCCTTCGAATAGTTGAATTAATACACCGACCTTTACGTGACGCGCATCGGCCCAAACGAAGCCCACGTTCAATCAATACCCTAACATGGCTATTGGATGAAAACGAAATCGGTCTTTATCCCGCTTTGTTAGATGATCTAATGCTAAGAGCTACTTTAAACATCAAAAACTATTTATTACAGTAAAAATAAAAAGATCCAATGGTGTACTTTATATGAATTGGTGTTTATGAATTCATTTAATGACTATGATTATTAAGTAGTAAGAAGAATGGCAATGCTTGAAAAATTCAAAATATAAATCAATAAAATATGTGTCTCTAAGAAATATAAAAAGCAAATGTTCTTTTTTATACACAATAATAGGAAAATTTTGAAGAAACTTCGTATTCTTCGTTCGATGATCTCCAAGAGTATCTTGTGTATTACGCAAGAATTATAATTATACCATATTACATTTTACAACTAGACCGTATCTCGTAATGCAATAGAAATGTTGAGTTAGAGGCGGATTAGCAGGCTCAGGTGCCGCGACGGCGTACAGCTGTAAGGCCCGCCCACGGCGCCGCCGCAGTTTGTTATTAGCCCGACTAACACCGAAGCGCCATTAGCGAGGTTTGTAACTAAATAGTCGTACCTTCGCTGTCACCGATTCACAGATAATTTCACGGCGCGGCGAAACGCATCGATTGGATAGTTTACTAAGTCGGCGTGCAGGACTTTCGCTAAATAGTTTTTCTTTCTTAGAAGCGAGACATCGATTAAATACGTACTTTAGTCACGGTGGGAGCTTTGAAAAAGTTGTTAAGGACTTTTTCAAAGCTCTCATCTGAAACTACTGATTTGGCGAACGCTATGTCTATTCGTATTTTATTTTTATTCGTCTTTCACACAATTGGTTTTAACCGAAAAGCCTAAACAAAGTGTTGCAGTTTGTTTGAGTTCTGGCGTAGTATAAAACAAATATTCCTTCTGAAATCTATTGGACTAAAACCGGTTGATGACTCGCATTACAAGACCTGGAAGAGATTTTCGTATGGTGCTAATGACAATTCGGAAAAAGAAATCATCCATCAGAAACGTTTGAATCGTATAATTGGTAATGACAGCATGTTACATTTTTAAGTTTACGTTGAAACAGGTACGATCATCCAAGAGTATTTGTAGAAATCTTATCCATGTACATTCAGAAAATCATAGCATACATGACATTAGGTCTATTTACGAGACAACAACAGGTATGTTGTCATTTCATATTGTCATATTACCACCCAAAAGTCTATGTATAATAAATAATTAATGATCCAAATAAGATGTATTATTTTGAAGATTACATATAAATTATAATTCCAAAATAATTAGAAATTATTGTAAGAAATACACTGTTAGGAAATATTAGCAAAATATTTCCTTATGCAAAAGTATATTAATTTAATTTATAGTATTTTATTGCTAAAAAATATCAAATGAAAATTAAAAAAATCGATGAAAATATAAATAGCATCGAAACAATAATTGAACCATCCCATAACTCTAATAAATAAGTAGTTCGCTCACGAGGACAGTAGAATAAAGGGAACGAACTTGTGTTTTGCTACTTTAAGTTCTAGACATCTTAGGATCTGAGGTATACGATTCAATTGATTTGATCCGTTCTAAGCGGAATGTTCCAAGCCTCCCTGTTTATTTGGTGAAATATAGTAATTCAACAAAGAAAACAGTATAACTCATATGATTGTATAATTTAACACGTATTACATAATAACAATGACAGTAAAAACAAAGCGCACTATCATAATTTATAACTTAAAACGGTTTTTTTTTTGTATTGTGTACAGATGAAATTTTATAAATATATTTAAATTCTCGAAAAATCGTTTAGGTAAAGTTTATTGATACAATGGCATCAGGTTACTGTTACATAAGTACCATATTTACTATTTTTTTATTCAAGAAGTATTATTAAGTATTATTGTGAAATTTTGAGTATGTAAATAGTTATAAAAATACTGCAAGTGCAAAAAAAAGGTTACTTCTAAATTAACTGACATTATCAATGTGTAAAACAATTTACAATATTGCTAATTTGCATTAGTATTTTTAAATGACAAAAAATTAGGATAATTAACAACTCTTGGCAAGGAATGTGACAGAGCTTATGAAACAACAAAACTCAAAAAGCAAACAATATAATAAACACATGTCTTAACAGAAAACTGACAATCGTAAATACACCGAAACACTGAATAGAAGAGATAAAAATAATCCAATTCTATTACAGCAGTTAATAAAGGTCCTCGAGCTCTGACACACAAGCGGCGCAGTATCGAGCCTCCTCTCCGGACCATGATTTCGGGTCAAGGATCGAAGTTCGCTAATTGCCGAATCGAGTTACGTCCCCTTATAGCACTTGCAATATCGTTACTAGGGCCGAATCTCTCACCTGACGCCGTGCCTTTTGTCCTGGTCTTTTGCAAGGCAAAAGTACAGCATAATATATTTTTTTATCTCCAAAGTTTTCAAACTAAATGATATGACGACTGCTATTTATGTATCCAGAACTGGCCCCATATAGAATAATATTTAAAAAGTAATTACAACATTTAAAAAAGGAACTCCTTACTGTAGAGTTTGTTTCGTGTAACTGTCAATTGTTTTACCATTGTGGCATCATTTTGAATATTACGTTTCTTTATCACCATGGAGTTTGCTCATGAAAATTTTCGTGCAATGATTTATTACGATTTTCGGCATAGGCTAACTCAAAAAGAAAGCATCGATCAATTGAGTTCGACTTTTGGGGATGAAGCATTATCGAAAACCATTGTGCATCACTGGTTTAGTGAGTTTAATCATAGACGGTCCTATGCTCACGAACGACTTTAAAGAAGGTCGCCCTAAATAGGTTGTTGTACCACAAAATATCGATGGTGTGCGGGAACTAATAATGTAAGATCGTTATACTATACATTGCGAGATAAAAGCATCCCTGGGCATAAGTATAGCGAGCATAGATAAGATATTACACGAAAATTTGACTGTAAAAAAAATTTTGTTTGCGTTGTATTCCACACAACTTGAGCATTGATCAAAAACAGATTCGTGTCTTTTGATGAAAAAATAATAAAAAATACGATCATGGTGCGTTAATAGTAGCGTTTATAGTATCTACACAAGTGATGAATTTTGGATCTATACGTATCACCCCGAAACTAAACAACCAATAGTTGCCTGTTTTGTGATATAAATGGACATGTGGTTGTAGTGCCACTAGAGAATCGTAAAACGGTTAATTAGGAGTGGTACACGAAAATGTGTTTGCCAGAAGTCTTTGAAGAATTAAGAAAAAACAAACAACAACGCAGAATCAGTCTTCATCATGACAATGCCAGCTGTCACACGTCGGCCGAAACAAACCGGTTTTTGGAAGGTCAAAAGATCGAATTTACGGGTAATCTGCCGTACAGCCCCGATTTTGCGCTCAACGATTTCTATTTATTGCCAAGCGTGAAGAATAAAGTACGTGGTCAACGTTTTTCGAGCCGCGAAGAGGCCGTTGATGCGTTCAAGAGACACGTTTTGGAAACACCTCAATCACAACGGAAAAAGTGCTATAAAAATTTGTTTCAGCGTATGCAAAAGTGCATCGATTACCTTGGCGAATATTTTGAAAAGCTATAAAACCATATTTAATGACAGATATTTGTTACTTTTTGATATTCCGGACACATAAATTAGCCCTCGTATAACATAACACTTTAATGTAGTACATACATTTTAATACGTAAGTATATACTTTTTCGTTATGGATTTTTTAAGAAGTAATCAAGCAAGCAGGCCACCAGAAAGCAGATGGTTAGCGCCGCCATTGGACACCCGCAACCACAGAGGTGTCGCTAGTGCGTTAACGGCCTTTCAGAAAAAAGTACACTCTTTTCTTGAAGACCCCCTTGTCGCAGCCTACTGGGAATACGGCCGATGATAACTCCCAAGTCCCACCTTATGTCGTAAATTGTGCATGAAATGTACGATAGCAGAACGCCAGCTATTAAGATGGTGATGGTATTTCTGGCGAGCGGAACGATGACGGAAATTAACGGCAGGAATGAGGTTGAATAGATCTTCAGAGCACTTCCCATAGTATACGCGATAGAGTGTGTACAAAGATGCTACACAACTTCGTAAATTGGCTTTACGAAATAAAGCCAACTCGACCCGTTGGCTTTAGCCTCGAATTTAGTCGAGTTGATACTACAGGTTCGTCGACGATTTAACATGCTCGACGTCGGATGCGGTCTAGAGACAAAAGTTGACATTTGAGTCCCCAGCTCACTGGTGATAACAGTACTCTAGATGAGGTCGGACCTACGCCTTATAAAATAAAAGGCAATAATCTAGTTTGAAATACTGTCTTATTACTTTCAATGAGCAATTCTCGTATGTACATAAATTTAAAGATCGTATCTTAAAAACGGCTATAACGAATTTGGTAGCAATTTGTACTTAAATAAGGTTTTGCTTTTCAAGTTTACCCATATAAGTACCTTATGTGAAAAAATGCGATTTAACACAAAAAAAATCTAAATTTTGCTTTATAGTGTTAACTTGCATAATTCTGAGATAATATCATAGTTGTTATGCTATTAGATGTAATGTCAAAGTATCAGTGAGTTAAATGTAACGTTTCAACAACAAATGGCATTAAATTATATACTTTAGCCACATGGCACTATGTGACACATGAGAACAGGTAACAGATAAATTCTGCATATTCATTTTGCATATTATGTTGTGTATGTACACTGCGTATCTAAATATTTATTGTTGGAAATAAACATAAAAAAACTTCTCTCGTTAGAGGTAATCATATTCTTACGGCAAACTCGAAAGACACCGTGCAAAGCTCGGTTGTCCAGCTTTATTTATTACTCCTAGAGCAAAATAAAACGAAGTTACAGACATTTTTAAAATTTCGGATGAAATAAAATATACTAACTTTTTACCTTTATCTGACCCCTTGATTTGTCACAGTACCAACGCTTCAGCTCTTTGTTTTTAAACACTCATAATGCTGAAAGCTAGATGAGTGTGTACATTTAAGTCCTTGACCAGTGCTTCTTGACTCTGGTACAGACTGAAATATGAATTATAATTTCTTTAACGGTGAAGGTAGTTTTCCTTCACCGTCAAAGTGGTCATAATTCATATCGAATATAAAAAGCAGATGTCGAGAAGGTCGTAAAGAAGCTCTGACATATGATCTTTCCAATATGCATGGGACAAATGTGGGAACGATAGCCTAATATTTTGTTACACTGGTTGTACAAGTACACACTAAACCTAGCAAGTATATCACATTGAATATGTGGATAATTAGATATGTATATTTAAGGTGCACAAAAATAAACGTAAACAACGGATAAAAGGTCTTTGATTTCACTTCTATTAATACCTTACTGTAATCAATTATTACATTTACTTATTAATTTTTTTAAAAACTCACTGTAATAAAAATCATATTCGATTAGTTTCGATCAGTGTCGGATCGCATCATCATTAGACTGAATCAGATCGAAATCGGACCCGCGTAGAAAAGGTTCTTGTTATAACGTAGTTTTTGCCCGCGGTTCCGCCCGTGTGGACACCAAATGAAGTCTTTCATTCTTTATATCGATTGATCACACTGTCTCCCGATGCCGTTCCTTTTTTGATTTTAGTTCCGGTTCCGCTTGCGATTCCGATTCTAGCCCCGGTCTAGATTCCGATTCTGTTCAAAATTTGCATAACCCACTCGCGGCTGTGCCTGCGTGGACACACAATGAATTCTTTTATGTTGATCGGTAACATTATTACCGAAATCCCGTTCTTTATTCCACACCGGAAGAACCCATATTTTTAGACCGAAAACACACGTAATGACGCAATTTTTTTATTATGAAACAATCTGACTTGATCCTGTTTCTTGATTCTGATTCTGGACCTGCTCGCGATTCTGATCCCAAATCGACGTTGAACTTGAACCACCCTTGAACATTGATCTTATCGATAACCAATCGTCATAAGTAAGGAATTCGTTCAACTATCTTATAAATTATGGCAAGTATGTTATTTTGATACATAAGCAATATTACCATGAAGTTTCGACTAACTCTTTTTAGCCGTTTAAGCGTGATTGACAAACAACCATTAGATTTTCTTGTTAATTTATAAGAGAATAAATTAAAAACTCAATTTTACTCACAAATAAAGCTTACATAAATATAATGTCAAATATTGATGATAGACAATTTTCACGATAAAAAAAAAGTTTATAAAGACTAGTTTAATTACTAATATATACAGTTAATCAAAGTTTTTATGATATTCACAGATATTAAATATCGATCATTAATATATATAGTTCAAAAACGCATACATATTTTTTGTATTAACTGTGTATATATTATTGATAGCTTTTTTTCACAAGATTGAAAACATATTTACTAAGCAACTTCATGTTGTATATTTTATGTGTTACTATACGCGAAAAATTCACTATATCATTTTCACAACGTACTTAAAGAAGGATAACTTTAAATAACGTATTTACATTTTTTATAACAAAGATCATCTAGTGTATCACATGATAAACTTGACCAAAGTTTTTTTTTAATTTTCTAATTATTTTGCCGAAATTAAGCCCTAAAATCAGAATTCGTCTATTTACGCTACATGTTAGTAATTGGGTCGTCTAACACTGTACATGTACCAAAGCACATTTTTTATCGTAAAATAGATACATAGAAAATACACTGTGACAGACTGAGAGATATGTTTCTATTTATTCATCGGGTGTATGAAACCCTGAAAATCAACTTTAATTTCTACCACCCACCACAAAGCTAACTAAAGTTGTACACCAGCACACCACAGCGTCTCCAACAGACATCATATTGCAGGCCGAAGGCGTTCAATTTATACAATTCAATATTCGTCAAACTGGCAGCCGGGATCGGCTCGAGTTAAGCGCCTCAATAAATATGCAATGAACCGGGCGCGGGGAACGATCAATCCATGCCAGAACGAAGTGCAAACTGTTTATCATAATCGTTTTAGAGGCCTCTCCGCCCGCGCCGCCGGTGCCAAGTCCGAAATTCGGTGCCGATCATCAGTCAAATTAATGTGTATTTGTATCGGTTGACTTCTGCATGAGAACCTGATTGAAAACGGCACGTCGAAGCTCTGTGGCGTCATCGACTGCTCTTTCAGCGTACTGGTCACTTCGGCTTTAACTATTACGGAGAGGCGGGGGAATAAAATTCTTAAGTATTTTTTAGAATTATGATGGTTTTACCCTTGGATGTAGTTTTGAATATATTTAAAAGTCACGTACTTTTTAATACGTTTTTGACGTTACTTACACAAAAGAGGAAACGTCTCGCACTATTTTTGGGTTAGTCGACGTGCCAAATTAGCTAGCTAAGAAGAACGATAATGTATTGTAATAGGTAATGTAAAACGATAATGTAAAAGGTAACAGCTGATACCTGCAGGGAATTATTTTGGACAATGAATATGAAATTGACAGAAAAACAACTCCGTCTTAACGGTCAATCTTCAGCACTATTTCTTGAACGGCAAGGTGATAGATACCTCTTAACATCAAAACTACAAGATTTGCTGCCAAAAATTTAAAACGGTCCTGTTTATACACTGACCAAGCCACCACGGGTCATATTCATATATGTAACAAGAATGTGACTACATTTCTATATGCAAGCCAATCTCAAAATTCACTAGATCGATTTCGAGATTCTGATTAGGAGATAAGGCTTGTATTTTTAATGTTTTTTAAACTACAATTTATTTAACTGAAAAAATATTTATCTTTAGCAATAATACGGACGAAGTTATCGCAATTAGCATTCAAATCGCCACAGTGTTATAGTACTCACCGAATATCAAACAAGAAAGGAAACTCAGTTCAGCACTCTAACAATGGAGATAATCAGTTGTCGTTACTTAGTTTCTTATAGCATAGAATTGATACTGGAACCATGAGCCGAAATGGAATAGAAACCAAGAGATGGACCGTTATCAGAATTGAGTAACGACCTACTCTTCGAACTCAATCACGCAAATCAAGTTTACTAACCTATAAAGCAGCAACTAGTTACATCGACGTCGAATAAAATATATAAACAATGTTCAAACTCACTTAAGATCCTATAGATGCTACACGAACCACCGCCAGACAACACCTACCTGTAACAAAAATTACGAAATTATACGTCATACCGAAAAAAACAAAACATGCTGAAACATATAGCATGACGTAAAACGATAAATAAAACAACGAAAACATACATTGAAAGGCTTTCGTATCCCGCGCGCCTACCCGTCTCCGATTTCTGTATTAAATTTTTACATATACAATACGTGTATAGCGCTCCGAGAGTGGGCGTACGCGGCGCCGTGGAAGCCCGTCACAACAATCATTCTCGGCTCTGAAAAGGAAAGCGGCCTGACCTCGGCGTTAATTTACAAAGCTTTTGTTCCTCCCGTAATTAGGAGGGCGGGCCGGAGCAAAAGAAATGTTGGTTAAAAGCAGTCATTTGGGAGACGCGGGGCCCGCCGGCCGCCGCCGCACGCATTACCTCGTCCTTATTTCGCCCCCGATCTGATTAGCGGCGTCGCGTTCCCGCTTTTTGATGCGTAAATTGAAAAAAAATTCGAAACGATTTATAGTAGATATTTTCTATTCAATAAAAACCATCCCAAAGAAATCACCTTATCGCAAAACAAGTTGCTGTTACGAAATTGGTTTGAAAGAGGAATAAAAATTATTAAACGCAATCAGAATTACTATAACCATGTACGATTGTAGAAATTTAGCACATTTGGACCTTGAGTCAATTGCAATAAACGCATTTCTAACGATCGGTTGTACCCTTTAATTTAACGTCTACCTATCATTATCAGTTCTTAAACAATCTGTATTATTATTATCATTAAAAATTTATTCTTAATCAAAATCATTATTATCTTCAAAGAAATATCCCACATAAAACTAACAATTCCAAATAATAATTAAAAAGAAACAAACCGAAAATATAGATATTTTCTGTCAACAGAAACGATTTATTAAGGTCGAGGTAGAGTCTGTTGTTAATATCCAAAAAGATTAAATCGATTATTATGAAAATTCATATGTTATTATTGTTGTTCTATATAATATTAAATTAGTTCCCTTCTTTTGAGTTGAGATAAAATGTGTTTTTACCTAATTAGATAATTATATAAGTTAAATTATTCTTTTCACTGTCTATTTAACTCGACATCACTTTCTTCAAAATCCCTTAGCCGAATTTAGCTTTTCTATCTGTTAATTCGAGAGTGATTAAGTACGTAAACTGTGTTAATTGTGTAGACTTACTCGCTTCATGACAAAAATTTTATGTTTAAATTTAAGCATCCGCAAACATGTCTTAGAGTGAGAGGCGCCTTTTCTTAGAAATAAAATAATTGTGCTAAAAACAACAATGCAAATAACTAAACAACGACCAATAAAATAGTACTGGAATAATAAGAGATATACCGAGACGGTCATATATAAAATAGCCTATTTGTCGATACAAAACACATAGACAATACTCAGAGTTTTTTTTAGACAAGCAGGTTAGTTACAACAAGTAGAGCATATATAATTCTTGCTTCCACAACAGTTCCCAAACAAATTTCATTTGATGCGTGAAACCTGACACACATAAATTATTACATAAAATACTTACGGGCGATGAAAAGAAAATCATCATCTCGTCTACTGCCAAAATTTCTTCCATAACCAGCCAAACGCTTAAGATCTAAACTCTCGCAGTGAATTTGACTCGGGAGATTTGGTCGATTAAAAATTAACAGGTCCATAATGTTTACCAAAACAAGAGCACGACTCGACCACTTAGCGCTGCTTAACTGCACCTAGGGTACTCATTTCAATGTAAAAGATGTTTAGTGTTAATACCATCACCACCGCGTTTGTTATTTAAAAGAATGCGGTGTTGTCATTATCAGAACTCTACGATACGACAAAGTATCCACGATAGGGAATCTTTTTTAAGGCAACGGTAAATAATGGATTCGATATCGAGTCAGTGGAGCATGATATTCCATCGACATATTTGATATGAACGCGCGCACTGTGTTCTACCACGATTCCGTACAAAGTGTGGGGAACTCTAACATTTGATTTTAGTATGAGCTACTCGCACTCCTACCAATTTGCATTTTTGTCTCACACTTACTGCTGCTGCTGTCTTGCTTGTTATGAAAACGGACTATTTTAGCGAGTCGATTGTCTTGACTTCACCGTGTATACATCAAATATGTATTATGTGGAGATGATATAGTGATATATATAAAACTTCCACAAAGATAAAGTATGTACATTAAATATATTATTTGCGAATAATCTATTTGTACTATATAACCAAGAAGCTATATAGTAAAAATATATTTTTTAAAATAACTAATACTCTTTATAATTTTTGTTCGTCTCTCTGCTATCTCTTTGGTATTACAAAATAATTCGTTACATAACTTCGTACTAAAATTAAGATTTAATTTCTATATGAGATTCTACTGTTCCGTCGTATGCTATTTATTTCGTGATTACTCTAAAAGTAATATATTTCCTGAAGTAATATATTTCCTGTCAGCCGATCCTACCACTACAACTATAAATAAATCGCATTAGATAAGGTTTCACGGTAGCAAATTCCAATTTTCAGCGATGGTGGCGGAATGCTGAAGGCGTTTCTCGAATCAACAGATCCGTTCAATCGATCCCTGATCACAGGCGAATCGCCAATGTTTTCTTTTATTCTAGTCAAATTTTGCCAACTGCCTG
This sequence comes from Eumeta japonica, assembly GCA_005406025.1. Classification (NCBI taxonomy): domain Eukaryota; kingdom Metazoa; phylum Arthropoda; class Insecta; order Lepidoptera; family Psychidae; genus Eumeta; species Eumeta japonica. The sequence continues at coordinate 371,268 of BGZK01000324.1, forward strand.
GTGCCTAAACGTCGTCAGCACATTGATGACAATGAGCGTCACTGATCGAAGTTCCTGAATAAGCCCCTTAAAAGAAGTGATTGAAACCTGAAACGCATGTAGAAATTATTATTTTAGATTTCATAAAGTGACCAAGAAAGTTTGTTTTTAAGAACTATGTTACATAATTTTGAACTCGTGAATTCCCGCAGGATATCTAAAAACCTATAAAATACGATTCGGTTTTGGCTCTGTTTAACTGACGTATGAAAGTAAAATGCTGTAAAGTCCACACAAAAATCTAAACAATAATTAACACAATTAAGGTTTATCAGTTAAAATAGAAAATATTTTAAACCTCGAGAAAATGGAAATGTTGCTTAAGGATTAGAACAAAATTAACAAAAACTTTAAAGGACGAAATTGTAAATCGTAACAAATTCATAGTTGAATTATATACGTAAGATATTTCACACGAAAATGGTTGAATGATGTTATATATATAATGATATAGACACAGGCGGCCAACCCTACGATATCGGTCTATTAGACTGTTCTTTTGTATTAACTTTATCTTCATGACATAGAAAATAAATGAAAATAGTTATCAAGAAATCAAATCGTATAACACTTAATCCTCAGCCAGGAAGCTCAATAGAATATGTTTCTTTCAGAATGCGGAAAACGGAGTTTCATACATTAAGATAATACTGAGTTTGATTTTGTTTTGTTTAATTGCCGGTTTGCAACATTCATATTATATTTTTAGAGCTATTCACAAAATATTAAAATTAAACTACTTTCTAAACAGTTATATAATTTATTTTTCTCAAAAAAAAAAATCGTATTTTTTCCACGTATATTTATGCATATAATAAAAAAAAATTCCATTCACATAATAAAATTTCTATAAACCCTTTTGGAGTAATGTCTAACAAGCAAACACTATGCTGAACGAAAGCCTAATCTTATATAACTCTTTATACATATCGTAGTACGTTAGACAAAGACCTATACGAAACGCATCCATCGTCCATAATAAACACATGCGAAACTTTGTTCGCAATCGGTTCTGCCGGATTAGAGTGATATTTGAGTCAAGATTAGTCCAGTCTCTAGACTGCATTGAATATACATACTTTATTAATTTAATTTGAATGTTCCCGCATTCAACTACCTCATCCCAGAAGGCGATAACAAACAACCCTAGGATGTATATACGGCAATCCCTATACCCAACAGGAAAAATACGAATAACCGTCGTTTTCCATAAAAGCTTAAAGGGCTATTTCGCGAATCACCAAACGGCAACAAAGCATAAATTAGAATTGATATTGTCGTAAAGTTGTTTATATCCTCGGTAGGGAGCGTTACAGGCGCCTCTATTGAATATTAATTTTATGACCAAGGAAATTTCCTTCCCCCTCCCGCAATAAAATCTTACTCCCTAACACAAATGGAATGAAACATCTGTATTATGAGCTCGCGTTTAACTATTTTATATAGGCACGTTTAATGTAAGAATTCGAAGGCGAGGCGAAGTGGCCCTGATCGGACATGATCTTTATTTTTGAGGGGCGAAAAGAAACGACTTGATCGCATTGTGATGATATTTGAGAACGATACATTATCATTTTACGTGATACTTGTAAATACAATAATTTTTAATTCTTTGTTGATATAATGATATACAATGATATTTTGACTCATGACAGAAGTATTATGACTAAGTATAGACAAGATAAAAAAATTCCTTATCAGGTAACCATCAACCGCTCGGTGATGAACCACTATCAGCGTGAACAGAGTTGTTCTTTTATTATAAACTCACGTATATTTCCCAGAAGGGTAGGCAGAGATCACAGATTTCAACACGATACGATCTTTGCACATCGCTCTAGTTTAACTGAACACGTTATATATACATAGGAGTTTAGAAAAAAAAAAAAATTAATATGTTCAAGTGTCTTATTTTTTAATTATTCCAGAACTATTGGTTAATAATATCTTTTGAAAGTTAAATTTATGCTTTATATGTACAATTACATGCATTTTTTTCAATAAGTCAAGTAGTTCTGCTATAATACTCAAAATTCGGTCAATTTTACGATAAATTTAACTTCGACTTTAAGTAAGTTTTGAAGATGTGGATCTATCAAAAAAATACTTAAGGCCTTTTTATAAGCCGTTCAATTTTCTATAAAAATATATCTAGAGATTATTTGTATAACGTTTTGTTAACTAGTCAGCAGAATCAAAAGAAAAAGAGATATATGAGATGTATGAGAAAATGACTTTTCTCATACATTGGAAATCAAAAAGTAATATGTAGATAATCATAATGTTATTATAAAGAGCTCATGTTTTAACATACCAATTTTATACTTAAAAGAAACTTTAAACCTGTTAGCGAAATAGATTTTTTTTTAATGATAATAATATAATATATAAATCAGCATACAATAAACTACTACATTTTATATTCATCATAAATTCGACATCTGATCTCAACTCTATTTCTAATCTCTTTTTAACCTGATCAAAATTACGGTTCTAATTCATATTTCAGTCTAAGTTCAGACTTTGTTCTATTCAGTTTTCAACGCGTTCGCTCTTAGTACTGATTGTAATTTTCCATTCTTAGTCCAGGCCTCGATATCGGCTTTGTAAGTCGGATTCCGACATAAGAATATAATGGAAGAAACAACCTAAATTCCAATCATAATTAACGTCTCTCACATTATTTCTGTTTTTCACGTTTATGTAGGAATTTCACGTCTCATGTACTTTATATCCTTCTACGGGCCTCAAATTATAACTCACATTTTTATCAAAATTAGCTTCGTATTATTGATACTTAACAACATACTACAAGTATGACCGATTGTAGCCTTTCTATTATATGTTTTGTATGCATAGAAGTATGAGAAAAATATTTTCACTTTTTTCCTTAATCCTTAATTGTATTTCTTCAAAATGGAAAACAACACTTTTTTTTAAATATTAGTTATTCAATATTTACAATAACGTCATATTAAGAATCATTCATGCAACAAAAGAAACCAATCTTACATTATAAACCTTCTCTTATGACCGTGGATTTCAAATGCCGAAAATTTGGTCAAGAAATTTTCAAATCCTTACTCACCCCTTTACGAGTTACGTTTCAGTCTTAATGTCTACAATTTGTGTTATCTACATTTTTACATTAATACAACACCGTGATAAACGTGATATGCTTCATCAAATTTTAATTTCTGCACAGCAAAGCTGGCTGAAAACGGAGAGTTGACGATTAATGAAAACATAATGAAGTTAGCAGTCTCTAAAACCAAAAAAAAGAACTTGATAAACTTTATAAGATCAAGATGACATATGATGTCGTTAAGTAACCTATACAAACGGTTCTTTAAAATAACTTCGACCAATGTCTAACGGGGCACTTATTTAAAGACTTCGCAAACGCCTCTCATCCTTAATTAGACGTCCCCTTCCCGATGCTTAAGTGGCTCGGATTTTCTTAACTTTGAGCAATTACTGAGAGCAGCGGTGGACGCACGGGTGTAATGAACGAAACAGAGGCGCAAGATAAAGTACGCTTAATTGAATACAGTTAAGATTCAAGATGTTTACACATGGGGCACTTACGAATGCACTTGGGCTCACTCTAATGAGCTCAGAAATTTATAAGGCCACTTATGGTAAATTGTGTAATGAAGGAGGACGCTACCGCGTGATCCGCGATTGCGTACGCTAATATTTGTTGAGAAACTGGCTCGGTTGGTGTGCCCTAATGAGCTTCCCTAATACCAATTTTTAGTCCCTAATACCGGTAAATGAGTTTCAAAACAGACAGTTTAGCACTCGCTGCAGTATAGTTTCGTCGCACCTTCCGTTGCGACGTCGAAGAGTTCTGTTAGAAAATGCAAAAATAACACGCTATCGAAGAAAAATGTCATTGCTTATTTTCGATAAGAAAAATTTAGTTTATTTATAATATGTGCTCAATCGTTTGTTATAATAAGTATTCGATGAGTATTTCGTATTTTTCCATTTAAAGTAGCATCAAAAGCAGATTTAAACGGACTTAAAAGAAATATATCTTCGCAACACGGGGTCTTTTATTTATTGCGTTGTCATTTTATTCGGTCGCTTAACAATAAAAACGGTTTTTATACTAATGGAGTCTGTTTTTTTAATTTTTTGTTTGTTAATTTTTATATTTATACATTACCTCTAAAGGCAAATCATACAATAAATTAAACTTATTCCAAAAAAGAATATGTTTCTTATATTAAATTTGTTTTTTAAGAAATTTCGTATAAGTATTATCTTCATCATAAATATGTTAATGTTTAATGAATCGTCACCTTATTTTATTATATAAATAATAAGAAACTTTGATATTATTATACTCTATACACCGTAGAAATTATCAAGTTCTATCATGTATATTTTCACCGACATTAAAACATTTAAAGGTTCATATTAACTTTAATCTTAGATGAATACTAAATTAAATTTATCATAAAAAAATATACTACGATCCTTTTCATACATTCAACCAAAATACAATAAGCAATTAAATGTAAATTGTAAAAAAAATAGTACTTATTGTCTTCCAGAAACAAAATGATTGATACTTACTCTCTTTGCATTTTTTGGCACTGATATCATTTATCATAAAATGTGACACAAAGACATCATATATATTTTTTCATGTACCATTTTTCGACATTAAAATAGTAAGCAACTGCATCTTCTCTTTTTTTGTACTTCTGCGCTGTATATGTAATACGCATGACACAATATTAAGGTGATTTCCCTATGATGTTTTTTATAGTTATCAAAAATCTAGGCAGTGGCATCGCTTGTGTAAAAATACAAGCATTATATTTAACCTCGATTTAAATATGTATACTCATGCCGATTCCGGTTCTGATTTCAACAGTGATCTCTAGTTCGATTTCAATCCGATTCTAATCTCGTATCTGATCTCGTATTAGGTCGTATAAAATAAAATTCATATGTTACGTTTATTTGCTTGCTCCCAACAAATTTTCTCAAGTATTTGAGAAAATTTGGCGTAGAAAGTAATGAATGACGAATGAACAAACCCGTATCTATAATAATGGCACTTTACACTCTCATAGGTCCTCATCGAAAAAGCAGCAAATTTAAATATGATTATTCCATTAATTTCAAAAATCCGTATTATTTAACGTAATGAAGATTAATATAATATTGCACTAGAAAAGCAAGTCGAAATTTAGTCTATTTTAACAGCGACAAAATAATTCACATTTAAGAATTGTCGTACAAAACACATCGTCTTCTCGACAAAAGCTTAAGAAAAATGTCCAAATCGCAAAAAGAAAATGGGCAGGCAGACGGGCGGATGACGAAGCTACAACAGTTTCGTTTCACCAATCACAAATGCGGTACACTAAAAGAATCGAAATATCATAGAGAATAAAAAATTAAAACTCGATAACCTCGCACGGCCCCGGCCTCGCAAACGAATCAAAGCCCACCCTCGCTCACTATTCGCAGTCAATCAATCGCGGCGGCGGGCGCCGCGGACGGTCCGGGCGCGTCGTTGTTACGCCGTCCGACAAAGGAGAAACGAATAATGAGCTTTCAGCTGCTAAAAGCTTTCGGTGTTCCATAAATCTTTACGATTATTGGCCTTCCAGAAAACTTCGGCAGTTGGAAGCTTCTGTCACATCGGATATTGCAGTCAGCTACTAAAGCGGCCGCATTAATGCATTCTCACCGCCTGATTGATGACCGCCCTTCCCGTGGCCCCGCAAAAGGATAATTACACTTAATGTGGAAAATGTCGCATTGTAACATCCACCGGAAGTATTAAGTTTTCTTTAATCTGCTGGAAAGGATTGTTATTCGAGAACGTGCTTCCTAACCGTCGGGGTTAATTTAAGCAATGTTTACCGGTTAAGTAACAGAAAATGAAGAATAAATGTCGAATACAAGTAATTATACCTGCAGTTTAAAGTGGCGACATATTAGGAAAAATATATGTATATATAAAAAAATTAATAAAGCTGCATATTTTTTCCTTTCATTCTAAACAACGAAGATATCTTATTTAAACTGTAACGGGTTTTCAATAAATATTTTACTTCTTTCAAAATATCAACACCATAAAAATATTAAGAGTGAGTTAGAAAGTACCTTTAATTTAAGCAAAAGATGAATACATACAAACAATGTGTCTCATTTGATAAAAGAGCTGGTGTTTCGCAAACTAATGAGGAATTTATAAGTCGTAATTCAAATAATAAAAATGATCAAAGCAGTAAATCCTCATTAATAACGTTAAAATACGAAATTTCCTGTTTGCGAAATTCCTAATTTATTCAATTTGGCATCGGAACAATTCGAGAGTTTGGTAGTCATTAATCTGCCATTATACGAAGTTGGGAAAACGAAGTTTTGTCACTGAAGAGCGTTAAATAATAAACAATAACAAAACAATAATAACGAAACAGCGACAAGTATGACCTTGGCTCGCGGGCACCTCGGGAATAATTAAATACTCGACATCGAAGCGAAAGGGTCTAATGATGGGCTACGAAATTATAAGCGTATTGATAAGGTCAGAAAAGCTCACGAATATTAAAGAAAAGTAGCAACTTATTGCATAAAATCATTATAATGATTACTCTAATTATTGAGCGGTGAGGGTCGAGTGGTTAAAGCATTATCTTCGATTCTAAAGGTATAGAATTTGAGTTCGGACCACGGGAAAATTCATCTATGACTTTTCCTAACTTCAATCAAATTAACCCACTCGCTCCGTGCCTCAAAGAACATGATCTGTTGTGTCGTTGCATTTACAACAACGGTAATTAGCAGCGCCCGACTCGCATTTAAGTCCAACCCGACTTAAGTTGTAATAGGTTAAGGCCAAGTTCGTAGATCTGAAATTGCAGAATTATACTAGGCCGTAGTTGTCGTGGGGATGTCGTGTGAATTGTATGAAGCGATAATTAATTACTGCATAGATTCGAAAGTATAACATATAGAAAGACATTCATAGCGCACTGGGAATGCATAAATTGTTGTGTCAAATGAGCGTGCTTCACATTTATATCGCTTTATAAAGAGAAAGGGACGAAAGCGATCATCGTAATGCTTAAAAACGATTGACTTTTCGTAACAACTAAAAGAAAGTCAACATAGGGTAACGTGTAGGAACAAATGTTACACCGCCGCACGAAAGGAAAAAAAAATCTCGAAGAAAAAGCACCGACTCGGTAAATTATGAGCCGCAAAACACGAAAGAATAAATCCAACTTATTGTTGATGCCCCCCGCGGGGGCCGTGCGAGCGATAACCCGCGGCGGGTCCCGGCGAAACGCGGGCAACACACGGTTCATTCAAGACACGAGCCCTCCGAAATGAACTCTCGTCTGTGTGCTTTCAAAATATATAGTTTGTTATTGCACGTGAGACCAAAAGCGAACGAATCCGGCGCATAAATTATGTACAAATTTTACTGCGTTGTATCTAAAGTGGGAGCACAATACAGACAGTTAACAAATTCTGTATTAAACTTTTAAATGGACCGTTTATTTTAATTGAAATAATGTATTAAAGGCTATAAACTAATAATGGATCACAAAATCATTTCTACTACTAACATATATATGTATGTATGTATATAGCTTCCTGTGATATGACGTCGTTTAGTGTTAAAACACAATATCTGTTTTAGTTTGCAAGTCATGTTTTCATTAAACTGAAAGGCTTTCTGGGCCTCACCTCTTACTTTTTTCACAGTTAAGGTCCGCGACATTACGATTGCATGATTGACATCCTTGAACTTTTGCTTTGCTTATTGTAGTGAATCAGTAATCTTCAACATTAGACATTAGATTCTGATACTAGAAAATGTCCGTAACATGACATTCTCTAGCAACAAATCTCATTGGTTATGGTGTAGACGGATAGTACGTACCGCGGCTGTGTCAAAATTGAAAGTCGCTATCTAAAATTTACTTAATATGCTATTGTTATGCTAAAGAAAGTGTGTGAAGTTCATGAAAATGTGTCACTCAAATTCGTCCGAAGATCTGTCGTAAGACTGATATAAATAGCGGAATAAATAAAGAAAATTTAATTTAACGGAAAATATAAATGTGAAAACAATTAAAAAGAATAAAGCATTTTGTAACTCAATCTAGAGTTACAAACACTAGAATCTCTTGATCTGGACGGATTTTTAGAACCTTTTAATAGGCGAAAAATTAGCACAAACCGTGAAAGATTAATTGAATTTATGCATATATAAGCATCCAATCAATTGCAATTTGGTTTGGTGTTTATGGATTTGTCTTTATTTTCAGTAAACGTCATCACGATGAACAATATTTTAAATAGGAAATAATCATTTCAACACGACATAGAAGGTAGTAAGAAAAATAACTACTTCCATTTAACGTTTTACTCTAAATATTAGCTTTTCTTTGTACACTACGTCATTCACCTTAATTTAAGTTTTAAATAAGAATCAAAAGATTCGACGCGGCATAGAAGTTGATAAGAACTGCCTCTTTAATTTCCGCCACGGCGGCAAGACCTTTACAAAAAAAAAAGATAAAGAAAATTAGAATTTAAACCAGATTAATGAGCCGAACCGCTTATCTACCCCGGGAGTTAGCGATTGAGGAATTCAGATATTGGGCGAACATGGGGGAACGCACCGGCGAACATTCGAGATACCTCGACGTCTATTGGGGCGGTGATTGATGTCGGGCGCTTGTCACTCCAGCAAATATTCGTCACGCCCCGGTCGATTACGGGTTCCCGTTTACGTCAGGTCTGTGGTATAATCAGCTATACGATCACGGAATTGAAACACATCCATCCAGAAATATATTCATCTGTTGCTATGGGTTTATACGATCAATCATCCTCAAGATAATTTTGTGATCAAATTAAAGAAAGCCACATGTAGTTTGCTGTTTCCTTTCTTTTTTTTTATTAAAGAAAAAATGGAATGAAATTATTCGTAGTATGTACCTATAAAAATTAGCAAAATACAAATATTTACTGTAGGATTCCGAAGCCGTTACAGCAAAGAAATGCACTGCAGATGAAAAAACTACGTTGTTATATTTTTTTCCTTATTTCCAGCACATAACGTATGCTCTTTAGTCGCGTATAACCTGAGAAACAAGTTTGTAAATCAACTATTACTCCTAAACTAGTGTAAACTAAGGTGCACCAGCAAAAGAACCTATGTTAATAGCGCTTACGTCCTTTTGTTCAGGAGCGCAGTTTTTTGCAATAACTCAAAAACAGTATATCTCATCATATTGAAAATAATTTTCGTTGAAAGTATTTACTAAACGATACCTCCGACACTTTTTCAGAACATACGGTTTAGAAAATAAAGGGAAGGCACAAGTTCTGCTATTTTCGGAGCGATTAGTTCGGAAATTATTCATATAATCAGAAAAACTGCTTAGGAACCTTAAAATATTTTTAAAAGAACTGTCGAAATATGTACCACACGTTCATGTTTGCTGAAAAAAAGGTTTTTTAGCTTCTATTACAGGTATAAAGTGCCTCCCCTAGAAATATTTATTTTTTATATTTAACTACCAGACTAAGGAGCGTCTTATACAAGACACCTATACTTCGAAATATATCAACATAAATCTTGCAATTTTTGACTGAAATGCCTGTAATATATGACGAAATTATAAGCGTTCCGTTTTTGCCATTTTGGCTCGGAACCTTAAAAAATCGATATGTAATTTTGACATCCAACAAGAAAAAGATGACGAATATTTATTTCGGATTTTATTTTTATACTCAGGTTTTGTTCATCAAAACTCATTTAATTTCCTCAAACAAATGTAATAATATTTTGAGCATCACCTTATAACCCTATTGGAACAAAACGTTGCGTAACAGCCATATTTCATCTTTAAATATGCTACCGGAGTTGGTCAATCAGCTCGTATAATATTTCAAACCAACACCTCAATCATGTTCAATGGTGACCGACTACAATGCAGCAAAATCAAAAAGAATGTTTTCATAATTAACCAATCAGTACGTAGAGCTAGCTCCATAGCCCTAGACAAAACTTTCAGGACGCAGGTTTACAAAATTTCCTGTAAAACCTACAATATCAACGCGACCGAAACTATTTACTTGCATTCGTCGTGAAATCGACAAGAAAACAAACAGTATTCTAATTATAAGGAGAAACACGACCCACACACGCGGCCGTACGCACCCAATCCCGTTCACTTGTTCGCCGAGATAAGCGCCGTCGTTGGCAACATCGGCTTCCCGATCTCGCCTGTAACATAATTACCTTTAACGTGTAATTACCTTGCATAATATTTAACGACTCTCCTCAAGATCCCTTTTCACGAAACAGAAATATTTAATGAACTGCGCGGCCCTCGGTTAATGAAGACGAAATTGCGCCCGGCGAACGTTAATTTCGCTGAAAATGTTTAAACTCGCAGTGCCTAGTTGCTTCGTTCGAGATGTTTTCAACGATCGGACTATCCGCTTAAGCTAATTAAGGGATCATGTAACAGACAGATCTTGTAATATATAACAGTATAAGATGACGTCTTCCTTTTTTCTCATACTATTTATATCTTTTGAAAAGAGTAAAATCATTGAAATCAAAAAATATACATATCTCATATTCGTAAAAAAGCCATTTGGGTGCTCAATATATTGACTTTTCTTTTCTTACAAATGGAGTATTGGGATCAATCAAACACAGTAAGATCAAACCTTGATATTACGTCGGACAGCCGAGAATTGAGCGTTGAATCTCTTGCAAATAGACTATAATTATAGAGAACTTTTTAAACTAAATCTCGAAAACTTTTTAAACTGTATATATTGTTATATAAAGTTATGAAACTGAACGTCTTGTTTTTGACGAATTCCAGTTTCAAAGATTCTGGTTTCCATACAAAAACTGAAAATCAACCAAAGGAACGCGTAATTGTTTGGAATATTTCAGTTATTCGAAAACTCAAACATTCTAAAGGTCTGAACTAGTAAATGCAATACAATGATAGAAGGTGAGATAGTTGGAATAGTTGAGTTTGTTTATGGGCATTTTAAGTTGATTATAAGAATGATGTAATTTTTTTAATGATAACAAGGGTGAAATATTAAGCACAGATATGCTCGTTTAGCTTCCCATAATGGAGTTCTAATTCCTACAAATAAACTTGGTCTGGTAGATGAGATACAAAAGTAAAGTCAATGCCATTCCTACACATTATGTACGAAATATCATTGCAAAATAGATGTAGAAATAATAATGTGATAGAACGATATGGTTTTCTTGTATTTCGTCCTGTCCGGGCGAATGTGGTGACTACAGACACCAGTAACAAAACTAGGCACCCTACGACGCGCCGCCGACTTCATCAACTCGGTCGACAGCAAGTAGACCGTGAATAAATCACACGAACGTGGTAACTGAATCGTATTGCGAATTGTTGGGTATGTAATTCGGTACGAGTATGTGTTGGATTGTAAACTTAAAGGTACATATTGCTGAAAAGGCCTAACCAGCTAATCGAGATTTCTTCATAAAAATATTTTTAAGTATACATGTGTAACCACTGTGAGGCGCCTCCTAAAATTCTGAAATACAACGTTTTAATTAGAAGACTTACTTAGAAGTTTAATTCAAGTTACCTAACCCATTAACATATAATAAACTGTAGTTGCTAGAGTAGAAAAGCATGTATTGAGAGTTTGACCATCTGTAAAAGGTATACGAATGTAAGTCTATGAAAGGAACACATAAGCAATTAGCTTCTTAATTAAGTGCCGGTTTCAAATTTCAAAAGCACAATAGAACTCTTACCGGCATGACGTACACATATATGAATCGATGCTTCAAAATTATTTACATATTGCTACGTTCAAAACGTACAAGTATTATTAATATTTCCGTTTAAGAAATTTTATTCTGTTAAACAAATACACATCGTCCTTTCAAAATAAAAGAAATAAAACAAAAAAACGTAACACTATTAACTATTTAAACTATTTATAATTACTTAATTTACATATGTTAATATATCATACTTAGGCAAGACGGATGTCTTAAGTCATTTCTACTACTCTCGCGTGCAGGTTATATGCATCGATCATAGGCATATATTAAAACATGAAATTACCCGTCGATATAAATATAGTTTACAACGGCTTAAGCTCCATGTTCTCTCGCTATCAAAAACGAAAAACGTGCCCACGTACATGAGCCACAGCGAAAAAAAATCGTTTCCACAGTGTAAACAAGCCGAATAATTTTTCAAAGTACACAGGACAGAAGTAAATATTTTTTTAAAGAAAAGGTAAATAGTGCAATATAAGCGTCATTCCTTATCTGGGCAGGGGGGAGGGCGGGGGGCGGACGGGCGTCGTAGACGGCAAAGACCGAATAAAAAACGGGCGTAATGAAGGTGTCTTTGAGATACTTAGCATTTCGCGGTTTGCCCTCTGCACGACCGCTGCCGGGCTGTTTCGTTTCAGCGGGAAAGTAAAAAATAAAAATGTTTTCCACGCGGGGCCAGGGACGAGGTCGAACTCTCAAGTTTGGTTATTACACGAGTTTTTATCTCGTGTTACACTTTAAACGAACGAAAAATGTTTGGCAGTGTAATGTTAATTATTGTATTGTTATATATTATAAAAGAGCAACATTAATATATAATGGCCTTCTTAATGCCTTTAAAATTTAACTCTTATAAAAGATTTTAAAAAATAGCAATGGCATTTAGTCACCTCATTTGTTTGTTTGTGATATGTCTGACTTGTTGAGCCAAAGCAGTGGTTTCAAATTACACAAGAACATAATTTACTACACTACTGCCCAAAAACAGAGTGTAATCGTTTGAGTTCATGTATGCATGTGTTTTTTATTTCACCATAACTTTTACATGATTAAACACATTTGGATGTATGGAGTATCGTTAGATTTATTACATCATCACGAATGACACCGGCTAGGATTAAAAAACATAAATATTGCGGCAGTGTAGCTTTATTTTCAAATTTTAATAAAAAATGTTAAATTATTACAATATGAGTACCAAACTAAATCATATTTCGTCAGTTTTTTTTAAACCTATTTCAACAGGTACATCACTAAAAAGAGGTTTGGTATAATAAAAATATAAGTTACAAAATAGATCTAGAAGCAAAATAAATCGAGATTTTGCATTTACATTTCAAGCGGAGTTCATTCATTTCGGTACTACTGTCCTTAACGTGACTACTAAATTGCATAGCCGGCATACAATCTATTAAAATGAACTTATACACATACCAATTATATGAATGAATAATAATTATTGTTCATTTACTTCGTTGGTCGGTCGTCCGGTCACCTCTGTATTTTATAAGGTCTTGTTTCGTTCACCTTTCGTTCAAAAGTTTAATATTTTGGCTCTATATTTGGCAAGAAATAGAGGAGTGAAAAACTAAAAGATAATTTTCTTATGTTAAATTTACATAATGATACTGTATTTTTAGGCATTACCTTAAAAGCTATTTCTAAGTCATTAAAAGCGTCTCAAGTAGAAGTAAAAAATAGCTCACCAAGTTAACCTCCATGACGTCCGATGCAGATAAAAATTCGCAGAACACGATTTGTTGTTGCGATAGATGTGTATCCAAAGAGAATATCTTTGGAAACGTTATTCTATAAGAATTTGCCGGAGGTACGTTCTTGCCATTACATTACATTTTTCCCATCACCATTTCCGACAAATTACGGGAAAACTGAACAACACACGGCCACGTGATCATAGATAAAGTAGACATAAAATCGAACAAAATGTCAATAGGGAGCTCTGGTAAAGAAGATAAATTGAAAAAAAAAACGTATAACAAAAACAGTAACTGCGCGTTCCTATAAATAATTACCTACAAGTATTTTGTTTTTTGGAAAACTTCGTTGTTCTAAAAATTGCCACATTATACCAAAAATTGTAAGAATTTAAACTTTTAAAATTTTTAGGATCTTCCGAATTCTTTCAAATGCTGTTTTTCACTTTTTAGAATAGCAAATCGCAAAACGCATATTTAGGTATATTTAATTTTTGTACGTTGCTTAGTCTGTGAGTTACAGCGGTTTTTGTGAAATTACTAGGTATGTGCATATTGTGAAAATTATTAGCAACGTTATATTTAGAAAGTAGGTATTACCAACTAGAACAGAATTTTTAAGTTTTATTATACGTTGGCTCTTTCTGGCCTTTCTTTGCATTCTTAAGGTAGTTTGTTTGGTCGGAATGGATAGAAATGAGACCCAACCTATAAGCAATTTTGTGAATTTTGAATTTAATGAATAATGAATTTGGTGGATTTCACATGTGAAATTTTCGTATACAAAATGAGAACACATGTCAAGTGATGGTTTTAAAGTAAGTACTCTGACTCTCCTTCGGAAATTTTTTGCACGACTCTGTGTAGGTTGATAGAAAATTTAAAGTAGTCTAAATACTGCAAATAAATGCGGTTTTTTTTTTGTTTCTACTAAGTATTCTACTTTACTTTTAAAAAATTTGTTTGAAAATATTTTTTTAATCATAATAAAAAGCAGAATGTCAATATCCAATGAATGATTTTTACATGTTCCATTTTTAAGTTGTAATAATATAGGTTTGAATGAACTCGACTGCCTATGGGGAACAGGATTGATTTTTACCATGTTTTTTTTATTGCATATTCGAGGACAAACGAGTAGGCGAGCCATCAGAGCAGATGATTACCGCCGTCCATGAACACTCGCAACTCCAGAGAAGGCACCAGTGCGTTGCTAGCCTCTTGGGAGGGAATACGGTATCTAATGAAGGGGGACTGGGATGATAGTGGAGGAAAGGGGAAGTGGGTCACCGGAACTCTCACTCACTAGAGGAAACAGTAGCAACAGAAATTGCTGCTTCACGTCCGTATTTTGGGAAAATGTAGTTTTTCACCGGTATTATTGTGCTGCAGCCAATGTGGGCTACAGTGTGGTTTTACTACAGTAAAGGTATTAACTCATTTTCTTATTTGTTGTGTGTAATTTTACAATATATTTCGAACTTATTTCCCTATGAACAAGAAACTAGAAATTTTACGCATAAGTCAAAATTGGATGAGAATGCAAAAAAATGTGAAAAAGGAAAAAAAATTGCTTTTATTATACGAATAAAATTTTTGTCTAATACAATTGTATTTTAATACCATAATTTCAGACATAGAGTCCTAAAAAGCATAAAGTAATAAATACAATAAAAAAAATTAAATATGACCTTTGTCATTGGACTTTGATTGTTCTGCACATTCGTCAGTGTAAATTTTAATAGAATTTAAAATACTTATGAGACATAAAACAAAAAATGTAGGGCGCATGCAATATATAAATATAATACATATAAGAAATGTAGAAAGTAACTATCAACGACAGAATTAAGTTCACATTATTTACTACGCTATAAAATTTTTTGTTGAACTATTAATGCATCGATTGTCCGCTGCACAGATTTACGTTTCTTGTTTTAAACCTTAGGAATATTTTAATAGGTTTTAAAAATGTTCAATAACAAATTTTCAAGAGATTCTGTAAGAAGTTAGGAATTTGCATATTACTTTATTTTTCATGAAGCTTAGAAAGGTGCCTTGATACCTTTTACTTCGTTGTAAAACGTGGTACACATATATAATTCGTATAAAACAAAAAAAAAACTCTTAAGGTGTCTTTGGGACACCCGGTGGGGTCGAGGTTCCTTTCGCTCCACGTAAATATATTTTATGAATTGAATAATAACAATAAAATTAATTAAAAAGTTTGAAAGTAGATAAATACACAATAATAATACAAGTGAATAAATGGAAAAAATATTTGTAAGTTGTAAATAAACATTTTTGTTATTAAAATTCTCAAAATGGCAATGCATGGAGTTGAAGAAATCGGGAAGTGTATACTAAGGAGCAGTGGGTTTATGAGAAAAAGAGAAAATGAGACAGAGATCGCGAAGTATACTCTAAGCTTAGCACACACTATATAGCGTTCAGCACTTTTCGTTGCGGTTGCACTTTTTTCGTGTAGCTCCTATCCGCCGAGCGCCTGAGTGTAACGTGCGATAAGAAACTTCGTTCCAAAAAAGACAATCGGAAATAAGTCATTGTAATTTTATTAATATGTGTCAAAGGCACACCAATATGTCAAAAAAGAAGTCGAATGGAATTAACAATTGTGTTCGTCTACCAATGCCATCCCAAATTAATTGCGATGGTATTCAATTATTGAGAAATAGTTCCAGGAAAGTACACTAACACTTTTAATAAGATAAAGACTTAAAAAAGATGGTGGATATCAGTTGAAAAGGTAAATATACGAGCTCAAGGGCGGAATTTTGACTTACTGGAGTCGAATCAAAATTATTTGCTCTTGGTATTGAGTCAAAATTGGTGGTTAGTGGTCTTCAACCGATACTTGGCCATCTGGAGAACTTAAGATTCAAGCTCCTAATTTTGAAATAAAAAGGTGTGGCTGCCTGAGCTGTGGGATGAATGCTCTCATTAAAATAAGGTTTTACTCATCGGATTGATTTTCTAACCTTATCCTTTGACAATCAATTTCGTGTGCTAGGGTCAACACGCTGCGTATCACATGAATGCCGTTTAACAATTGTCCCAGCTTGGAAGTTGAGAATACTGAATTAATGTTTTTGTTTGGCATTTTTCATTGCATACAAGAATTGTCTCATGAGAGATATCGTAGTTTCACATGGTCCGAGGATCGCTCTCCAGCTCTGAACTTACGCGTTATTTTGAATCTCTCTGACCTCAAAAACATTTAATTTACAGTTTCGAGCTCTTTGAGACTGAAAAAATACATGGATATTCTTGAGCAATATTTTATTAGTCTTTGGAGCAAATCAACTGATTTGAAATAGTTCGACCAGTATTCGATACAGCATAGTTTAAAAATTGAAAAATTATTTCAAAAAACACTATTTTGAACAAATTCTACGAAATCTTTTCATAAAATTATTCGCTTTGAACGAGATTTGCGTCATTATGTACAGTTTATTGAACGCTAAAAACGAATGAGTTTTCAAAAATTGCTCAACCAAAAAATTTTCTATAAATACAAATTTCAGCTCAAAATTTATAATAACGTGATTATAGAAAAAGAAATCTATAGATATTTAACAAAATAAGCTATAGTTTTCTTTCCACGTTTACTTTGACTGAATAAGAAAAAAACCCACACTGTAGTGACTTAACGGTGTCAACACAAGTTGATATTTTTTTAAATTACGCTAACTCGAAATTCCTATCGACTATGAAATATAAATTCGATTCTTTGAGAACTCCCCTAAAGTGTCCTGCAAGTCTTAAAAGTCTCAAATCCACGGCCGACAATATTAATGAGCTTCCCGGCCCCGACGGTTAAGTGAGGCGGCTCGGGGCCTATAAATGAGTCCAATTAGGCAAGAACCACCGCGCTTTGTTAAGTGGATGTATAAAAAAAATATAAAGAATATCTAATTCGATATTTTTATTTGTATTAGGTCGGGGAAGAAGTTTTTTCGTATTTTGTAAGTAATAAGTTGCAGTAAAATCATTTTAGTTGCTCTGTTTGTATCTGGCTAGTTTTAATGTCTATTATTAAATAGGTGACATTAAAAAAAAATAAAATTAAAAATCGTGTCCCAACATTTTTCTTTGGTTTTACTGCCCACTAACATGAGTGAATCTAACGTAGAAATTAGATACATTTTGAAGTTTTATTACAAAAAAGGAAAAAATGTGACACAAACTGCGAAAAACATTTATGACGTTTATGGACCTAATGAAGTGTCAGTAAAAGCAGCACAAAACTGCTTCAAGCGTTTTCAGTCCAATAATTTTGATGTCAAAGATGAACCTCGCTGTAGTTAAGCTGTTGTGGATAAAGTCGATGCTATTTTGAAAATAGTGGAGTAAGATGGGCATACTAATTCTTACGACATAGCTGAAGAGCTGGGGATTGATCACAAAACAGTTTTGACCCATTCGAAAATAACTGGGTATATAAAGAAGCTCAATACTTGGGCACATATTAAGAGAATTTCATTGGGAAATGTTAATACATCCACCATGTAGCCCTGACTTGCACCCTCAGATTTTCACCTGTTTCGGTCTCTTCAGAATTCTTAGGTAGAGTTAGGTAACATCAAAAGAGAACTCTAAAAACTATTACTTAACACAGTTTTTTAATCAAATGTCCCAAAATAACTACAGCAATGGGATTGTCAGTATTATATATTTTATTTAATATAATAATGAAATGTAAATAAAATATGATAAAAAATTACCTTGAATTTGTGTATAAAATACGAAAAAAAAAATTTCCCCGACCTTATACAAAACATTTCGTATTTTAAGAAAATAACAAGTAGCTTTACAAGATGAAATTAAATGTAATGACAATTAGTGACTAACAACTTTTCATAATTTTCTTTAAAATAAATAAGTCGCAAGACTAAATAATTAGTTCTATTTTTAATATTCGACTTAACAAACAAAGAGAATTCCAATATTGTATCCCATGTAATGTATTACTTGTGTATAATTTTTAAACTTCTTTTTTAATAGACAATAGTTGTTGCAATCGCATAAATATACGAGATTGGTGCAGGTACGCATATATACGATATACTACGTGCGCAGCACCTGAAAATTTCAACAAATTGCAATTAAACAAAGTATTCAGCCGTCAGGGTAGAATGTCACTCGAATCAGTTGAAGTATTTAAATTACGCGAAGTTTAACGGCGATATTAAGACAAAGTGCATTCTTGGGGACGGACGCTCTCCGCCGAAACTTATGACGTGGAATATCATCGGAATGCTCAAAGGGATACTAGAGGAATCTTTCATCAGTACTCGTGGAGGCATTCATAAAATGTAAAGATTTTAGCCATTTAATAGACATTATTCAACCTTCTTTACATTGCACGTTTTCCCATCTTAGTATAGTTATATCGGGAATCATGGAACAATAATAACAATATATGACACAAATATCAGATATACGAGTAATAATAATAATATGAATAAAAATAAAAAATACACAAAATTACTTAAATAGTACATTCTAAATAAAACATGTAGTAACACGTATGTAAGGTCGTTTAAATGTAAAACTTAGCTATATAGATTGCTTGATTTGTGTTCAAAATACATCGCATTACTTAGTCCGTAGTCCTGGACTAATGTAGGTATAAATCTACGATTTAAAAAATAGAGATTATTTTTTGTGGAATTTTATAAAAATAATAGATGCTTACTTGTTTAGAGAGGATTATTTACTGAAAATTTAGCAAATAAATTAAATAATTTTAGTCTATTTAACTAAGATTGAATGAGCGACAGCTCATCCAATTCGACAAGATGTTGACATACAAAAAGTTTAGTTGTAGGCGTATAGGAGGCATTTGACAGACCTGTCAAATGTCTCCTATACGCCTACAACTCAATTATCCTTGCGCCGTCGGCGTGTGAGTTGCAGGCGATGGTAAATATAATAAATGATTCTGTTAAGGAAAGAGGTATGAAAGTAAATATCACCAAAAATAAAGCTATACTGTTAGAAAAAAGAGAAAACAAGACTGAATGCGAAATATATAGAAGATGAGAGAGTCAAACAAGTGAAAGAGTTTGTATACTTGAATAGTCTGTCTAGAAATTATTGTAAACATGATAGAAATATTGAAAGGAGAATGACCGCGACAATTAATATAAAGGGGCCCTTTGTTGCTATTATCAATAGTAAAGTTTCACGACAAGCGAATTTGGCTATCCATAATGGGGCAGTGATCCCTATGCTTATGTACGATAAAGAAAATAGGGTATGGCAGAAAAAATGAAAGTAAAACCAATGCGATGGGGGTGCAATCTCTGCGTAATATGTGTGGAGTATCTCTGAAAGATAGATGTAGGAACAGTGATGTCAGAGAAGGGTGTTGTTTGTAGGAGGATGTAGTGATTAGAGTAGAAAAAGATATGATGCGGTGGTTTGGCCATCTGGAAAGGATGAATGAAAATAGACTAAGAAAACAAATCTAAAAAAGGAATGTGTGTGATGGAAAGTTCGGCAAGGGTCGCCTTAATAAAATTATATGCAGACGAAATAGGTGGCGTATTAAAAAGGGCCAAATTTTAAGCATTCGAAACTGCCAAGTGTGCATGAAAAGATCGATGATATCAATGAAGCAAGAAAGATATGCAAAGATCATACCATGTAGAAATCTAGTCTCTGCCTACCCTTTTGGGATATAGGCGTGAGTTTACATTAAAATTCTGTATACTAAAATTATTTAAATTATTAATAGTTTAGATGAAACTGGAAATACTAGGGACAGAGGCCGGAAATATAATAAAAAAGCGATTCTTCTAACAAAAAATGCAAGATGAGTGTCCGATTTAAATAGTTATAAATAGCTGTTTAAGAGGATCAACAGAAATTTTAACCTACACTAAAACGCATAAGGAAACATATCTGCAGCTCCCTTCATTGGAATAAGATAAAATATAAATCATTTTTTTTATCTAATTGTAGACTATTAATTGAATTATTTACCTAAATCGGTCCAGCAACTTAGTGTAATGTTCGAATAAGAAAGCAAACGGATAAGAATTGAAAAAAATGTTGTTCTAAACTCTTGTTGCTTATTTCAGTTTTATAACAAATATTAGAGGTCGCTACAGCTTCGAACGGATGGACAAAAAAAAATTATCGTGCGTGTCAAATGAGATAAATAAAACAAGAATTACGCCTTCGCCGAAATTCACATACGGTAAGAGAATGTCACTCTCTTGCGACACACCTCCAACGCACCCAAATATATCTGTGCCGAAGGATACAATTCGCATTTGAACCACCGTAAAGGTAATCTCACTGCGCCGCGTCACGCCGCAGCGCATCGAATTGCAAAATGCTCCAATGCAACATTAGAGGGCGCGTCGGACTGCGCCACAACAGAATAATCGAGTCAGCCAGCTGTTAACATCAAATAAGAAGTATAAGTTAACACGAAGAGCTGCATTTGTGATATATTTTATTTCACGAAGCATCGACGGTATAACATATCCAAAAAATAAACCACCAGATTAGGGCGTGGCTACTTAGTCGCGGGGGCTTAGCGGTGTACATCTGTCTCGCTTAATTCACCTCACTGGTACGATACACTGACAGGCGAGCAGCCCTGATATCCTTTTTTATTTGTGTTTTATATTTATTATATTGAGTTATAAAAAAATATTATTAACTACGATATTATGCATCGTCTTTAGAGGATTTCAGAGATACTTTGGAATACAATTTTTATTATTATTTGATCAATAAAATTAACTATCTTTTTTAAATATACATTAATTTTTTTTAATATAATTTTACTATGTCTTCAAGGTAATCCTATTTTATATATAGTTTTAGTTCATTACTATAAATTGTTAATTAAAATAAATTATCACGTTGATTTTTTTAAAACTTTTAGTTATTATTAATTTTTAGGGGTAAGGAGATAAGAGTAAATGATACATCTTAACTACATAAGATTCAAAAATTAATATGTATTGAATTTTAATATTCATTAAAGGTTCGACAAATTTTCCCTCTGAAAAACTCCTGTAAAGTTTCCATTAGAATCTATATAATATTATATTAAAAAGTATATATTACCAAAGTAATTCCACTTAGTCGTTAATAAAGGAAATGTGACATTAAATTGATATCAAAAATGCCAATATCTGTAAGATTATCGATATTTTAACATATTTCGTTTTTAATTTCAAAAATTAACAGTTAACTATTGCACAAATAAATTTGAAGCATACCGCTGAAGACGTAATACAACTTTTAATAATTTACGTAGGCACAGTTAGTTCGCGTCGTATCATGAATGTAAATCGTTTTGAGGTTATACCTTTTCTCTTGGAGCCTCATTTCCCATAAAATTAGAAACGTAATAGCGGTCCATCTGTGTCTAAGCAACTTTGCAATATTTAAGCGCCTTGCGGATCGCGCCGACAGAAAGCTCAAGCCACACGAAGTGCAGACGTACTAAAGCTACTGTCACGTATTGTCACACATCTACAGCACTTTGCAACGATTAATTATTATATTTTCAACAATTATGGTCTATATTGAACTACTACTTGGCGGCTAATTTTAAGTACGCTGTGAGTTGACATCAGTGACCGTAGCATAACGCTCTAGATAAAAATGTCTCTATAGAACTATCCCTTTTATTAATTACGTTGGCGCGAGGACTGCCAAAGAGAGACTTCTTTAGGCGTCATGCTAGGCCCGCACAAGTATGATCTTGTATAATCTTGTATAATTTACGAGTATAGTCATACTTTTTGTTATATATTGTACAGGAAAGGAATATTCATTTTTAACAGAGGTCGAGGATCCCCAGTCAGGTATTATGTTAGGCATCCTAGTTTGATTAAATTATATACATACAAATATGTATGTTGGATGTATACCCAACACACAACAACTTGAAGATTAGGGTTGTCGGACCGTGCTGGAACAGATGACAAGTATTTGCTTATTGCAACATATTTCTAGCTTTCACGGATAACCCTCAATATTTTCCACACTTATCTAGCAGTAATAGCCCTTTCAATATCTAATCAACATTTCAAAACAATCCCATTGAATTATTTCTAATAAAATTGCAATCACCAGATTTTCCATCAAAATATTACAAACACTACCACCGTTCGAGAAGTCTAATAGAAAATGCATAATGTCGAATCAGCCATTACTTGTAAAAGCAACAATAACGTAAGCTCTTTTTACATTTTATTTATGCGATTCTAAACAAGACACAAAAATGTAATAATGTAGTTGCGTATTAATTATAAGCCGATGTTCAAAAATCAAGCTTTCGAGACAGTCCTGAACGGCTATCTCCGTTTGTAATTATTGTCATCCGAGCACTGTAAATCTTAACCATATCACCTATTCATTAGTAACATGCGCTGATCGTCGGGTTGAATATCTATTAGATATGCTATAAATATAAACTCATGTTTTTCTAATCGTATATACACTTGATATCATAAACGGTAAAATGAAGATGAAATAGAAATGAAAAAAGGAAAAATGATAAACGTCTATTTTTATTAGATAATATTTTGTATGAAATGGTTTACAGCCAGAGATAAATTACCCTTAAATTACGGCCACTGAAACGGCGACAGAATCTTATATAAGCAGATCAGCACAAAAGAGAGACCATTTTAATTTGCTTTCAACAAAAGACATTTTTTTCGATGCACATATCTATATTTAAAAATAAAATTATATGCTCTTATTTCTATCTACATATCATATATATTAATTCGCTAAAGTTAAGATGTTTGCGTCCCTTTTTAGAAAAAACCTCACAATTACTCCACATAAATTTCATAGATTATTGCTTGTTCTACCGGCATCCACAACTAAAAAATTAATTATTGCTTTTGTTTTTGTATATTAATTAATTATTAGAATTATATTTATGCTGTCATCTGACGACTTTAATTTTGAAACGACGTCAACATAATTAACGGTCGGTAAATTTTTGGTTCAAATAATTCTTCGATGTGTCATCTGAGCTTCATAATGTAATACAACAAAAAGAAGAACGTTATAAACAGTGTACAAAATTAGAAACAAATTGAATACTTGCAATCAATTTTGATTCATTAAATTGAATTGAATTATTTATTTACATAATAAAACACTGGAAAATCAAGCAAAAAAAGTCGAAGTAAGTCAAATTGTATCAGATGACTATATATATATACACGTAAAATATTGTTTATGTAGAAGTTTTGTAATGAAAAGGAAGTAAAATTAATATTTACAGTAATTTTGTAAACTGATAACTATTATCTATAATTTGTGCGAATTCTTCGCACAGGGTACGTTTTGTTTTACTTAATACTACTGATACGTATAGTTATCTTACCATATTTTTAAAAATAGCACCTTTTCATTATTGTTCGTTGAGTTTATTCTAACGATTTAGGCATTTACGACAATTTTACAAATTACCGAACCCGACAAAAATCCGAGATTAGAAAAAACAACTAAGTATAACACTTACATAGTTAAGTAAAAGGACAAAGATTAGATGTTTTTACATTTTTTTGTGTATGAATTAGAGTTTTTTTTTGTGTATGAATTCTACTAATTTAATTCAATAATTGCATTAGCAATAAATTAAAAATACTATAGGCATTGTATTTATAAAATCATAAAAATAATGAAAACAACCAGACAAATAAATGCAAATACACTGTTTCATCAGACTACAATTTATATGCGTTCCATATTGGTCTATGTTTAGATGTAATAACATTATTTCTAGTTTTAAAACTTCGGTTGGTCTATTTTATACAATCCTTTCATTTCTTATTCAGTTCTTCTTCTTACAGGCTTTTGCACCTAATATAGAAGAAGCAATACCTGGACTAGGGTAGCGAGAAATCGATTTGATTAATGCACAGAAGGGTGAAAGGGCTAAAACTTTCGAAGGGTGTAACCGTATAAATATTGAAAACGGGTTCGCGAGGGATCGGCGGCTCGCAGTCCGGGTGGAAATTTATATTCAAAAACATTTCAAGTCAATCGATCACTGTTCGAGGCACCGAATTGCCGAAATATACAGCACGAAGCCGTGGGGACTTGTTCTCCCATACTTAAATTACATTGTGAATAATTAAAAAAGATATTACTGGCAGGAACGGGATATCGTTGATTTTTTTATGTTGATATTTGAAAAACAAAAATTAAATATTGCTATACCATTACACGGCGGGCGTGCAAAGTATAGGTGTGTAGGTAACAGAAATCAATGTCATTGTTGTGTGCCTGGTATATTAGAAGATATTATGTAAATTGACATGTTTTTATAGTTCATATATACTTGAATATGGCGTCCTTTTTGTTGTTAAATTGAACAGATGTTTCAGTCATATGTAAAAATTTAATGATTGTGATCTGGTTCTGCAGACAAGACGATCTATTGAGAGAGGAACACTGTAAGACTTAAAATTTCATATATATATATATATATATATATATACACATATTATATATATATATATATATATATTATATATATATATATACATATGTATATATATATATATATAGTGTGTGTATATATATATATATATATATATACACTAGCTTCTGCCCGCGTCTCTGCCCGCGTGGACTTTGAACAAATTTCTTTATCTTATATATCGACCGTTTACAATCTCAATCCCAATCCTGATTTCGATATCACTTTTGACTTTGATCGCAGTCTCGCTTTTAATTCAGAACCCGATCTCGGACTAAGAACGTTAGAGTTAAGAGCTCCCGCTCTGATTTCTGACTTCGGCACTATTCCTTATTCCGATTCTGAACATACTCTCGGTTCTAATTTTAATTCCACACTCGATTCCAAACATGGTTGTTCTCGATTCCGTCCTCATCCAGTCTCGAGTTTCGATTCTGTTCTTCGTCTTGTTTGCAATATCGATTCCACTACCGCTCACGGTTCTGATTTGGATGGAGCTACTACCAAAATAAAATTTAGATTATATTATTCGGAGATTATGTATGTTTCTATAAGTGGAAGAAGTTTTAAAATACGTAATAGCACAAATATGTAGATGACGCCATATCGAAATGTTTATAGTCTATTTTATTCGAAAAGGAACTTTTAGAATTGAATCCGTAATTTTGTTCAACGACACGAATATGCAGAACGAATATATCAGCTTTTGAACGAGATGTCGTAGTGTTATTGTGATGGTTCCGTAATTTTTTTTGATTAGAAGTAAAGAAACTTTTTTGCATTTGTAACTCGATTCAGTTGATTGATCATAAAACGAAGAAATTTAACAGCTGTTTTGAATATCTAATTGTTCGTATCATTAAATCCTTCATTAGATTGATCAGCCATATCATTTACATCATATCAAAGAACACTTTTTCAAATAAAAAAACTCGTGGGTATTCTTTTCTGATTTGAAAAACGTCAAGGCAGACATTGCGAAAGGCGAATTTCTTTCAAGGAAATATTATAACCAGTCAATCTTCTCCTGTCTAATATAAGTATTTATCGTGGGATCCTCCTAAGTAACGGGTAAGATGTGATGTTTTGTTGAGAGAAGTGATTTGTGAAATCTGGTATACCGGTTGTCATCGGTGGCACGTGTCTATAGTGGTTATAGGATCCTTTTTTCTTCATCTCCGCAAGAGTGGATGTCCGATATCTGGATACGCAGATGGCGGTTTGGATGTGGACAGTGTTCCATTTCTGAGGCAGCCTCAGCCCGCAACATTTCTTCTAACATATTTGCCTGCACTGCCTACTGCCGAGGTTTCATCACAGATGAGAGACCAAGAAGAAATATAGGTGGGACGTGAACCCAGTTCAATATTCGAAATCACGTACCTACCTTAATCTTTTTGTACAACGTTTAATTGTGAACATCTTTAAGTTTGAATACATTTTTTTTTTTTCGGCACTTGCTGTCGGTTGGTGCCCATTAATTCTCATGTACAATGTTTATCATATGTCTTAATTGAAAAAACAGGTAATTTAGACCTAAGTTGAACTCTATTATATGTCAGAGGTCACATAAAAAACAACCATACGCCCTGAACCTCATGTGTCATTGAACACAAATTAAATATTCTGTATTGAATCTTTATGCTTTTATTTACTTATATTGACAAACTCACTAATAAAGAATTCAGCTATACATAAGTTATCAAAAACACATACCATCAAACAGATAGATAGATAGTAGCCTATCATTTACGCAATCACATGTTATTACTGTCGGTACACAATTTTTCATCAAGATCAGTCAAACCTTTTTTTAGTTATAGAAAAACGTACAGACAGACAAACAGAGAAACAGGAAAACAATAGCCTAACATTTACGAAATCAAATGTTTTTAATGTATACCAATTTTAATCATAATCGGTCAAACCGTTCTTACGTTATAAAAACACACACAGATAGACAGACACACAGTAAAACAACAGACAGTGGCCTATCATGTGCGCAACTACATTTTATTATTGTATACCAATTTTCATTTCAATCGTCCGGACGTTCTTGAGTTATAAAAAGTTATAAATGTACAGTCAGAACCAATAGATTTATATAGTGGTATAATTATATATATAATATAATGTAAGTTTTGATAAAAAAATAAATTTGTGTTTTTGTGTACAAAAAATACATATGAAAATCGCAACTTGTTATAACCACGACAAAAAGCAGCATTCAATCATAACTGGCTAATTCCAGAAATTATACGTAAGCATTAGAAAGTAAATAAGGTCCGTTCTTATCTAATTTTATAAGGAAAGACTAAACCAAACTCTAATTTTAACATTACATTCCGCTAATTACCTAATTCTAGTTTTAGCTTTCAATCGGGCAGAAAAAAATAAAATAGAATCAATAGAGCAGAAACGTGATCTTTGCGTAGTGCGTGTGGAGCATCTTTGAAAGATAGACGCAGGAACAAGGATGTCAGAGAGCGGTGTGGTTTAAAAAATTATATTGATGACTACAATAAAAAATGGTGTGGCGGTTTGGCCACCTGAAAGGAATGAAAGAAAATAGACTGACAAAACGAATATGCAGAGGGAATGCGCGTTATGGAAGGGTCGGCAAAAGTCGCCTTAGAAAATCTTATACGGGACAATAAATGCTAGCATATTAAATAAGGGCCAAATTTTTAGTAACCAAAGACGGTGAGCTTGCATGATTCGGTTGATGGGTGTTAGTGGACGAAGAGAGATATGCAAAGATCGTGCCATGTGGAAATCTCACGATGTCTGCCTATCTTTCTGGTAGTTTACAATAATAAAAAAAATAATAATAATTCCTACATTCGAATCCAAAAAGGCGTCCCATCTCCTAATGGGAAATTCGAACGATTTTTCACGTGCTATTACCTGAAGAGAAAAAGCCGAGGGGAGATTGCAAAAAAAAGAATACTTCACCTCGTACCCGCCACTCAACAAAGTTTCCGGTGATAAAAAAGGAAGTGTCTTTTGTTCGAGAGATACACGCTGTTAGAGGTGGATCCGTTTTAAAAGGCGGCCCGGCGCGGCGCGGCCGCTACCTTCGCTATGGTTTATCTCAACCCCGACCTTTAACGGATAGAATTTTCCCTGACAACTCTGATTTCGTCAAGGCGTGACCTGTGAATAAAATTGTAACTTCTAATATCGGCTATGCATAACTCTGTGAAATACGATCGAATACATAGCAGAGGTACCTATTTAATATGAATTAAGTTTTGAGTTACGAATGTTTAGCAAAATTTTGTAAGACAAATAAATATCTCGTTATATTATACATATTTTTAGGTATTATAGGACTAGGAGGGTATACAATTATAGGAGGATATAGTACTATAGGATTTATAGGACGCAGGTATTACAGGACTATACCTATAATGCCTCAAAACCTATACCTTCAAATAAAGGTATCATCATACATACCTATATACAATACCTTTAAATAAATGAAGAAAAAATTTGTCGTGCTCTACAAGATCTTAAGGTACATTGAAGATGAATCCAGAACAAAAAGAATAAATATAAAAGTAATAAAAACTAAGTTCGGCGTCAAAACAATATTTATTAACTACATATGTTTAAGTTTCATAAAATGTTCCTTGCTTGCGCGCGCCGTGGCCTGGTGTGATTTTTACGGCACGACGACAAAGGGTAAATAATTTTAAGTCAGCATGATTGAGCTGCAATACTCCCGTCACATGACTTACATTTTTCCGAAGTCGTAAATCGTTAAACAACCCTTTTTTTAAAATTGTAATTCCAAAAATTTTCATTATTTTCAAAATATGAAAAAAGTAATCCAGGTAGAGTCACTTCGATATAAAAATTAAAATTTAGAAAAGATATATCTAAATAGATCAGAGAGTGTCCTTTAAAAAACCTTATACTACATATTACGTTAGATACATATTGATTTCTAATATACTTTTATAGATGTATACTTTCATAATAAAATTCAATAAAATCTCATAAAATCATTGACTTATCTATCAATGATTTTATTAAATTTTACACAAAGACGCATATTTTTCAAAATATAGAAAGGCAAACAGGAATTGGAGAAAAAAATAATTCAAAACAATCGCATCTTGGACATTCTAGCAATTATTTTCAAAATAAGAGTACTCTAATTTTGTCAAATAGAAGAGCTTTAATCTTCATATACATGAGCGAAGTAACACTGTCTGACTCATCACGAGATCTCCAAAACTAGGTCCGACTGACTTGAAATTTGGCATAGTTACTCTTTGCGGGACGTAAACGCTCAGAACGCATTTTACGCAATCCTATTAAAAAAATAAATTCATTATTGTATGCCTACACGGGCGGAGCCGCGAGCAAAAGCTAGTGAAATGTAATTTGCTGTGTCGATGGTGGGAGCCGATTTGATAAGTGTGAGTCGCTTACTTAAAGCAAATAAAAGAGACATGTATCCCGAAGATTACGTTACGTTGACGTTTCCGCATGTAATTACTGATCTCCAAAAGTCCCTAATCTATGCTCAACTGTCGTGAAATTCACCGGACCCATTAATTAGAAATAAAAAAATTAAGGGAAATATACCTTCAAATACAAATCTGACATAATCAAATAATTAAATGCCAGTAATCCAACTGTTAGATAAAAGAAAACGCATATATATTGGTTTATTTACGTTTGTAGTTCGTGACATACATTAGTCATTTTAGCATCTAAATAAAGCAGGATATTTGGCACAGAAAGCGGTTAATCATTGACTTTGGACAGCATCGTCCAGGAAAGTCAATCCGAAACAATAGGTCATATTTATTATTGTTGTACAGATACCTTCGTGTATGTATGTATCTACCTAATGAGCTTATACATTCGCTGTTAAAGCAAATATAATAAACCTTCCACTTTCATATTTTCTGCAGCGACTATTAAAATTGAAAATATTAAAAAATAATTAATAAACAATGATCAAATAAAATAATTTTATGTGTGATAATGGTAAAAGAAATACAAAGCGAGTCCTCGCTTTCGTCATTTTGCAGGTCATCGTACTTTGAAGATCACAACATAACCTTACGGCGAGGTTCGATGCTTATGTCTGCAAATTGCTGTGGTTATTTTCAGATACTAAGGACTATTGGTCTATCAAGTCTGAGCGCATAATTTTTAAGTTTAAAGGAAAAAAATGCGAATGATGTGAAAGGCGTCAGCATGTCCTTCCCTACCAAGAAGGCTTGCAAGCAAAATATCTGCGTTCTCCTTAAATTGTAAACTATTAACGATATGACAGAATTTATTTTTTATTATTATATTACACGGAACTGGTGTGGAAGTTTGAGTCGCACTTAACCAGTTTTTATTATTTTAATACATATTTCGCCTAACTAGGCATTCTCGAATCCGACAAATTAAGTATCATAAATATTACTCAGAGTAACGAATTCATCTTTTCCACCTTAAAACAGCTGCCTAAATGGTGATAATAAATCTTAAAAGGCCCAGCCCGAGCCTGTTAGTTAAAGCAATTTGGAATATTTAGAATTATACTTCCATTTACACAGATATTAAATGATTTCGTACATTTCATACAAAAAAATTAAATGAAATAACATATTTCGATTTTACAGAAAATCATCGTTTGTGTTTAAATGGTATTTTGCCTTAAACAATATTAAAAATATCTAGGGAGCTCAACGCTTTTCGACCGACTTCAAAAAAAAAAGATTTACTCAGTTTGTCTGTATTTTCACAAATGAAATTTTAACCTGCAGAATTGCTTTTAATTATTTAATTTATATCTGTATAAATTAAACAAATATTAATAGCGAACAAAAAACGCCGAAAAAAACACGTTTCTTGTATGGGAACCGCTCTTAATTTTTAACTTAAATATATTTTTATTATTTGGACAATAAAAATATACACTCGATGAAAATTTCGATTGTCTAACTATTTCATAGTTCATGAGATGCAGCCCGCTTAAAAACAGACAGAGGATCAGCGCAGGCTTAGTAATAGCGTCCCGTTTACATCCGTTGTTTACGAAACCTTAAAAAAAAACAAAGTATAATCCTTAGAATTCGCCTATAATGGTCTTTCGCAGAAGGAAGAAAATGTGTCCGCCACAACACTAGATCTAAATGTAGTCAGACACATACGTATGTAGATACATTGTTACTTTTAAGAACTTAGCCGAGAAAACTCCTTCACATCACTTATTCATCACAGAGAATGCACACCGACAATAAGGCGAATCAGGTAGAGCTTTTAAGGACTTTGTGAGATACTCCCTCCTCGTTATAAATAAGTTGAAAGCAAACAAAGCACATAAGCCTCTTATCTATACATAAGTAAATTTCTTTCGTTGGGCTTTATACACATGTGTACAAACTTGTGGAAGCATTAATGTCATTAATACTGCGTCACGCGGCGGGAGCGCGCAGCGGGCTTATAGTCGGGATCTCTTTCGAGATGTGATAAAATCGTGTATTATCCGAGGAAATAAAGAGAAGAATTAGAAAATCATTTTTCTCATACGTTTCGCACCCGGTCTATTCTATATATCTACACACTTCGGCCTTCACAGCACGAAAAAGGTTGTATACAACTATTATACATTAGGCATAAAAAAATTGATCAAAATTACAAAAGAGAGCGTATTTGTATAAACCAGAAGATACTTACTTGAAAATCGTTTCCTGTTAATCAACTAGTCAATATTTTCCAAATGCCCATCCTAAACACATCTATGCATTTTTCCACCCTCTAAAACGACTACACGCGTCTATCCATTTGTCACTATAAATCTGGGAAAGAGCGTTTTTGGCAGTCGATGTTTTTTATTCCAACACCTGCCCCTTAACTTTTTTGAGGCTTACAACAAAGATGCACATCCAAGGTAATTAGCATGTTTAAGGGTAACACATGATGGTTTTTTTTTTTTATAGATTCTACGCTATCACTGTCAGCCTAATCTCTGTGATGGCTACGTTCCGTTCTCATACCAACCAGACAACAATAGCGGAGCACGAATGGACGTGCGCTTACAGAGGCTTCTGTTCTCTGATATAGTAATAACATTGTAATGCTATCCGTGACACCCAACACAATACGGCAATCGCTTGCATCTTTTGTGTCTCTCTTCTTCCTTGTTTCGATCTACCTTGGAGTCGTTCGCGATATACGGTACATCATATGTTCCAATGGTGTTTTGTTTCGGATTCATAGTTTTACAGCGTTGTTTTGCCAACTGTCGTCATTCCATAAGCACGTTTCTGTTTTTTCACTTGCAATGAATTCATTTAAGAATCACTATGGTTTCTTGATTGGAGAAAAGAAATTCTACCGAATATGATTCTTTATCAATCTCGATTTTGACACCTATGAACTCAATCAATCGTTATAATTGTCAATAGTTATAATTGAGCCCGTCAGAGACGTGGCTATAATAAATATATATTAATATAAATTATGGCTAGATACGTCACCGTATATGTCGATGACCTCATAGTAGTATATATAATGGTCTGAGACGGGCTTTAGGCTTCAAGTTTTCGTCTACGCACTACAAGACGATACGCTCCCACAATCTTATTACCTACTAATATTGCAAAATATGAGATTCTGTGTTTAAATTATTTTATAAACTTAAAAATAAATTCCATTAATCATGACCAGCTAACATACTTCAACGATCATTACGATAGGCATTAACCATTCATAAATACATACATTAATTTCGTTTATTGACATTTATAACGTTACAATTTTGGGCACAATTTCCCTGCAAGAAAAGAGTTTTAATAACAGGTACTCTACCTTGTACATTATATTGATTAAATATCATGATCTATGATTACAAAAATTTTGCTCATGGGATTACAAACAATGTTATCTTTATCATAGAAGATTAGCACGACTGATATATTTAGCATGGTGCATCAACCCACTCCTCCCTCCATCACTCCACTCCCCCTTTATCGATCCCTCTCGATCAGATATTTTCGTCCTAAGTAAGAAGCCGGCAACGCACTGGTGACTCCTTTAGGGTTGCTAGTGTTCATGGGTGGCGATGACCAACTACTATCCACCTAAGCCACCAGCTTGCAAGCTCATTTGCCTCTCAATAATACTACATAAAATAATTCAAACTGCCAATATAAGTTTAAACTTAAAATTATATATTTTTTTCTTTTTGAAGTTCCAAATTATTTAGTCTAATTTTCACATCTATCGGCACACAAAGCAATGTGCTAATGCTACAATTTTACAATAATAAAAATTATTTTCAAGACAGTTAAGAAACTTTACTTAGATACGTATTATGCAATTTACTATCTTCAACTAAGATTGACGACGCATAATAAAAAGGTGTATACATATACTTATCGTACAAAAATCGCCCAACACGCCTAAAGAAGTTTTCACTTCCAAAATTAAAGAAGTTACAGAACTGAATTAAATAGTATTGTATGCAGTTAATATAAATATTAAACACAATAATCAATATTTACAGTTGATCTATTAAAAACAAACGAGAGTCCCACATAAAATCAGCATACGGATAGATACTTCAAAAATAATAAAAAAAAAGTGTGTGTGTATTAGTGTACACACGTAAGAAGTGAAACTTCTCTATGACATCATTTTTCGAAAAATGCTTTACTATTTACGACTTCACAGAAATTGGTTGAATAAAGCTAAATTAGATAAAGTATATGCAAAAGGCTTTTATTATCATAGACATGGATACAAAAATAATACAATTATTTCATCTTTCTGCTACTAAGATTATAGCATTTCATTAATTATAATAGAATTATTACTATCGTTGTTATATATTTTTGTAATTAATGGCTTAACTCACTGATATTTACAATCAAAAACTAGGTTAACCTGAAATAACCTTAAAAAATAAATACCGTAATCACACCCAATGTGTTGAAATGTAGAAAAGGTTTAATTACTTACTCTGTTAGAAGTCCACTGGAATTAGAATAAATATCTTTTATTCTTTTGCCAATAACTTTATAAAACTTTTTCGCTAATCACTTAATTGAAATATTATTTTCACTCACTACTGAGTTTCAGAAATAGAAATGTTCAGAGTTTCATGTAGGAGACTTGGTAATGGTATATGTACCTAGAAGGGTGATAGGTAAAACTTTCAATTAATGCGATGTTATAAAGGGCCATATAGAATTGTAGGAAAATTATCTAATGCTTCATATAAAATCGAGTCACCAATGAAAGAATGTGAGATATAGTTCATGTATGTCGGTTGAAAAGGTTTCAACTTAAATAATAGGAAAATGTAATATACACAAACTGTAAATAGATCTAGGGTGTTGACAGAAAGTATATGTGACAGGTGGCCTTAGTAACAATTATGTTTATGCCACGATGACATTAATAACATTGAATAAATATAACGCGTAACGGAAAAATGTTTCCCAGAAATAAAGATGGCGCGTAACAGAAAAACGTTACATTGCTATGAAATTTCTCCCATACGCCGATAAAGAAGTTTCACTTCAAAAATCTCAATGCTACACTATATAGACCCACTTCCGATGTCTTTACCCGACAAACGACGATTATAATCGAGATTCTTCTATCAAACTCTGTTTATCTTTTGGTTTCAATCCGAGTCTCGGTCAGGGTTGGCTATCGGCTGTGATCCCGGTCCCGCAACCGGTAACCGGCTGAGATGTCTCAATCCATGCAGAAGGACTTGGACGAACAGAGTCTGACATCCCTTAGAAAGTCAAGCGAATGAAGCATTCGTATATAATCTTACATGCATATTAAATCACGACGATGATGAAGCTCCCATCAGGACGGCGAGTAATAAGGTCACAGAAGTAATGGGACGCGGAGAAACAAACGACAACTTTTTTATTTTCTTTCTTACACAAAATCAGTCATAGCTTTTATAAAAAGTGGATGCAATATCGCGGGATTGCATTACATTGTTCCATATTTTTAATAACTTGAAACAACAAAGTAGGTACAAAACTGAGCACTGGCAGCAAACTTTGCCTGACCTGATTTAAGATTAGTTATGACCATTGTTTAGTATAATACGTTACCGGAGGCATACACGTAGCAAATTTCGCCGCAAGTACGGAAACATGAATCCGATGTCTCCGACTGCAAATATTTGTAATGTTTAATTGGATGATTTTTTAAACTATCTCGTTTCCGTCTTTGCTACGGGTTTTTTTTTAGTTTTGATTTAACTGTAACCTAATATTCTTTTTTCGTAGTTAGCGGTGTCAACATTGTAAATTGTTGTAATAATTATGATAAACTTTTATCGATATATTGATATTAATTAATATCAATACATATTAATATCAATGTAATTACAAATTCAAGATGTGTAATTCTTATATATATATATTATTTCTCTAAGGTATTTTTTGTCGGTATGAAATACCTCCATTGATGCATCATCAAACTAATATTTAATATGCCATTTTGAAGATTATTTTTCCCCTGACTGACTAAAAATTAGGTCAGATAAGTTTTAATTTATTTTCGTTAAACAATTGCAATTTTAATATTTTTATTTAAAATTGACATTTTAAAAAGTTTATTCAAAGCCATATGTTGGCATCTTTACATATATTATTTCTTTATGGTGATTTTTGTCGGTATGAAATATCTAAATTTAAAAAAATACATAAATATATATAAAAAAATTCGTCTATAAAACTGTTTATGATCCTGTATATAATATTAATATAAGACTAATTTTGTTACCATTTTTAAGAATAAAATATTTAAAATTAATAAATATTTACATTTACTTTATATTATGTAACTGACCACAATCGATGCGAAGTATTCGCACAAAGTATTCACCTAGTAGAGGATATTTTATTACATCATATTTAGGTACACTAAAATGGTTTAGGAAGGTCATATTGCGTTTGAAAGACTTACCTACTCAATAATATGCTACTCAAAATGGTATAATTTTTATCGTTTCTATCGCCACATCTGACGGCCGTCAATCTGATTTTATAATAATTACTTTACGTTAATAAGATCCATTTATTATACGATTATAAAGTTTATTCACAATTTCATCATAAGTTTTAAAATTTACGTGAAAATGGTTACTAACCAACTTGAAATCGTTATGATAAATAGAAAATTATTAGAGGAACCTAAACATAATTTTAAAGACCTATTCAATGCTACTCTACTTGATGCAGTTCGGTAACTTTCATTTTTTCTTTTTCACAAACAACATGGCGTCTGATTGTCTAAAGAATTGTACATAATGATACTCACAAGATTAAAATAAGATACATACATACATGCATGCATATGTCGTACATCATACATATATAGAATAACAAACAAATTACCCCTCTTTGTGTCCCAAAGTTGGGTAAAAAAAAGGCTGTCTCATAGAATATAGTAACTGCGAATAAGTTTACCAAATGAAGAAAATTAACGTTGTAACTTACAATTTTGTTTCTGTAATAAAAATATCCATATTTTATAATTACTATAAGTTTTTCGCTACATTAAAATTACTTATTAAAG
Organism: Eumeta japonica; assembly: GCA_005406025.1. Taxonomy (NCBI): domain Eukaryota; kingdom Metazoa; phylum Arthropoda; class Insecta; order Lepidoptera; family Psychidae; genus Eumeta; species Eumeta japonica. Next base: position 407,956 of record BGZK01000324.1, read on the forward strand.
AATCGCTATTATACTTAGCGACATCTAGCGTTTACTTTAAAAACTATTGAGTTTTAAAATTTTGTACGTGAAAGCAAAAAAGTTTTAACTTTATACACTAGATGTCGCTTTATTAAAATTAACAAAATTGGACAGAAATACATCTTTTCAGAACTATTTTATTTTATTACTAACCTGTTTATCATCATTGTCCTGATAAGTAGCCACCCAAAAGTCTTCTATATTCTCAGGATAATCACACTCGTTGGCTGGATTTGGACTTAAGCACTCAATTCGCTTCTTGAACACAAATACTAATCCACCATCAACTTCATCAGGACGCCAAGAACCACACATAGTTGCAACAGTTCTTTGTTTCTCCCTATTTTTACCATCACTTAGCTTTATCTTTTTTGCTGGCACTTCATCACTCATGGTTTCCGAATTTGTAGTCATCTTATACACTTCTGTATTCATCGAACACTTGAAATGTTTTTTAAAAATAAAGGATGAATATTGTACAGTTCTGAATTTACTAAATCTATTTATTGCTTGAATTAAGAACTTTATCATCTAATTTCCTAAAAAATACAAAAATACTGAAAATCGTAATATTCTATTAAAAACATTTTGCAAATTTTTTTAAACTTATGCTACTAACCTATACTATCAACTCTAGTATTTTTATCTGGATTAATAAATAAATATGTACGGTATAACTATAAAAACTTGTAAATTTATTTCAAATAATTGTACAAACTGTTTATTAAATTAAATGAGAAAATGTACTTATAGTGATAAACATTAAGAAGCCGCTTTCAATTTTCCAAAACAAATAGGCGAGATGCAACTATATTTTAGAAAATTAATTTTGCATGGACTTTATTAGTAAAATAAAATATGTATCTTACTTTAAGTAGGCAACTAAAAAATACACAGAAATTAAACAAGTAATAGGGGTTACGTTTTGAATAATCAAAACGAATCACTTGAACTGTCATTATAATGTCAATCTCGAAGAAGTACTGTTCCTTTTTGAATAAGCATTGTTTTTTTTTTCGCATAGGAATACTTTCAAGGCAATTTTGTTGTTAATGTAAATATAGGAAGACACTAAACACTAAACACTTAAAATGTCAACAAAACAAAAGTTAACCAGTGTCAGTACTTTTATAAGTGTACTTTTCCAAATAAAAGTACGAAAAGCAACATATCTTTATTTAGGAATAATCTGAATTAACCGTTTGCGATTAGAATGCTCTAAGGAATTAAGGTTAATTAGGAATAAATCGCCACTTTAAAAATAAATATCAATCAAAAGTGTATTCTTTAAGATACTTTTTAAAATAAGTAATACCTTAAAAGTACATAATATATATTCAATCCAAAAAAGTATTTATTATACTGTTAAACAAATTTTGACGTGACAACGTCTTATAAATTGGTTTGCCGGGTGACACTTCAAGAAACTGCGTTACGCTCCGCTCACGTTATGCGCTCACAATGAGAGCGAGTGAGAGGCACGCGTCCCTTCCACTGGCATGGTTAGCCCGCCGAGCGAGAGAGAGAGACATAAAAGTGAAAGGCACGCGTCCCTTCCACTCGAGCACAGTTAGCCCGCCTAAGAGCAGAGAGACAGAAACGCAAATGTATTGCAAGTTATTGTATGTATATTTGTATATAAATACGTATGTATGTAAAGGTAAAAATAAAATTTTGTTAATATGAAATTCAGTGCGAGATTCTTTGTATAAATTAATGTTTTAAATATAATTCTTTGTATAAATAAATGTTTTAAATTGTTACTATTATTTCATCCTTCTTCCTACTATACGAATGAATATTCACATTAAAATGATTTTACCACTCAAAGTCGTTGTCACGTAAAACTTTCGCCCGTATACCGACTTTACAGGCAACCAATTTTTTTGAACAATTAATTTCTCTCGTAGTTCTGTTGTTAAGACTAATATTTCGCAATGCTCATTTCTGGAAAGTACTTATTTATACTAGTGAATACGTTTTTGGGTTTTGTAGATACCCAAATTAAAAATTGAAACATTTGTAAAGCCGTTTGTGTGAAGTTATAAAATATTTGCGTGCTATTAACTCAAGAATATAACTGTAACAAATATGGAAAAGTCATGTACATGTTATTCTTTAGGAGACCACATATGCATAATATTTACAAAATTGAAAAATTATTTTCATTTGTCACATCATTAAATATTATTGATATTACAAATAATGAAATGATGAAATTTTTTTCATCGTCAAGTTTAGTAACCAACAAAACTAAATTATTAATCGTGATGAATTATTTTTAAGAAATTAATGAAGGCCTATTTTTGCTAGAAAAACATTGATTGTTTAAGTAATATTATATATTTCTATGTATATGTTACTTCGCAGAAATTCCTAATTAGACTGTTGCGTGCGACGTATAGAATGTTATTACACGTATCAGACAAGTGTCTATTAATATTACGGGTTAAATATGTTGAGTATATTTTTAGCAAATACACATCAATCATTTATTTCTATAGACATTTCTATACATTTTTGAAGGTTAATTGGAGAGATCTTTTTAAAGTATTTAAATCTTGTTATATACGTCCATTCGTTGCGTTTATCTAATGTTTGTTTCACTTGACATATTCTCAAAACGGAATAAGTATCGCATTAACACTTACTAATACTACAAAGAGATGGCGCTAAACTACATTGTAAATGACAACTGTACATAAAAAAAAATTCACTTAATTGTAAAACATAAAACCGTTTAAATATTTAGTAATTTTTAAAGCATAAGTTATGTCTGAACAATATTTATAAAGTAAAATGGATTCCTATTAGAAATAGTTATTTATTTTGTAATTACGTTTTACGAAAAATTTTGGTGCAACAAGCTGTTTACGATTATTAGTACAGTGCATGCACTTAATGCAAATTGTTTTTTGTAATCATGATATCCAGTCACTATTAAAAACACACTTTTTAAATTCATTTTTAGTCCTGTAGACAGAAAATATCTATTTTATATACCCAAACATACTTTTTTTAATTCTAATTTATTAAATTCGATAGTACTATATAAAGTGTATATCCGCAGTATAGACAAAACCTAAAATTATTTTAAATGTTATATTGTTTTAAATAAACACTTAGTTATATTGACAATTTACTTTAATTATCACGTAACTTTTAAAAAACATTTTAAGAAATTCCAGAATCCAATTGCTATCTCTAGACTTGTTTTAAAAAGTTCCGTACTGTAGTTTAAAATCTAAGGTAATGGCTTTTATGTATTAATTTTGTTTATCTCGTCATCCATGCTCTCATTATTAACTCATTTAAATTGAATTTAGTGCAATATATGTGTGTGACCAAAACGTGTACTCATTGCGATCGAGCTATTATCATATATATATTCTTTAAGTAAGCTGTTCTTTTGTTAAGCATTACTTTACATTTATTAATCATATAATTGTATTTCGTAATCAACATCGTTTGCTCCACGTTCAGTCAGTCGCAATGACTGAGAGGGACAAGTCCCGATACATAAAGGAAGCGTAATTATATGAGGAGAGTATAGATTTTAGATTGGGAGTGATGGGAGTGTAAAGTCAGTCAGTATTCGTGCTACCTACAGTCAGAAACTGAAGTAGGGCAGATTTTTAGTCCTTGTTTCTGTGCTGTAAAAGAGTTCATTTGAAACCATTTTGACGTGAAACATTTATATGCGCATTGGACTGGGGTAAAACCAAGACATCTCAAAATTATGGAGACGCTTGGTTTTGGCTGATGATGTCTGCATCTAGCGCTGTACGCATCTGCACACCTCTCCTCTACCTAAAGGAGATAGCACGTTGGCATGCGGCAATACCAAGCGGCTGACATTTCGGAGACGCTTAGTTTTGACCTACGCCGTGTGCGATCGTGTATTTCCTCCTGTGATTAAACTTTTTATAACAATAAATAGTGATTTCTATTATTAAAATTTCGTCATGGTTTACAAGGTTTCCAAAATGAGTGATAGTGAATATTGCATCCAAAATGTAAGTTTCAAATTTTAGCTATCATCGACCAATAGTAACTTTCATAGAATCATAGGATAGTCTACGAGAATCAAAATCTAGCGCTACTGTAACAGAGTTAACTGATGAAATGTAACATTAAATGTGGTTAATGAAAATTATGAGCTTCTTTTTATTCGCAATACCCGCTATCCTCATTTCATTCTAATTATAATAATCTATACATATATAATGAAAATAGGTTGTCTTTGTTTGCCAATCACGTAAAAACTACTAAGCATATAGACATGGGACTGGGACCATTCGATGCTGGATGATTTGTAGATGGTTCTAGGCTACTCATTTTTCGAATTCCGTAAATCCTTCGCCATTTTATTTGTAAATAAAAATTACCCAGCGAAGCAGGCGAGACAGCTAGTACAGTATAATAATAGTTTTGATGTTTCACGTCTATTGGATGTCTCCTAACGTACTCATTTTTAATCTCTACTTGGATCTGTTATGCTAATGTGGTCCATTCTTCTTGGTTCCTGTTGTGATAGCGAGCCTATCGAGTATAATTTTTTTTGTTTAATGAAACACTTCGGATTTTGTTCTTGGGAGTTGGTATGATTCCTATTTTTTTGGATCTTATTGTAACAGCTCGTGCCTTGTATATGCACGTCTCATAATAAAATAAGGCATCCTACTATTTTTTCTATTGTAGTAGATCTTAGAGCAGTGTTAAGTAGAGGATGTCAAGTTATTGTTGAAAGAAATCCCTCTTTCGTAATTAATTTCTTTATTTTATCCTTTATACTTTATTTATCCTTTATTTTTTCATTCTTCATTTTCTTCGCTTGAAGTAAACTTTTATTATCGTATTTTAATAGCTTGTGAAATTTGTCTGCTATTTTTTGAGTTTTTTTTTGGCCCATTCTTTCTGGTTTCCATTGCTATATCTCATTCTTGTTTTCGCGAACATCTCATATGTAACAGATCATCCAGTTTCTCTTTCCATTGTAGTAGAGCTTAAAGCGAAATTAAGTAGATGGTGTCAAGCTCTTTTTAAAGGAAATCCTCCTTTCCTAGTCTCTTTCTTCTATTAATTTTTCATTCTTCGTTTTTGTTCAGTGTTTGTTTCTGAGAGTTGGTCAAGTTAATTCGTAATATTTTTAACCTTTACTTTATTCTGTGTTAATGTAGTCAATTTTTTGACGTGACAACGTCTTATAAATTGGTTTGCCGGTGACACTTCAAGAACTGCGTTACGCTCCGCTCACGTTATGCGCTCACAATGAGAGAGTGAGAGGCACGCGTCCCTTCCACTCGGCATGGTTAGCCCGCCCAAGAGCGAGAGAGACAGACATAAAAAGTGAAAGGCACGCGTCCCTTCCACTCGAGCACAGTTAGCCCGCCTAAGAGCGGAGAGACAGAGCGAGAGAGAGAGTGAGAGAGATAGGCATACACACCGGTTCATGTCTCGCTTCTATTTCGCTTAGGCGCCTGCATACAAGTTTACACGTTGCCAGTTAATTGTAAAACGATTGTGTAGTGATAATGTGAAGGTAGTTATATTTGTATATAAATACGTATGTATGTAAAGGTAAAAATAAAATTTTGTTAATATGAAATTCAGTGCGAGATTCTTTGTATAAATTAATGTTTTAAATATAATTCTTTGTATAAATAAATGTTTTAAATTGTTACTATTATTTCATCCTTCTTCCTACTATACGAATGAATATTCACATTAAAATGATTTTACCACTCAAAGTCGTTGTCACGTAAAACTTTCGCCCGTATACCGACTTTACAGGCAACCAATTTTTTTTTCTTCTTTCTTGTTGCCATAGTCGGTTTCATGACTGATCTAGTCTCTTGAGAATAAGCTACAACCTGTTGGAGTATATGTTACGGCGGAGTCAAGTACATAGTGCCGAACTCTCCTTCTTTCGTTATTTCCTTCTTTCATCAATATTTTATTCTTCGTTTATTGTTTGATGTACTTTTCGGTGTCCGTTTGAGTGTTGGTAAATTTCATCGGAGTGTTTTTAGTTTCTGCTTTACTCTATACTGTTGTGGATTCTTCTTGGTTTCTGTTATAAAAGCTCATGTCTTGTCTACACGAGTGTCCTCATGTATCATTTGGACGTTCCACTTTTCTTCCTATTCCCATCCTTCTTCCTTTCCATTGCAATATTTCATTCTTCTTTTCGCGAGTCTCCTCTATGTGAGAGGTCAGGAGAGGAGAGTCATTCAATTTCTGTTTCCATTGCAGTAGGGAACAATCCCTACTGCAAATACAAATTAATACAAATTAAAATATTAAATCACTAGGCTATTATCCTTAGTAGATATGTAATCGATTCCTAATTTTGTACATCTTGTAATCTTGCTATCATTGACACTAATCCCGATCCAGTTTTACATTTAAATTCCAATTTTACATTTATTTTAGATTAAGAGTTATCTATTCCAATTCTACGTCCCTCGGTTTTTTCAATTGCACTATGGCTCTCGGTTCCGATATTGATCCCGCATTTAATATTGGTTCTGATTTCTTGTAAATTTTTACACATGAAGGGAGGTATGAAATATCTTTGGTATAATCTAGAAAATATCATGTCTCCGTATTTAATTTCATTTAAATACGTCCAGGTACTTGTACGTAATTAAAGGTATAAACAACTAGATGTCATCTTAAATTTTCTCATTTGTAATATTATTATAATAGGTGCCATAATACTCAAAAAAAGACATAGTGTAAAAACTCTATAGTTGGTTAAAATTTATTCTGGCTTTCTTATTATCAAACGATTATTATTAATATTATGTTTATAATCAGATTGTTAATACTCTGTTTTCCTTTCGCTTCAGTTCTATGTTCTAGTCTCGGACCATATTTTCCTCTCACATCCTTCCTCTTAATCTTCATCGCCCATTCAAACACCGCTCTTTTTCTTAGCAATACAAACAATAAGCATGTCTGAGAAAATAGAATAAAATTAATGATTTTTAACTTTTCTAGTCATAAGGACTTATAAAGGTAAATAAACATACACAAAACATGACATATATTTTTTTGCCATTGAATTCTATTAGTTCTTTGAATTTCATCAACAGTCATTTTGTCATATAATTTATAGTGCTTAAGTCATTTTAATTTATAGTTGAGTTGAAAGTGAACAAGACAAACCGAGAGGAAGATAAAGAGACAGTATTTCATATATTATACTACAAAATAGTGTGATCTATTAGTGGACAAAAGTTCTTTAAAATCCTTTTTGGTACTGTTGGGTTATAAAAAAATATAGAAACGAACAGACAGACAGACAAACAAAAAAAACAGCAGCCTTTATCTGTCTTTCGTTGTCAAACTACCTCATTGCAAATTTTATCAAAATCGGTAAAACGGTTTAGGCGTGAAAACATAACAGATAGACATGCATATAGACAGACTTTCGCATTTACTATAGTATGAATACGTTTACAATAATAAAGTATTGTTACTGTATTTATAACTATACAAGTCAAGTAATTTTTAAATGAAGTCGTCTCTTTTTCAAATGCTATTTGCAATTGTTAAGGAAAGGTTACAACAATCGTCAGCCTACGAGTATCTAAACATCTAATTTAAATGGTAAAAACAACCCTAAAACGGTCTGTGTTTCAACTTCTTCATTTCGTAGATTCTCGTCGTTTTGTTGACATTTCTATCTCTGTTACGATTGTCCAATTTATTCCATTCCAAACGAAATTGAACGAAATATATTTACAAGAGAATGCATTCTCTTTTCCGATTTCTCGTACAAGTATTGACGGTTACCAAGGATTTGTATATAAACTGTATTTGTGTATAGAGACAAAGTTTTAGTAGATTTGTATAGAAATCTAAGTATAGCAATTGGTCTCATGTTGCCCGTATTATGTTTTGAGTAGTCGAATAGGTTCAGAAACTACTTTTCCTCAAAGTTTATATATATATATGGGCTACAACACGGTTTATCATGACGACAGTGTCCGATATTCTAAATAGACCATAATAAAACTCGGCACATCTATTTTTCACCTTGGACAACTTTGAAGATGAAAAAATTCAGCTGTTTTGTTTACAAATGGTGACCAAAAATTTTCGAAATACCAAGAAATACTACTCGGTGACTTCTTCATCGAATAACTTTCAAATGATAGGTTTTAGCTTACTTTTGGGAATTTTTCGCATCTTTCTTACAATTCTGTATATTGTGAGTAATGAAGAAATCTATTTTTTTTTAAACAGTACTAATAAACTATTTTACACTATCTACAAATAACCCGTAATCATGATTACAAAAATGGCAGTTTTTGGCAAATGTTTTCATTATATTAATTGCGATTTTATGGATTTTTAGGTCTTTACAGTTTTATCATATGTACAGATAAGAAGGTATTTTTACAGACAAAGTGAACACAAAGACAAACAACAAAACAGTAAGAAAACTAGTTTAAATCTGTGACTCTATCCTCGTGAACAGCTTCCTGTTCCTAAACAATTCTAATAATTACCATTATTTTTGAACGGGAAAAAACTAATCAAATAAAATAAAAAATATCTTTATTTTGTAGCTAATATAATCACACTGGAAATACGCCATTAATATATTCTTTTCGATATTACAACGTTTTTATTCCAAATGCTATTTCACTTTGAATAGAAACGGCAAGAAACTCAAGAGTTGCTATTTTTTGCTAATGGACACAAAATATTGAATGATGAATAAAATTAGTACAATGTTTAAAAATTACATAAAACCACCTGATTGCCGAACAGTTCAATCTCATGGGTTTTTCTATATGTATCTATATGACATAATTTAACATGCCTCACATTTTTTTCCCTGTACAATACACATAATTAGTTTGGCAAAGAATTCTAATTTTTAAATTTGAATGCGTTTTATTTTTTCACAGTTACTATATGGCCAATTCAAAAAATTTAAGCGTGACCTATGTGTATCCTAAATCACATTTTTCATTTGATTTTGTTCTTCACATCAGCCTAATTCTATAACATTTGAAATCGATACGTGATGAAAAACAAAACCGTTCTTCCTTCTGGGAGAAATCCTAAGTAAGTCAAGCCTCGGGTGCTATAATTGCCTGCGCCGAGACGAGTCCTGGCGCAGGCCGTCGCCCGCATCTGCGGTTTCCCACAGAGACGTCGGCGACTGATTTATGAGAGTCGAGCGCCCGATTGGACATTGTTTTTCATTGGTTCCGGCGAAAATTGCATTTCGCGTCGACAGCGTATAACGTATACAACTACTGTATAATGACCCGATAATGAACAATCAGTCGAGTACAATTTCGTAACGCTTATGTTAGTTATAACTTTGTATGGAGTGATAACTGTGATTAATTTTGTACGAAATCAGTGGCATTTTTCTCGGAATAATAAAATTAACTAGAGTCGTTAAAAAGGAAGCGAAAATAATATTTTTTTAATTCTAATTTAATTTAAATAATATTAGTGCCTAACTATACTATATAACTGTAACACGCGTTACACAAATGTGTTATCTGAAATGTAATTTTATTAAAATATCTTAACTTAGTAAATTGTGAAATATTATCATAAAAATATGTCAGCTAGAAGCGCTGTTTAATTTCTAATAGATTAGAAAATGTAAGAAAATAAGCAATATTTTACTATTAGTCTAATTGACCTACAAGAGGGACGAGTATATTTTTTTACTTTGTACTCGACCTTCTGTATATTTAACTTTCTACTATGAAAATAGATTTTTTTTATATAAAATTGAAATGTTACTATTTTCTCCCCGATTTTTGAGTTGTCTTGACGTTTTAAGGTCTTAGGAATTTATTTCGACCATTTTCCGAGTAAAGACGTATGTGTGTTTCAGTTTTGAAAAAATTTTCAAGAATGTTTTTTAAATTACCAGTAACTTCCAAAATCTAACTACTTTTTCTGCTAAAAAACAGCATCGATTGCTTAAAAATCTATGGGTTCATTCGAGAGATATTTTAATGGGGAATTAAAAAAAAAGGGGTTTTTCGCAAATAACATCTGAAATTGTTGAGGGACTGATGTTTGGTACTTGATCATCTTTTGCTGTTTAAAAACTGCGTAGCATACCAGAAAACAGATCAAAATCACACTACGTGTTCCAAAGATATTGTATTCAAAATTTAAAAAAAAAAACAGGTTTTTTAGTACATATAGATTTTTTGAATAGTAAGTGCTCAAAATGTATTAGAACTATATGATATATGAGCTCGGAGAGCTTTAAAAAGCAATAAAAATTAAATTTTGATGATGATGGGTTCAACAATTTGCTGCTAGGTACTTTATTTTTAACACTGAGCGCGAAAATTTTGAATCAAGGAAAAAAATTTTTCGTATTTCAAAGTTAAAAGTTACAGTCAAACATCATTGGTTGTGCTGTTTGTACCTGGCTAATTTAGATACTATTAAATAAATGACATTTTAAAAGAAGGATAATAAAAAGTAAAATAGACGTCCCGCCATTTTCCTAATGTGTTGTGTCCACCACAATGAGTGAATCAACGTAGAAATTTAATACATTTTGAAGATTTATTATAAAAAAAAAAGGAAAATACGACACAAGCCGCGAAAAAAATTTGTGACGTTTATGAATCTAATGCAGTGTCAGTGGGAATAGCACAAAACCGATTTAAGCGATTTCGGTCCGGTAATTTTAATGTCAAAAATAAACCTTACTCTGGTTTACCTGCTACGAACAAAGTCAATGCCATTTTGGAAAAAATAGAGTGAGATTCGCATATAAGTTCTTAAGATAGGTATAGCTGAAGAGCTTGAGGTTTGAGATTTGAGGTTTGAAAAAAGTTGGATATACAAAAAATTTCAATATTTAGGTCCCATACGACCTCATTTAAAGAAATCTAATGAATCGTATGCTCGTTTGAGATTCTCTATTGAAACGTAATGAAACTGAACCGTTTTTGAAAAGACTGATCACTGGTGATTAAATGATTGATTACCGCAATAAGAAGATGCAAAAAAGTTGATGATTAAAAGGTTAAAACGTTCCACACACTAGCGAAACCCGGATTAACTCGCAATAAGTTGTTGCTATGTGTATGGTGGGATTGGAAGGGTATTTTTCTTTATAAGGTTTTACCGCTGGCCAAAACCATCAATTCGGATCTCGAATGCCAACAGGTGATGAGATTCAAGCAAGAAATAGAGAAAAAACGTCCGAAATTGATCAACAGAAATAGTATGGATTTTCACCATTTTCACCAGACTACACATGGCATTAGCCATTCAGAAAATATTGAGAGACTTTGCTTGGGAAGCGTTAACACTTCCATCATATAGCCCCGATCTTGTACCCTCAGATTTTTAGCTGTTTCGGTTTCATTTTGAGAAATAGCCTACAAGGTAAATCGTGTTTCAAGTTATTGAGTTCAAAAACTCAAAGACAATATTTATAACTCAAGCAATTGAAAAATGCATCGATAAATATCATGATGAAAAAGTTCAGGAATGGCCTGCAGGGTCAAACATTTGACAGATTTTTAGTCGTACGCAGTAAATAATTTTTGTTTTATTTGAGTCAGTTTTGGTATAAGTAATATGCTCAACCATAACATAAAAAGCCTGTGAAACGGTTGACTCTGCAGGCCATCGCCAAAACTTTCGGTTATGATATTTATCGATGTGCTTTTAGCTCCTTGAGGTCTACACTATAGTTGTCTGTAAGTATTTGAGCTTTCGAGCTCAAAGCATTAAACAACGTAAATAGCAGTAAATTACAGTGCTTATTTCTCAACTACGATATCTTTTAAACGCGTCGTTCGATTTTGATTCATTTTACACCACTCGATAAGGTTTTTTTAAGAAAAAAAAAATGACCAAATACCAGACATCAATCCATCAAAACCATCAAGTTATTTTGGGTACTCCACTATTTGTTCAAATTTTGCCTCAGCCATATCTTCTTACCCGATTTTAATACAGGTTAGGATTTGATTCGGCCCGCGAAACATTTTACATATTTCATGTTTGATATCTATTGCTATAAATTATGAACACTACTTTAAAACACCACTTTAAAATGCATTACTTTTAAATACGGCCCGCGAACGTATTTGTACCCTGAATTTTGGCCCTCAACATGTCAATGGTTGCCCATAACTAATCTAGAGTCTCGACGAATTTCGCCTGTTTTTAATATCTATACTAACGAGACATTAATCCTGTGAATACGCGAAACTTTGTTTTTCGTTTTCAAAAACTCTTTTAAATATTCACATCTCGGTCCATACTTCAATTGCAAACGTCACTTTACAATCGTAAAACATTGTTATTTTTTATCTAATGTAATAGCAAATCAACAATATTCTGATTTTTTCCTTTATTCATGCTAAGGGCCCTTGCTTCTTGTCAAATTACATTATTCTAAGTTAGTGGCAAATATTTGCAGCTTTTTAATTATTTGGGAATGTCAAAAATGCAGTAAAATTGTCCTATTTTTGCCCCATATTTTAACATTGCGTTGATTTAGATGTTGAATTGTCTTACAGCTTTTATTAAAGAATCATATCATTATGTATTATACATTAATTTCAACTCGATACCTCCACGCGTTCTTGAAAAAGGAGTCTTAACAAACAAACAGATAGACACACAGACAAAGAACGAATTTATTCTCTAAGGGAACCTTTTGCGATGCGAAACCCTAAACAGCAAATAGTGAATACGCGAGAAATTATGCTTATGTATTCGCTATTCCCTTCAGCGCTGTTCGCTTTCGCTCGGCTTATGCGCATAGAGATACTTTCAAGGCACATGCTTCCCAAGTGTCGTTCGCGTATTAGTCCTTTTATGTGTCGCATTTGTACATCGACGAAGTAGCAACACAATCCGCAGCGACTGATCAGCAACTAGTTACTTTTGCCTCAGAGTGAATTCAGCGTATACATGCTCAGGATATTCTCTCACTGGCTTTGCTGTCTTTTTAAATCTCATAGTAGATTTTAGTGGATTTTAAACATAGTTCAAATTCATATATCTTATGGATTATCTCGCTATGAATCGGACTCATTGTTTCGTTGTCGCCCTTTGTATGTGATATTAGCTCTCCTTTGTTTCACGATAAATTAGAGAAGGATCTGTCTGTATTTACACTGCAAAGCGTTCTTCGGTGGTACTTCAATACTGACGTTATTTTATGAAAGTAGCTCACTAGGGCTCCGAATGATGATCAGTGTCATTGATAATATTTTTTTCTTCTGGGAGCTTCCGACGGAGCAGTCACAACTCTTGTGGTATCGGTACATTTGACAGCTTCTCTATCGTATTTCAGTTCCGTACGATTGGGGAGTTTTTAACGGGTTTCAATCTTGCAATACTTTCAGCATGCTGTATTATGTTTTACCTCTTTCTCTTTCAGGGAATAACATATAAGAAAAAGAACACATAATGATTCCTTTGAAAACCTCCTTGAAAGAAGTATCACAATAGAGTTTCATATTAAAAATAAACATAGTGATGTAAGAAGATGACAAACAATGTTATCATATTCATTGTAGATAAATTTATGATTATGAAATAACAGCTATGATGAAAACACACAACAATTAATTTCGCATTAAAAACTTTTATTTCTCCTTTATAGTATAATAATTTTTGTAACAAGTATTTTATTTACTAAGCTGCTTCAAAAAGTAGTCCATAATATATTTGTCAATGTAGACAATTAATCTGTGATGGCTGGACCATTCTAATGGAGCTGCAGCGTAAGATGATACGAAAGAGAAATTTAGCATTAAATTTACTAGAGATTGAAATTTTATTTTTTTTTGTTCCTCTTGCACAACCTTGTAAATTTAATTTTGACATAATGTATATTTTACTTAAAGATCTCTTAAAAGCACTTTTAAATTTCGTTTTCACAATTTCTATTTTGATCTTAATTAAATTAGAATTTTATTTGTAAGTAAAACAAATTGTAAGTAAATATTGAGTGCCTACAATAGAGGTCAAAAAAAGAAAATATCTTTATTTCGTAGGTAATATAATTATAGCTGAAATACGTCATATTTGTATTCTTTTCGAATTATTTATTAACATTCCCACCAATGCCAAATGTCGATTTACTTTGAGAAGACTGGATAAAAAACCAAGGTTTGTTCTTTTTTGTTAGAAGATACAGAATAGATTAGTTAATAAAGCTAGTGTAACATTCGGAAATTACGTGAAACAACCTGATAGCTGAATCAGTTCAATTCCGGGTTTTTTTTTTCGTTAGTATATTCAGATACGGCATAACAGCCGTATTACGCCGTTATGGTCGCAAAAGAGGATCATACGATTATGTTTTTGTACTTACTTGTTACATACTTAGTACTTTAAGTAAACATTTCTTTTATTTATATATTAATACTAACGTAACTTTTCAACAACAGATGACACTACATGACATTACATATTTATTGTTAGGAATTAATAAAAGTAACTTTCCACAGAGAAAGTTATCACATTCACACAGTGCACTCGAAAGATGTCTAGCAAATCCCGGTTGCTCAAATTCAAAATATGTAACACTTGTCGTGCAAATTCAGTTCGCATTCTACATACATTCTCTTTTGCTCAATAGTTAAGACTTGGAGAGGTTTCATTTCACAGCCGATACAGCCACACAATATTTACGTAAACTAGCATCTTTAACGCGATTTTGCACTTCCTCGAGTTGTAGCCAAGTGCGACAGTCATGCGGCATGTTTAATTGGCCCGTGACGTCAGCGATCGGGCCGCGGGCCTAATGAGGATGCTCGAACCTCGGGCGCGCGCGGGAAGCGCGCAATTAGCGCGATCATAACAAATCCCCGGGAAGCTCGTAATCCGGACGCAGCTAATGGCAGACGTATAAGAGATCCGAATTTGGAACTTAATCCGGATTCCGTTGATAGTTCAGACTCATTTCAGGACGTACAACTTTCCTGAGTACTACATTTGAAATGATATGATTTTCTTTTCATACGTGTCACGTATTTGTAGACAACTGTGTTATAAAATATTATTTTCGTAAGTCTACTATCGTGTGGAATAGCGGCTTGAAAAAGTGAAACAGAAAAACACATATGCTCAATGACAATTGACAACGACAAAACAACTATTATAACGGACACGTTATAATCACGGCAAAAGTCAAGTATACATTTAAAAGTTATAATCCACTGTTATGAGTATTGAGTACAAAATTTTTGAAAAATGCTTCAGATTCAGATACATAAAAACTAAAATATATTTCACTTACTTGTAATAATAACTATTTGTCTCTTTTTATATTTAAATAAATATTACACTAATAAAGTTTTTTGACCATGCTGATAGAAAGAGTTTATTTGCAATCCCATTAGATTCGACCAATCCCTTTTGATTGGTTTTAGTTTATTTCACTTATAAATATTTTTCGAAGAGTAGGAACAATACATATATTCTTTCGACTTTTAACTAAAGCTTCGGTTCGACGTTACTTTTCATTAAGTTTCTTTAATTGCTCTAAATTACACGGTTAAAAAACTGCTTAAAATCATAATAAAAGACCCAATAAACTACTTTCACATAAACATTTTGACTAAGCATGAGAGTGAACGATAGATAGGAAGAACTTTTACTATTAGTGATAGTAGAACTGTGTAATAAATTATAGCAATAATAAATAGTATTTTGTAAACATCGACAATTTTAATTCTTTAAATCAAAGAAATATAAAAAAGGTTCTTGAAGGACCTACACGGTGTACTCTATTTTTCATTATAATCTAGGTTTAATCGGATCTTTTCGTAGTGTTTGCGGTACGAATTTTCAATAAAGTTGTCATTTAGTTACGTTGTGAGGTTGTGTAATTATTGTTAGTTAGATGTATGGATGATACATCTGAAAAATTACTTTCAAAGAGAATACACTTCCAAATCCAACTAAATACCCTACTATATCCGTCTTCGCTAACATAGCTAATGTGCAAAATTTCGTAACTCATATGATTCATTAATATCGCCAGAAGTACCAAACGAGTGCTACAATAGCGCGTGAGACAGCCAGCAGAGTTGTCTTTAACTTACAACCAGATCCTTGATACAATATTACATTTATGTTTTCACATTGTTCCTGGATGGTGACAATAGAAACGAATATACAGGAAGCTCTTAATTAGGACGCGTCAGTGACTAAAGCGGTAACGCGCTGAAAATGATTAAATCGAGTAGTTAGTTGATTCTGTGCGTGCGTTCAAATACGTCTGCTTTATTATTATCGTTTAGCAAACGTTGTATGCACGAGCACAATTTGTAACTTGTCATTTTGGATTTCGAAATATATTAAGACCATGGCCATGTAGCCACGAACTGTTCACTGTCAACACGCGCGTTTATGAAGTAAGCGTAACCAAAACAATGCACTAAAGTTGTCAATGAAGCAAATGTGCGTAAGGAATACAAGAAGTGCAAGCAAAAAGGGGTGTATTTTTAAAGCGTTAGTTATTTAAAGTATTTTCACGAAAGAAAGAGATGCAAATTTTGTATTTATCATGTGTGTGTGTATGTGCAGGAATGACAAAATTATTAACAGCTTAACTTCTTAATGTTGATCTTATTATAAAATCGCACACAAATCCCCTTAAATGATTAATTAACTTTACTTAGACGGGTCTTATGAGCAGTAATATCGTTCTTATATCTAGTGTTAATTTTATGGATGTCGCTCCTTCTTTTTTGGAACGATTCTATATTTCTCTTGACATATACCAATTTTTCGTATATGTATTGTGATGTTAAAGTTAGTATATTAATTTCCTTAAATTTTTCTTTGTGAGATGTCATTGGTCTCATATCATAAACAGCAGGAATATCTTGCTTCTGCAGCACGAAAATTGTGTTAATATTGGCTGCGTGACCCCATAACAAAATTCCATAGGTCATAAGACTATGAAAAAAACTGGAATAAACTAGACTCGCGGTGCTTTCGTCTGTATTCGCCGAATTCTTTTGACTGCATATGCTGCTGAATCAAGTCTTTTCGATAATCTCGTAATATGAAAATTCCAACGTAACTTAAAATCTAAAGTGAAACTAAGAAATAGGTTCGTATCCACAATATACAGTACCTCGTTTTTGACCATTACATTTGTGTCGATCAATTTAGAATCAGGTAGGGAAAATTTTACAAGTTTTGTTTTCCTTTCATTGAGCAGTAGATTATTAATACTAAACCACTCAATGATTTCAGAGATGGTACTGTTTACTTCATCAAAAGCTGGTTGATGCCTATCAATCTTAAAAAGTAAGGAGGTATCATCAGCAAACAATATAATCCCATGACCATTCTTAACAAGATGTGGTAGATCCAGTGGCGGCGCTACACCACTCGTGGACGTCGGCGACATCAGGTTTGCGAGGCCTCTTTTTAATAACTTGTAGGCAAAACTCTTTTGTTTGCGAGGCCCCTTCAGGCGCGAGGCCGTCGGCGGTCGCCGACGTCGCCGACGCCTAGCGCCGCCACTGGGTAGATCATTTATGTACACTAGGAATAGAAATGGTCGAAGAACTGAATTCTGTGGTACGCCCGTATTGACTACAGATCCTGACGACCTCTGACCATTAATGTCAGCCCTTTGAATTCTATCCCTTAGACAAGACTCTAGAAGTCCAAGGGATCGACCCGTGACGCCAAAATGACGTAGTTTCCTGATCAATGTGTCATGGTGAACGCAATCAAATGCCTTGGACAAGTCACAGAAAATACCAATCTGGTGCATGGGATATTAAGTTAAGAACTGGAAATTGAGTTATTCTTAAATGGCAATGAGATTGACATATTATGTATTACAGAGCATTGGCTTAGAAGTCACCAGTTCATGTTTAATTTCAGTATGCACCAGGTAGCAAGTTCGTTCAGCAGAGAAAAAGCTATGCATTGAGGCTTCCTAATACTAATTAAAAATAATAGACAATATAAAGAACGTTTAGATGTTGTGAGCCTGTCTGTTGAGCGAACTATTGAAGTGCTTTGCATAGAACTAGAGCAGCTTGTTGTATTAAGCGTATACAGACCCCCTAAGTCATCGTATGATGTATTCGAAAAAATAATGGATAATATTTTGTATAAAATTAGTAAAAATTATAAATACATTTTGCGGAGACTTTAATATAAATCCATTGAAAAATTCTTGTTGATGTACTAGAATAAAATCAATAATCCAAAGCTATAATATAAACAATTTATTTTTAGAACCGACTAGGTTCACAGCTACTTTGTCATCCTGTCTGGATAATGTATTCATAAATATTAATCCAGAGCATAAGTCAGTTAAAAGTAAATTATCATCTGACCATTGTGGACAGCTGGTTACGTTTAAAATCAATGATTAAAAAAATATAAAACGTAAAATCAAATCCTGTGAACACTGGTCGTCTTGAGCAGTTTAGATTTAATGTTTTAAAAAAGGTGTCTGATTTGTTATATTGTGAATACCCCAATGGTTATAGTCAACAGTGAACTATATAATACTCCAATTATATAGTTCACTGTTGACTATAACCAGGTCTGAATGCAAAAATGTTTTTAAATCAAAAAATATCAATGTTAATAATACGTTAACATTTAGTGATTGGGCGACAGTGGGTATTCATATTAGAAGACGTAAATTGTACGCACTTTATGAGAAAAGGGCGTATAACAATTCGGATATATTTGTCCAATACGTAAGAATTATTCTAGGATCTTTAAGCGTGTGTGTACAATTACAAAATCAATGTTTGTCTGTAATAAAATAAAAAAGTGCACAAACATGGTAAAAACTACTTGGAATGTAATAAATAGTGAAACTGGAAAACGGACATCCGTCATTTAGAATTTCAATTAAAAATTAATGACAAAATTTATAAAAAAGGCATAGAAATTGCCTTTTCTTTTGAAAAGTTCTTTACTAGTATTCCAGTTTCAGCTATACAATCTCTGAAGTCGTCGCCCACTCTTGTCGAATCGTTGTTGAAATGTAACGTCGATGTTTGTGGCGTTTCGTATGCATTTACCCATGTCCATTATAATGACGTTCTTAAAGCATTTAAATGTATAAAAATGAAAAAAACTGCCGATCTTGATGGCCTTTCCCTAAAAATAATTGATTCAATAATAAATTGTATTGCCCCATGTCTAGTAGTGATTTTTAATGATTGCGTTGATTGTGGTGTGTTTCCGGATCTAATGAAGCAAAAAAAAAGTAATTCCGTTATTTAAATCCCGTAGTATATCTGACCCTACATACTTTATATCGATATCAATACTACCGACGCTCAGTAAAATTTTTGAAAAGCTTATTTTAAATCAACTATTGCAATATTTTCGTAAGAATAATTTAGTGAACCTTAAACAGTTTAGATTCACAAAGGTTCGCTCAACAACCGAAGCCGGTGTTGAGCTTATTCAGCAGATTTTTGATGCCTGGGAGGAGAAGGTCAGATTCGGCGCACACATTAATGGTGTCGTCGAAATGATACCTTTGAGCACTAGATGTCTATAGAGGCGCAGAGTTTCGCCTTCGATATGCCGACACGTATGCAATGTTCTATAGCAGACTGTAGACTGTATTGCAGGGAATGTAGTGCAGGAGTGTAGAGCAGTGCAGGATTTGACGCAGCATACAGCTGCGCTTTTATACTATTTTCTGCAATTTCCAGATTCGTCCTTTAAAGGGTGACGAATCGAATTGAGACAGCCCGGATTAGAAAATTTTTCCTCGATCGGAAGCCGTACCGTCGAAACAGCTATACTATTTTTTGACATCGATTCCAAGCCGTGCCGTAACGGGCGCCGTTACTCGTCAACTGTGAACGACTACCGTCAGAGATTGCCTGACCTCCTGCCATGAAAGTCGCCAATTTCTATATAACGTGATCAGCCCTTTTTAGGATTACCGAGTCTGTACTGCACTGCATATGTGCCAGTTTGTATCATTCTAAATTCCGAACCCAATTTCGGTTTAAGTAAGTTCAAATTCTGATTCCGTTTTCGATCCCGGTCCCGCTCAATTCTAATTGTTCGTATTCCTATTCTGGTCTCGATCTATAACTGCGATCTCGCTTCTAACTACAATCTAATTTTGGTACCACGATCTTGGTACTGTTCTCAATTCAAATGTTCCCGGTACTGCTTTTGATTCTGCTCCTTGCAACTTCAATCACCTTTCCAGTCGCAATTCCATTTAGGACAAACAAATTCTAGTAACAAAATAAAATTTATGCTCTATTATATGGGGATAATGTTACTTTTTATGTGTAAAATAATTTTCATGATCTATAATAAAACAAACGTACAGATGACGCCAAAGCGAGTTTTTTATCTATTTTACTCAAATAATTCCTGTGTAATGAATAAACTTTTAGCATCCGCTTGGCAGTTCGGCTCAACAGCAAAAATACACAGGCAACGAATGCTAGTTTTCTTTTTCAGAAATCTTGCCATTCGCGAGTACAACATATCGCCAGTTTCATGGTAATCGTATGATTAGTTTGAGCACGCAAAAAAAAAACACAAAACACACAGTCATTTTTATACATTACATAACTCCTCTACCATAACCTAATAGTCACATTTTACTACTTTTCAAAGTCGTACCTTGCTACATGAAAAGTTTCATACACAATTGAATCTCCCTTTACTGTAATAAAAAACAAATTACGCACACATACACCCTAACGCAACTACTAAAGAAATAAAAAAATAATCATTGATCTTTGTCGTTATCGTGTAGTGTATGGGCAAAAATATGGACAAAAGAACCTATAAATTTTGCAATCACGGGTCTTGACTTTGATTGCAAAAATGCCAATTTTCATCACGATTGATTAGGCCGTTCTTAAATTGTAAAAGAACATACAGACAGACATAGGGAGGAGCCTATTATTTGCACAAGCACATGTTCGTATTCTATGAGTATTTTGAATTTCTTCATTAAAGTAGCATCAAAGACTGAGATACAAACCGACTTAAAAGAAATAGACCTAACCAACACCGTTCTCGTATTTCTTGCATTGTCACATTATTCGGTCGCTTAACAATACAGACTGTTATTATAGAGGCGCATTTTTTATTATTTTATTTATTATTATTTTTATATTCACACATATCTTAAAATTACCTCTAAAGGTAATTCATATAATAGATTAAACCTATTCAAAATTATTTATGTTTAAAATATTGGCATTTATTTTTTAGCAAATTATGTTCATGAACAATATGTTAATATTTAACCATTAACATATTTTTCAATGATCATCTTATTTTAATATATAAATAATAAGAACGTTTTATATTACTATATTCCATACACCGTAGAAATTATCAAGTTCTTTTATGTATATTTTCACTGGCATTATAAATTAAGGGTTCCTAACTTTAATCTTAGTTGATTACTACATTAAGCTTTATTGTGTAGAAAATTATACTATGATTATTTTCTTAAATATAACTTAAAAATAATAATAAAGATTTAAAATTTAAACCACTCTACTGACGTCTTGAACAACACGTGTAAATTGTAAAAAAGTAAGACTTATATCTTCCAGTAACAAAATCAACGTTACCCGTTTACTTTGCTTTTAAAAATGAACCTTATGTTATGACATTTTGGTTGAAATGTAAAACATCCTTTCTTTCTTTTTCTTTGGCACTGCAGATTGATATCGTAAAATGTGAGACAGAGACAAAATATATATTTTGAGCTATTTTTTGTCATCGACATGATACGCGACTGTGCATCTTTTTTTTGTACATCTATGTCCATCACGAAGTTTGTTCACAAAAAATTGAATGTACAGACATACGCTACGGTTTAATACAGGATGGCCAAAAATGTAACGTCAAATCGAATAAATTAGATTCCTTAAACTTTTAGTTTAAGCTTTACGTTATACTCGAAAAATCCATGTATGTTCCGCGATTTTTCGTTGTTTTGGAGCTGCAATTTTTTTTAATTTTTAGGGTTTCGTACGTCAAGAGGAAAAACGAAACCCTTATAATATCACTTTGTTGTCCGTCCGTCCGTTCGTTCATTTGTCTGTCTGTCCAAACTCTATTTCAGAAATACGTGGAGATATCCATTTGAAATTGAAACCGTATATTCAAATTTACAGTTCCTTGAAGTTGTAAAAATATCAAACTTCTAAGTTAACGTGAAAAAAAGATACGGCAATTTATGCCGGGAAAAACGTATACTTTGATACTCTCAAGGGAACCAAAATTTATAGGGTATTTTCGGTTGACCTAGAACTATGAAAGACAAATAATACTGTCTTATACTACAAGTATAGAAAAAAATCTGAAAATTATACATTTGTAATTAAAATATAAAAATATATAGTCTTTATTTTTAAAATTACGTAATCAATCATCGAGGTTAAATAATGGTATGCACGGTCATTATTGTATGGGTAACCTAATCTTTTTTTACAATTTTTAAACTTATACTAATTTGTACAGAAGAAAAAATCTGAAAGCCGTATATTTTTAATTAAATCACAAAAAAGGGTTCGAAAAAAACTGAGACTCGATTCCTAAACTATTTATAATATGTACCTGCAAATTTGTACGGATTCCTCCTCGGTGGGCAAATTCGACTCGAACTTGTTCGGTTTTTTAATAACGGTGCGGCCTAACACCTTTACAAACATGTGGTTAGGCATATTAAACGAAGAGCTGATCAATCCTTTTGAAATGCATACCAGGTTAACTGGTCACGTTGATCTGGAATTCTCGCAATATAACTTGTCAAAAAATTAAATCTTTATGGCAGCATTGACTACATCATGTACTATTAAAACGAACAAAAGCTGATAGATTTCACATTTCTAATAAGAAAAATATTCACTTCATAATACTTCACATATTTTGAAGTTAGTGAACCTCTGTGAGTAGTGCTGGCTATTCACTAGGCCAGCTAGGCCTGCGAGCCGTCTCATCGATTACATGGGGCGGTGCCTCATATGTATATGGTACCATTCACCGGCCTAAGTGTAAACAATATGGTCTGTGAAAAAACCGCATTGAAATCGGTCCATCCTTTTGGAAGCAACGAATATATTACCGACAGTTACACATAAACGAGAAATAGGTTTCAAATTTATTTTTTTTTAGTATTATTTTAATTAAATTTAAAAGTTGCTGTAGGCTTTCTATTATTTTGAGACTAAACATTAAAAATCTTTAATGCACAGAGAACTATATTTTAAAATATTATTATACGATAAGGAGAGTACAAGTTCCTTTAAAGTTCAATGGTAAAATAAATAATTTATGTAGATAAATGTTATGATAATGGCTGCTCACAAAGGCAGCTCGGCCGACCAAAGGGTAGGCCCGGCGGCCAATCTCATTGGAAATCTTTGAGATTCAAATCGGTACAGACTTCGTTAAAGGAGAGTATTGGCAATTTTTGGTGATAAAGGATTGTTAGAACGTATGAATCGAAAAATATAAATACGTGAGTCTGATAACTGTACTTTATTATATACGTACCATATATATTGTTACGAAATGTGCTTCCAAGTTAAAAATAGGAAGGAAAAATAATTTTTGTATAAAAAATACATCCGAGAAAAGAATTCCTTAAATAAAGGTGCTGCCCGCAAGCCCCGCGTGTCGCTGTTTGCCTCCGTCGGCGCTTTATATCTTTGTTTAAAATTTATTTTAAAAAATTCACAAAGTTCAATTATTTTTTTGGGGTGGAGCATTAAATTGGAACAAGGAGCATGGACATTAAACCTTATTTGATTATTATATGACAGGTAGAGTATTATGTTTGAAAGCCACAATGAGTAGCAGCTTGTACAAGTCTCAGAAAAAGTACATCAATTGGATTTCTAGATTTCGAGTAGAATCAACGTCGCCGCTCTTCCCACCCATCCTAAGCTAACCCAAACGTCCTATGGTTGTATTAAGTTAGATTAGGTTCGGAATTTCTAAGTGTCTCTACAGCTCGTATAGGATACGGGTTCAATAGCCCGTGCTTAACTGAAAGATAGGGATCAGCTTTACAATGAATCTTTGCAGCAGTGGGCTATTGACTTCGGAAAACTAATACGCAAGGCATATTGGTTAGCGACGCCGGAAGTCGTGAACATGTTTACACAAACTTTGATGATCGAATCTGGAATATGGAGGTTCGTACGGCTGTTCATCTGCAGCGCCCTACGGTACTTAAGAATGCAGTGGCCCATGATCTAAAAGTCAAAGCAGTTCGACACGAACAACCCCCACAAAGAATTCAAAAAAAATGACAGCATAGAAGGAAAACAATAAAAGAGTCATTCACCCGTGGTGCTAACAATTCAGAGAATTGGACCACCTTCGAGTTTGTCTAAGTCGTGAACAAAAAAGAGTAAACAACGATTGGAACAGTTCTGCTGCACAGATTATTGCCCCTCCGAAGCAGCAGGGAAACTAGTACTGCAAAACAAATGGTGACGGATGGTCGTAAAGTCATAATCCTAGAAGTTTGCAACAGGAATAGTTTGGTAATTAAATGTCAATTAAATAAATTGTTTGCGTTAACCATTGATAGAATATTGTGCTACTTGGTAATCGACACGGGCGCCTCAATTGCCATCGTGAATCCGCGATTTTCAAAACATTTCGATGAAGTCCGGCTGGAGCCACGTAGAAAACTTCGACTTTTCTGGGCTAGTGGCCAGGCCTATCAGGTAAGCAAAGGGTCACAAGAATAGAAGATAAAAAACATAAAATCGACTTGAATCGATTTGAGTCAACTTGAATCGACTTGAGTCGACTTGATCATGTCTTGAAATACGAGGATATGAAGATTACTTTGAAGAGTAAAATTTCAGGGCATGTATATTATGCGAAGAAGACATTTTGCTGGCGAATTCATAAATTTGGTGTCAGTTGAATAACCAAAAATAATCATGGAAGGTTGAAGTCACCATGTACTGTTGGACAAAATGCAAAATAGCAAAGCGTGGATACCAGTACGGATTGTGGTGAACTCGACTGGCAGGTGTCTACTACTGATTTTAAATCCAAGCGACAAGCAATATGTATTAGGGAGAGGAGCGAGCACAAAATTAATATTGGAAATAACACTCCGATTCAACAACAACCCCGAAGAGTGTCGCTGGCTTGGAAAAAGAATTGGAAAACTTTCTCAATGAAATGAAGGCTAGTGATGTGATTGATCCCTCGTCGATCCCATGATATTCACTGGTGGTTTTGATAAGGAAGAAGGATGGAACAATAAAGTTTTACGGTGACTACCGCAGGGTCAATGATGCAAAAAAAAGGGTAGTTTTCTATTACCAAGAATCAACGATACGATAGACACATCATCTTCCACCCAATGTGGTTTTCGACCTTGCGTCTGAAAAGCGGTTAATGTCAGGTGAATATATACCCCAAAGGTAAGAAAAAAATGGCGTTCTAAACGGGAAAACTCCTGTGTCCACATTTGTCGGTTGTTTCTAACACTCCTTACGCCCTGGTGGATGGATGTGTCGGCATTTTCAGTAGGATTTGCCGCCTGGTTGGTTTGAAATGTATGTAGAAATTAACAATATAGTGATTAGCGGATTAAGATGATTATAAAATTAACACTTGCTTAGGTAGTCGATATCGGTCAAACCTCTCGAATCAAAATTCGATTCTTTGGATAGAGATTCGTAGTGGAGGGACCAATTCAAGGGTCAGCGGTGGGTTACATACTGCATGTTAATGCATGTTGCAGGCAAGCGTCTATTATGTGTTTCCGCGAATTGACACCTCACACACTAAAATAAAATTTGTGATATAGGAGCCTCTACAAGACAAATGCGATAAGGACAAGCAATCAACTGGTTCCGCAGCGATTGACGTTTCTTCTTGATTGACCTTCTTCTGTTAAGTATATATTTTTTGTTATGTTTTTCTACGCTTACATTTTAAATATTTTACGTTTTACATTCACATTTTTCTATTATACCTATTATAGAAAAATGATGAAAATAAATTTACGTAATAGATTTTTTCGTGTCATCTATCGCATGCCGTACCATACTATTTTCAGAGTAATTCATTCTGGAATATAAAAATTTAAGCTACAGCAATAACAGATTTTCAAGTTCTAAGCCTGCTAATATTTTTTCGTCAAAAAATATTGACAAATATATTCATGAAACATCATTACTACATCGATATGTGTACAAGATTTCTTAGTGTATAAAAAAAAACAGCAGAAGCTATTATACTAATTGCAACGGTTGTAATTTTTGCACCACCGATAAAAAATAAAATTTAGCAAACTTCAAAATCAGACGACATGTATGCAATACGCAATTTCTCGCAGTATCGTCTATATACTATAGAGCATGTAATAAATATTAATGAAATAATTAATTCTATTTGCGTTGATCACTTTAACGTCTTAAAACTAAAATGAAATGTAAAACATTCGATGACCACGTTTTCGTTTATTTGGTATAGAATTTAGACATCATTATCTATTTTTTCTGTTTTAGTATCGTAATGGCAGTCGGTCGAAGGTATACTATGAGGGTAGCAAATAAATATTACGAAGATGGAAAACTTTATGAGACAGAATGATACCTGTATCGCTGCTTCGTGCTTAAAATAAAAAGACTAAAAATAAATATGATGAACGTCACATTTAAACATTTTCTATCTGAAGGTACTAATTTGTGCTGTTTACTATTTCATGAAATATATTGAATAGGCAAACACTTTGTGCTTGTAATCGCAGATGCGTTTGCGTTAGCCAATCAGAGCGCTAGATTTGATATCCCGCGGTAAACGACTAATCAAATTTGAATTGCAAGTTACAGTCTGTCGTGCAGCCAGTAAGTACATTGTACTCTTTTTTCAAAAATATTTTGAAAATAGTACATCATAGGTAAGTGAGTTTTGTTTATTATTTGGTTGCATTATATAATCAATTATGTGTCCAGCTATTTATTTTTGTATTTTTATATTATTTTAAGTCTAAATCTAATGAAAATATCTCGCGACTAACAACTACGGTTAGTAACTTTTTGTAACAGTATTTAGTGAATTTTACGATAAGTCTATCTTATGAATGTAGTTTGTTTTTCTATTTATTTCGTTCGGTTTTGTTATTTTAGATGCCCGAAAATGAATAACTTTGAAAAATACTGCCCTCATAGAAGCATTACGATGCTCGAAAATTATTACTACCAAAAATACTGCTTCAGCGATGCTCTGTTGCTAAAAGATCTTCCAGACTGCGGCAACGGCTCCGACGTGGATATTTCGGATTAAAAAATGATGTAAACAGTAATCTACTCTTAGCAAGTGATTTTAATGACATTTTTGAGCAGGGTATAGAAAAGGTTCTAAATTAAAATGAGTTGCCAGAGCAAGAATGGGAAAAAAAACAATTTCTTTTGTCATTTTTTTTATCCGTTCCTTTACTTGGAATATTGAAAACTGAGAATATCTTTGCTTGTGATACAATTAAAAATAACAGAAAGTCGATTTCTGGTAATCTGTTTGATGATTCTAAAATGAAAAAAGAGCGATCATCGTTTTTCAAATATGGATATTTGTTACTAGATATGGAACGACAATGAAATAGTACGATACATTTGGTGTCAAATTTGCAGTGAAGAGACCACCGTGCCACGTACAGAAAAAAACGGAGTAACATCTGCTATAACTTGTTTAATACCAATAAAAGATTATAATACCTATATGAGGATGTTTATATGGCTGACAGACTGAGAGTTCTGTATTGTGTAAATAGAAAACATCTAAATGGTGGCATGGATTGCTCTGGAAATCCTAAACATAACAATTGTAAAACCATTCTCATCCACTCAAATTTTGAAAACACCGTGAAAGCTTCTCGACCTTCTGTTTCTCAAGAATTAATGACGATGAAAGATGTTGGTCCCAAAAAGATGTTCAGTAGATAATGTTTCAAGACCTGGTCCTTCTAAGAGGTCCAAATCCAACTAATCTATTTTGAGATACGTACGTGTAAGTAACAGATGGACACATTGGCCTACATTCGCAGAGAATATATGAATTAGTGAAGTTGGTAGCATGAAGAAGATACAGTCAAAACTTCATAGTAAATGTTTCAATTTCAAAGTATTTTTATGTCCAAATAATTAAAAAAATGTTTCCTTGAATACCACAACGGAAACGTTTTATTTCGTTATATTAAAATATATTTTATAATTTTATGTGTTAATTTAGTATCTAAATCTAATATTCTTATGTTCCTAATAAAGTTCCTAAAATTGTGTTGCGTAAAGTTACTAACGGTATAAATTAGTCTACGTCATAAAAATAAAACTTCTAGGTACAATAAAAATCTGAAAAATATGTATGCGTTTTCTTATACTTTCTTAACTAATATATCTAAAATGAATTTATAGGAAATCATAAAAAATAGATAACCCGGTAGGAAAGAGTTAAACTGAAAAGTACACTACAGAAAGTACAGTTCTTTCCTGATCATGGACGATTTTACCAATGAGTTTTAACTTGACTTAAATCCATCTACTTTCCACGTTTCCGAGATTATGTTAAGATATCCGTCCTGAAGGTTATCACCACTTTGGTGAGAACCTTCTGTCCTCGACCCACAACAGTATCTACGCCTTAAGGTCCACACAATTTAATCCAAAATAAAAGGGTTGTGGAAGGGTGTGCCCAGCAATGGAAAGTGTTTAAAACGTGACGCGACGGTACACTAATTTAATAAATCGATCCATAAAGGACAATTTAAAATTTATTATGGTAAACATACGCATGTTATAATTTTTGTGCTATCATTAATATTATCACTCTATAAAAGTTAGCTTTATAGTGTTTTTTAGTACGTGTATAATGAGATAATGTGAATGAATTGAATTCTGATTAATTGTAAAACGTATTTGGACCTCGAAATGTTGAAGACTAAATAATTATATTATTGTTTTCGAACAGTATGTTTATTTATATAATTACGTTAAAAATATACTATTTTTAGAAATCACATTATCGGTTTTGCTTTATCGTTTTTCAAAGTGCTGAACGTCCTTCTTCTTAAACAACCGTAAGAACATAAAACTTAGTCTCTACTGTAGAACATTCTAGCAACATTTCCAATCATAACCCATCCCGCTTTAATATAACCTTGGAGTTTTTTTTCTACAGCAACCCCATTCGACATCACAAAGGCGTGTGCGCGTTGCTTTTAAAAATTCAATGAGGCATCACGTAGTGTCGGGCACTGGGCACCGCGTCTGGCATATAAGGGTACATTTCATAAAAATAAACACTTAGGTAATGGAAATCGCACGCAACGCACGCCCATACGGGTCCCGGAATAATGTGAAAAAGTAAACCGGGAGCGGAACGACGCCCCCGGGACCGGGAATCGGTTATTTGCCGGTGGATTGTTTTGAATACGCTCCTACGCGGACAGCAGAAACGGCTGGATAGTGCCAGCAATATTGCATTATATTATATATAAAATGATGTGGGCATTGAGGATAATTTTATTTTTATGAAATGGCATAATGTAACTTTTTTGATAAAGCAAACAGAAAATCTTTAATTATTAAATAAAACGAAGAAACCCGTTCTAGAGATGCAACATTCTCAAATCCTCAGTACCATTTAATTGTATTCGAAACTCCGTTTCGAAGGAAACGGATAAGATTGCAGATACGCATACTTCTATAATCTTGTTATTTCAGAGGATTTGAAATTTAGGCCTTCCATTCTGGTTCAGTAATAGTTTGAATTTTTACACCGGTTATTGCCAATAGGGGACGTTAGTTCCACGTCTGCTTACCAAGGGAATGTGTCTTTTTGAAAGAAAACTACAACACCCCTACTTTCCGTTTCAGGCATTGTACATACAAGTGTAACGGAATGAAATGGAACATTGTAAGTGCCCGTCTTCTCCCCATTTTCAAAAGTTCAATCATAAATCCGTCTTCACCTGGTGCCTTATTATTTTTCAGTTCTTTAAGCACAATCTCATTTTCATATAAGCTAACACCCTGAATGTCTACTTTGTAGTGTCAGGTCAGCTTCGTTATTACTGTGCTGACAACAGATTTCTATGTCCATATGTTTGACTGCCAATAGAAGTTATTGGTTTCTTCTGAAATTTCTGATTCCGACGAGATGTTTGAGCCTTATTAGCTTTGAGCGTCGTCATCTGATTTCGACCAATTTTTTTTTTGCAACCACTTCGGAGCCTCTATTTTGTTCAGTCGCATATATGGCTACAGTTTGTATTATAACAGTGCATGTCGTACCCCACAGCTTTTGAAATACGTCTATTGAAATACCTAATAAAGCATGTCAGTTAAGAACTTCAACGTCATATTTCATTCTTGCGTCACTAATTTTCTTGTGTATTATAGAGTTTATAACTTTTATGTTAGCATTTTATGGTTTGACTGCAAGGTTTTCATAAATCTGTTGTTTACATATTTCTACAATTCTGAATTCGCATAGGCGTTCAAAGCGATTTTAACATGCAAATTGAAAAAATTCGGAATGAGAATGTTATTAGTTGTTGGACTATTCGTACATTTATTTAGAGGAGACTTTTTATCTTTACTATTAAATTTAAATTTTCTGTAACCATGCAGATACTGGTGCTGGTATTTACCTTATTGATCGTTGAAACTTTATTGAATATTTACTGCTTAGTGGTCATAATGAACTATATTTTATTTTTCGTTAAACAACCGGGGTTGATGCAAATCCATTTCCCTTGAGACCACTTCTAGGAGGAGTTCGTCATAAAGTGTCTCTCCTTTCCATGAAATCAGTCACTTGCTGCCACATTAAGTGTTTTGAGTGGCGGAATCGGTAGCGACCGATAGCTGCGCTAAACGAGTTCGATTCCCACACAAAACAAACATGTATTTGATTAAAAATTATTGTTTTTCTTGAATCTGAGTGTTTTTATGTATTATCATTATATATTTACAAAATAAAAATATTGGATCAACTATTATATATTAACTTTTGAAGATATTTTAACTTTTGAACGGATGGTATGTGTGTCTGAAGATATTTATTTATTAAGTTTCGTTGCATGATTCCAAAATGTCACATTCTCACATCATTTACCATTTCATTCACCTAGTTTTACATTGAGGCCCCCTATACCTACGTAATAAAGTATGTATGGAATTTCGTATATTACCTTCACTTACTTGTCGAGGTGTGTCGAAGTTGGTGCATATGTCTGTATAACTTTCAAAGAATACCGTTTGATAATCCCGAGTATAAGGTACGATAACCTACTCTCGTTTTTCACTAGATTTTTGGCGAGGGAGTTGTGAATTAGGCACTTGATATCACCTTGAGACAAATATTTCTTTCCTGATAGTAGAACAGGTTGCCAGGCTGAAAGGCTTATTGTGTCCTGTCTCTGTTTTTGCACTTCAGATAAACCTATAATGTGCCAACGCAATCTATCCACTGCTTTTTGAAGTCAGCAAACTTCTCATTAGACCTCCAAGTGCTTGCTTTGTAGATTGCTAACTTTAGTATTGTGAAATGGTAGCCGTGTTTTCGGAGTTGGGATTTCTCAGCAATTCGCGTCCAACCGTCAACATGAGCGCCACCATAGCTATTCAGTGAGACTATCGTTAAGAGTTTTCATTATAGTCGTCACATTTGGCTATTGCGGATTGTTAACCGTAGTAGTGTAGGTACACCTATTTCTTGCTTATGGTAATGGGTTAGCCTTGAGTGCCGGTTTAGTTGTCTCTTACGTGTTCCAGTCAACTTTTCATTAGTACATTCACTCAGTTTCCACACGAATGAATCAAAATGAACCACTTGCCCCATTCCTTGCTTTACATCATCGCAATTCTTAGACATTTATTTCCACTGTATTTTTATTTTAAATTGAACAGCTCGAAAGTTACGCTTTCTACGCTGGCTTAGCGTAGTTTACTAACAAGCTTTGTAATCAATTACATGTTAAAGACTAAAACAAATACCTAAACCTCTTGCTAGGGTATAAAGAAGTAGTTTGATTTGATTTAAGTTAAAAACTCATTTACCAATTCACCCATGGTCAGGACTATAACGCTGTAGCTTCCAATTGTGAAGGCAGTGATCTTAACCTTTAAGCCACCTCTGCTCGGCTTAGTAAAATAAAGTAACGTCCGCTTGATTATAGTGCAAAGAAATTGGAAGACCGATTTATTGGTTTAATATTAATTAATCTGAATTCCATAAAGGTGGCAGATCGCCTGGGGTTCGAAAAAAATACTGAAATTACAATCTTAAACATTTTTTTAATAGAAAGACATTATAAATTTAATTCGTTAACTACTAATTCTAATGTATTTTAATAGATTTATTAAATAAATCTATAACAATGATGTCGTCTGTAAAACATCGTCCTGATCCATACATTTAAAGGACTCGAGGCCCACGCAATCGGCGTCCTGGCACGCAGGGTTGCGATATTTAATTCATGGTATCACTACAATCCAACTAGCAAGCCCTGAAACATGCAAAGCTGTAGCTTTGTCGACGGACGTAACGCAGTGCGACTGCGTGGCAAGCAACAGTCGTAACAAATGATAAGATTTTTTAATACAAATTAGGGAGAAAATGTATGATAACTAGAAAGTGTTTTTCTGGAAACGGCAATTGAACGTCTTATTTGAATTAGCAATAACAATGAGGCTTTTCCTTTTCGTTAAGACAATATTCTTTTACTTTCACAAATAACATTACATAACTAAGCAAACAATATTAAGGCTAAATTAATGTACACGTCTAATAAACTCATATAGTTTATGATTAAAAGGCAAAACAAAATATATATAAAGACGATCATTTCAAAATATCAAACGATAATAATTAGGTGATATTAATAGGGTTTGTACGATATGAACAAGATTTTAAGAACGTCTACGCATTTCTCGGATCGATCCTTGAATTGTTTGAATATTTTTTCGCATTTAAACGCGTTTATAAAATACACTCCACAGCTTCTGTTCGTTTTAAAAAGCAATTCAGTTTTTATCGGCTCGTTTTTGCCAAAGTTCGCGATCTTTGTAACCTTATCATTATACATATTTGCTAATGAAAAAGCACTTGTTCGTCGTCCGAGAAACGAATACAATATCACATTTTGCCGCTTTCGATAATACTTCTCGGAAAGGCAAACTCGATAAGGATTGTCAACATTAAACTTATTATTCGTGCTTATATTTTTATGTTTATTTCAATTAGATGTGACCGAAACTGAATCATCAAATAACTGACTTAGTGCCAATTAATCTGAATGCATTTTATAAATAGGTAAGGCGCACTGCCGGGCCAAGTTATAAATTACATTAAATAGTTGCAAATTCATCGTTATATTGTGGTGGTGTTCATTAATTTATCAAGCAAATTGTAATAAAAGCCTTGAAATAAAACAAAAAAAGAATAACAATATAAGAGAACATTAGCCTCATTGTTAGTAAAAAAACTCCATTGATTATTTTTCTAGTATCTAAGTTAAATATATTAGTTACTTCTGAGCTTAGTGACGATGCATTTTTTCTTTTGGTTTGAAATCCGACTTGTCACTGCTTCGCTCTCATCGGTGATCCGAAGTCGGCTTCTATCACGCTACACTGACCGACTTAATCTATTGTTATTTTGCTTAAAGGAGTAGGGATCTTTTCAAAAATATTCTATCGCTTCGAACTAAATAGGAGAGAAACTAAATTCAACATGAAATTATCTTACCAAAAATTTAGTACTGTTTTGTCAAAATATCAAGGAAAGTGTTGAAGGAGATCACATGAAAATTAAAAATAAAATGTACAGTATCAGTCATTTTGCTTTAATTTATTAATATACTAATTAATTGAAATAATAGTTTTATGGTGTTGTATAATGTCATCAAAACTGATCGTTGAATGTTGAGACTTTAATGCAAACTTTGATGACATTTTCATTTTAAAAATTGTTTTTTTTAAGCGAATCAGATAAGATTAGCAATGCCACATTTGAAAAAACCAGACTGCCTGATTGGCGCAGTCGGTAGTGACCTAACCTGCTGCACTGGGGGCGAGGGATTCCCACACAAAACAAAACTTTGTTTAATTAATAATTAATATTTGTCTTGAGTCTGGATGTTTCTTTGTATTATGTGTATATATTTATAATAAAATGAACTATATATTATATCAACTATCTAATACCCATATTACGAGCCTCGATGCTTAAGTTTAGGATCACATGGTATTGTATGTGTGTGTCCGAAAATATTTATTATTATTTATTTTAAATAGTACCAATTTGTTGATTTTCTCCAGTTATTTCAGACTATAGATATTCGCGTATTCTCAAAGGCACGAGCTGCCCTCCAAATTTACATACAAAAACACCATTGCGATGTTTACTATGCATACATACACGCGTATCATAAGAAAAAAATTCAAAGTTATAAATCCCCGAAAGGATGGGCGCAATAAATAAAAGCATTCCCCGGTAATATTACGCGAAGTACAGAATAAAGAGGAAGCAATCTCAAGAGTCGGCGCTGGTAAAATGTTAATATGGGAATTGGTGCCAGTTTAATCTTCGCAGCAAATCATATTTCAAATCTTTACACAAATTCTATGGAAATGATATTCCGATGCCGGGCGAACGCGGCCGGGTAATTTCCATGGGGACGTCAAGCGCGATCGGAACTGGTTTATGTGTTGGTTCTCTTATATTCATGAATTAATTATTGTGAATATGCCTTTTTGATATCTCTTAATGCGCGAGTACTGGACTATATTGATTATATAGAGACGTATATTTTTCATTGTCGTATACAAGAATTTTATTCGACTAGTATTCGTGAGGTAGTGGCACAGTGGTCAAAGACCATCAGTTTCGGACTAGAAGGTACTGGGTTTGGGCTTGACAGTGGGCGAACTGACTAATTATTTTTGAACTTAAATTATACTATATACTATATTACTATACGTTCTGTGCCTCCGAGAGCATTATAATGTCGGTCGTGGATGCGGTTATCGCACTGGCGATCGTTAGAAGTCTTCGACCGGCAATGGACCAGCGCGGAGGGCTCAAAACCTATGCCCTTTAATCTAGACATATCTATAATAAAATCGTAAGTAAGCCAAATCTGTACTTTAATTACTTTTTGCGGAAAGTTAGTGGTGTGTACCTGCTGTATACATACATATTACTGACCCCCGAATAACTTCTTTTAACATGTTTGATAGTTGTCTGTATGTCAGTCTGTATATTCGTCCGTTTGTTTGTTCGAGCATTACTCAATAAGTTATGTACTGAATTAAATGATTTTTTTTATTTTATTTATATAATTTACTGTTTAACTTTAAACGCTATTTATTACGCTTCATTAACTAGGACCTAGACAACGATCAAATTAATTTATTTTCCTTCCTTTAATTTGATGTACTGAATAGGTTTAGACAAATGGTACTCAACTACCCTTAAATTTTTTAACAGTCACAGAAAAAAGTGTGCTCAACTATCTAATATATATATATATATATATATATATATATATATATATATATATATATATATATAACTTTTACATAAGTTCGTTATATTTTTTAATCAATAAAGTTTTAGAAAAGGAAGATTGGATTTGGATTTTCAAAAAAGGATTTTTCGTTCGTCAACTTCTAATAGATAATTTTTATGTAATTAGTTTTTTACATATTCTATGTAAATATGTTGTATTGACCGCACGTTTCAAGATAATTCAAGTTGCATTTAATACAATTTATAATACAGCATCTTTTCGTCTCCAAAAATTGGGTAAAAAAAAAAAAGGTTAAACCTTCATATTGCTTTTCTTTTACAATCATCAAATAGATAAATGGCCTGCTCCGCTTCAACCAGAACATTTCTAGAGTAATACCAATATTCAAGTAACAAGCAGTAGGCTCCCCCAACAATTTTCCTTATTGTTTTAATTAACCGTGGCCAGGCCGCCACTAAACTGGCCAGCCATTTTTACAGTCCCGCACGGCTCGTGCAGATTGATTAAAACTCTATGGTCCATGCTTTATAGTACGGGCCCCTTACGTCACACGACACGGTTCC
This sequence comes from Eumeta japonica, assembly GCA_005406025.1. Lineage (NCBI taxonomy): Eukaryota > Metazoa > Arthropoda > Insecta > Lepidoptera > Psychidae > Eumeta > Eumeta japonica. The sequence goes on from BGZK01000324.1 coordinate 444,094, forward strand.
ATTTCATATAACAATTTTTCAAGAATAAGAAAGTTTCTATAATTAACTTTTTCTTCTGTGATATTTTAATAACATTTCACAGCGATTGAATGAAGGCGAGAGTGAGAAAAAAAAATGGAACAGGTTACAATTATATAAATACAATGTTCATTAATCTTGTACTAAAGATATGAAAATTATGGTAGTAAATTATTATGCATCATTTGTGCTTATGTATGTAAAATTTCATTTATTTATGAGATGTGATCATATAAGGTCATATAAAATTGCAAATTTGCTATTTTTATCTTTTATTAATTAGTATCACCCAAAAGATAACACATATTTGATAATAGTTTTATACGAGGGATTTTCACTATAAAGTGAAAATGAAGTACAAACTCTGGAATCAAAAAAAGTGAATACTGGCTGGTGAAGCTCTAATAATGATTAGGTAGATTTTAAAAAAGGAAATAATTTGATTAGTTTTTGTTTATAAAAATGGAAGTCTTGTGTTTGCAGTTTGTCTGAAATAAAAAAAAATGAATTGCGCGTGTTTATTAACTGTCTAAGTTTGAAAAATTTCACAACAGAACGAATTACTCAAGACTTATTGATGCTTTAGAAGAAAATGCTCCACCGTATTCTGCGATTGCCCATTGCCACCAAAGACGACCCTCGCTCTGGTGGCCCAACAATGGTAGTGACCGAAGAAATGGTAAAAAAGTCGAAAAGATTTTTAGCAGGTCATCGTATCACAGTACGTTTTGCGGCCGAAAAAACAAAACTTTTGACTGGTAGTGTGCATAGCATTTTACACAAACGTTTGAGGATGAAAAAGTATGTCCGCGCTGGGTCCCTAGAATGTGTATATATGTACAAAACAAACCAGGCTGAAAATTTTTGAAATTTTATGAAACTGTTATAACATCCCGATAGATTTTTGTATCGTTTTACAAACATGATGATGAAACGTCGTTTCACCGCTAAGATTCAGAAACAAAATTCCAATTAACGAGTTGTAAAAGATCATCATCTCCAACCGCTAAGAAATTTAAGGCGAGTCGTTCTGCCGAAATCCCATAGGCTCTCTTTTCAGGGATGGTAAAATGGTGATAATGATAAAATATCTTTACCGTGGAGCTACGGTAACGAGCTCTTTATGTAAAACAAATAAAAAAATTGCATGACCAAATTCGTAAGGACGGACAAGGCAAATTAGAAAAAAATTTTTTGTTCCTTGAGAGAATGAAATTAATGTATCGCTCACAGGTTCGCCCGGTGCCATGGCTGCAATTTGAGATGCTGGCTTCGAAATACTTGAGCATCCTTCATATTCACCTGACAATGCCCCTATATTTCCAAGGTTGAAATGGAATATGAAAGGACAAAGATTCAAAGATGATGAAGCTGTAGTCGGTGCAGTACAGGAATTTTTAAGTGCTCACGATGAGAAGCTTATCGGTGCTCATCGCTATCCCGCTTTTGATTCCGACTTCGGTCTTGATCAAAGAACATTCCGATTGCATTCTCAATCTAAATTCTGCTTTTAATTTATTCGAATTCCTGCTTTAACTTGATCTCAGTACTGCTTCTCATTCCGACTCCGGTCGCGCTTTTAATTCTACTTTTGATACCACACTTGATTTTCACCTTGGTTTAATTTTATATATCGATTCGGGTCTCGAATTAAAACAAAAGCGATCAAAGTAAGCGTAGAAGTTACACATAGAGGTTTCGGTGTTCCAAATATTTTACTCCTTACATTCATACATACATACATACAATAACTGCTTTTTAGAGCTGTTTCATTAAAAATATATGTCTTTATTTTTCATTTATAATACGTAGTTAAAATATAAGTTTTACTGTCAATAGCTTTAGCGATTTCAGTTTCGTATAGAAAAATCTCAACCCTTATTTTACCCCTTTAAAGACATTGTTTTTTATTAGTAATGATGAACTAAAATATGAATTTTGATATAAACAGCATCAAGCGGGTTTGATTTTCAATACAACATTTCATCACCTATTTTGCGTACTTCAGGGTTAGCAATAAAAAACAAAATATACATTTTTTTTATTTCTATAGGTAACCAAGTTAGAACTTTGCAGCTTTAACGGTTATAATTTGCCATTTAGTATTTAACTATTTTGATCCCCTAAGGGGTTGGGTTTCTAAAAATCTTATCTTAGTACTCGCTTACGTTATAACAAAAATACTAGGTCTAGAGATTTGAAATTATGTAGAGATTACATAATTTCAAATCTCTCGACCTAGTAGTTTCGGCTATGCGTTGATATATCAGTGTCAGGTTACTCTTTTATATAGTACATGGATTATTTTTTCCAAATCATGACTTGGAAATTATATCGGCTGTAAACATTACTCTTGTCATTATACGTGGGGTACACTATAAGTTTTTGGAACCGGCCACTTACATACTTCAAAAGTAATTATTACGTTTGAAAATGGAACTCTTTGGCTGTAGAATACAATTAGTTTCATCTAACTGTCAAATGCTCCTAAATTGTAGCATCATTTTAAAAATCGCATGTCTTCATCACTATCGATTCAAGTTGTGAAAATTTTTGTAATATGATTTTCTACGATTTTAAGTGTAATTTAATAGTTTAGGAGAGCCTCATTCGTCTTTGAACTGCTTTTGGCCATGAAGCGCCATACAGGACGACCATTTATAACTGGCTTAGAGAATACAAACGCGGTCGTGTTAATCTCAGTGACGAATTTCGTGATGGTCACCCGTGCACCGCTGTGAACAACAAAAATATTGAAACTGTACGCCGTATGATCGAAAAAGACAATGTAACCTACCACAAGATCTGAACACCCTTAGGCACAGACATAAGTCTAACAGAATCAATCCTATACAAACATCTGGGTATGAAAAAGCTGTGTTCGCCATGGATCCCACAGAATTTGACTGAGACTCAAAAACGGACCACATCACTTGGTACAATGCCATGCTTATCAGATTCAACGAAAGGGTGTCAAACTTAACGTGGAACTCGTTGAAATCAACATGTGATCGCATGGGGTTATCAAGATGATTTCTTGATTTTAATAAATCAGGACATGTAGCTACTGTTACTTTGGAGAATTTTCGTAACGTGAATAATGATTGGTACAAAACAATTTGTTTGCCGGAAGTTATTGACAAAAAAATAACCGTAAAGTCGTATCATCTTGTATTACAGTAATGCCAGTTCTCACACGGCCAAACCGAAAATAAATTTCTGAAGGAGAAAATGTAAAATTTATGAGCAATCCTACATACAGTCCCGACCTGGCACCTTGTGATTTTTTGTTTGCGAAAATTAAAATCAATTACGCGGTCAGCGATTTTATTACAATAAGAAGCCGTTGAAGAGTATGAAAAACATGTTTCTGAAGTCACCAGGAGTTTTCAAAATTGATTTATTCGTACGACAAAGGACATTTATACTAACGGAGAATAATATTAAAATAATAAATTCATTTTTGACCATTTATAATAATTTTTTTCCATTCATTCCTAAATTTTCAGTACGCCCTACCTATGTGGAAAATTTGGAGGGTGTAGGTTTTCTGTGAAATATTAGAAAGAGATTACAAAAAAAGTCCTAAAACAATCAGAATAACTAATAATTATACTTTCAAAATTTATTACATGTTGTTAAGGTATTTGTTAAAACTATAACGAGCCAATAATTCGCATAAAATTGTGTATATTATTTTTTCATAACTTTCAATGATTAGTACCAGTTCGTATTGTGTGTATCACATTTAAAAACTTGAAAACAGATGTAATTTTTTTTAGAGAATAATGTCTCATAATATAAGAGTACCAAGCATCATAAAAGTTGATTCGAAGCGACGTCATGCAAAAAGTATTAAGTATTTTGCAATAACAATAGCAATAATTAATGTATTAATTATCAACCGACAGTGAAAGCAACTATATGTAAGCTGAGATAACATTCATATGTAATATCTGTGTAGTTTATTTTAAAAAAGAATTCAAACGTCCCCAGCTCATCATAACAGTATATATATTGTGATTAGAAATATGCCATCAGTCCGGTAACACAGTGTAAATAGTACTGAAATTAATAGTACTCAAACAGCCGATAATCATTAATCCTATAACGAGAGATGGGATAAATGTCGGATGGAAATGGAAACGCGTCCGACTGGCTCTGGCCGACCGCGGACTAATTTATGGTCGAGGTGGGTTGACGGCGATGCAGAAACTGCCACCGCTTACACCACGCGCTAATACGAAGCTGGCCGCCCTTTAATGAAATGCGGACTTATATCTTTTGTGAATATGAAATCAATTTAGATTTTATGCGACGGAATACGCCAGAAGCAAATTCAAAGTGTGAAGTATTGAAATTAGTGTATTTAAAACAGTTTCCTGCTGGTTTTACTTAAGCTAACTAAGCCTTAATTCGGCTATTAAAATTTTGCTATTATAACTTGTTACATTCAGATTTAATATGTATACCTTACAATAGTGTTGTCAAGAAGTTATTTTTAGTAGAGTATTAATAAATATTAGTCAATTTATCGACCGACAATACACGCATCTCCCGGTTGAAAGAGTTGTAAATTAATATGTTTTTGACGTGTATGCCTTGGAAGATTTACAGATTTAGCTTATTTGAAACACGAATGCATCAAATGCGTCCAGAAAATTTATACAAAAAGAACGATGAAAAGTGGTTAACAGGGATGTTACATACAGCTTGTATAATTTTAATTAAGTAATAAGTATTTTTTTTCTGTATTTTGCATTGCAGATCGGTGAAGCATTAGTCGACTATCAAAACAATTAACAAAACAATTTTTTTCGAAGTTAGTTATATTAAACAAATTAATTGCTTCGATATTCAAGGAAGCTCGAACTGATATTCAATCACTGGTGAATTTAGCTGATGTCTCTTTGACGGTAAACTTTACTTTTTCCTATTGAAATATGAGTGTGCAACTTCAAAAACATTAAATACACAAAACGTGAAAATGCACGAAAAAGTTTAAAGAAGTAGTATGCAATTTTTCTTCTGTAAAGATGTCATTTGTTGATAGGTAGTACCACTAATTTATGGACGTCGCTATATATTTCGTTTTGACAAAAACAAATATAATAAATATTATGTATGGATGTTTATTTGTTAATCAAATAAAAATAAATGAAGAATAGTATCACAATTCTTTTTCAGTTCTGCTCTTCAACTTAAGTAAAAGCCAATTCAACTACTTGTATTTTGTATATAACCCAGAGTAGCCAGTATTATTTAAAGACATGGAATTAACTAAAACTATATAATAAACCTAAGGAGAAAAATGTATGTTGAGGTGGTCTGAAAAGGATGAATGAAATCAGTTTTGCGAAAGAACTCTACAGAGTGAATACGTGTATTAGAACCGAGGGCCAGCAAGGGGTGTCCCAGACAATCGTCAGAACGAATTGCTAGTATATTGAAGAAGAGTCAAATTTTAGGTAGTCGAAACCTATGACCTCACATGTAATGATTGGTAGGTGTAAATGAATCAAGATAAGTATGCACCGATAGCATATGGATTCCTATAGTTTCTGATTCAATTTCTGGAAAATAAGCATGGCTTTGTGAATAACATATAAAAAAAGTAAATGCAACTGAAAATCCAGAGAAACGTATACTTTTATGTCATAAAATTTTTTTTCGAAATGCTAATTCTCTGTGGATTGTCTTATAAAAATGAGATAAAAATTATTACAATTACAATTACACACGTACAATTACACACGAAAGGATAATTGCAGCTCATATAATATACTCACAGAAGAAGAAAGCAAAAAAAGAAAATGATGTCTATCTATTTCGGACATCTGCAAAGTGTCAACGCAATATGAGTTATATACCCGTTAAACACGTCACACCAAAGGAATTGCAGGAAATTGTAACTCTGGATTCGTTAATAACCTTGTAGAGTGTATTGTCTTTTATTTTGGTAATAGGATAGTTTGTCCAAGTGTCATATTAATATAAGCTCTGTGTTAATTGTAAGACGTATGACTGATCTTTTCTAGACTAGCTTAGAAACATCTTCGAGTTCAGTTCAATGCAAACGAATGTGCATTACTATAAACATAATTTATATACGATCAGTACCTCACAACGATGATCGAATCGTCAGTATATTGCTTTCGAATGAAAAGGTAACGGGTTTGATCCCTGATAACAATTATAACAGTAATATTATGTAACAATATTTTCTGACAAATACACAGCTTCATCTGATTCCAAATTAAGCGACGAGGTTTGTATTATATCAGATAGTTGAAGGTATGAACTACAGTGTGTATATCACACGTTATTTGGATATCAAGTTTTTACAAGTTGTAGACTTTGTCACCTGATTGATGACAACCGTACCTAATCAGCCCGCACTGACATGGTGTAGAAAACTCTAAAATTGTAAACAGTTCAATCTGTCTTAAGATTAAGGGATCCCTGCGGTAAGACTAATCTTACATGCCAGCATGTATTAAATATGAACAGAAAAGGAAAAAGAATTCAATACCATCTACGCTGATTGGATGGCATGGAATAGGTTTGTTCTTTTAAGAAAGTACAAAAACGTACCCGCTTTGTGTGTGGATTCATCTAATGAAATTAGAATTAGTTCCTCTACTATTTCAATTCTTTTTTGATTGAAATCGATAAAGTATTTGCAAAGAATTTATTTCAATAAAAACGTCCGTCATAGTGTGGGAAATTGTAATCTCGTTACATTTTTAACTTCCGCTATAAATATGTTTTGATTTCATTCGGTAGCTATCAAACCCATCTAAATATTTTGTGAAGTAAAGCACGAAATTTTGGAAATTATCACTGAAAAAAATTGATTGAAAAAGAAATGACACATCCGCAAACGAGAAATCGGCACCCAATCGAAAGAGAATTTCAAAAGAACACGCTGCTAATGCAGAGAGGTGTCGTCAGAGCAGAATTAAAAAAAAATTGCAGAAGGGAAACATTATCAGATAAAATGTCATTGGACAATTGTTGGACGAAGCGATTGAAAAATTGATCGTAAACTACATCAGGAGTGTAATATACTTCTATACACCTCAATTTTTGGTTCACTAAAGTGCATATCCCCGACCCCAATTTGAAATTTCATGGATTCACAAGGACTGACACCAGTAGTCTGATACTGTCTACACACAATACATATTTTTAATAACAAGAATTCATTAGGAATATTTTATATAACATAAGATTCTAACTAAACCTTATGCTAAACCATAATTCATTTTATTTTAGTATTGAATAGTGAGCAAGTAACAAACGCATAGACAAACATATTTTTAGATTTGTAGTGTTTGTGTGGATTTTTGCAAATGCTGAATTCCCAGAAAAATCTAATTTTCCTGGTTGTCGGCCACCTCTCCTTTTGCTTGTCCATTTTTCTCACAGTAGGTACACATAAACAGCTCCTCCTAAAACTTAATTTCCAGCTGGCCACGCTGCTCTCTGGCTGTTTTGCATCGCCGGCATTCGCGCGCCGGCCGCCCGCACCGGTAATCCAATTTGGCTAAAACTCACTTGAGTTTTTGTGATCGCAAATGCACACGGCTAAATGCACTCTGTTGTATGATGTTTAATTACGTTTCGTTTTCAAATGTTATTATTTTGAAACAAGATGAGCTTAATTTCAAATTTTATAATAAGTCACAACACCATCGAAATTTTAATTGTTCTTTAAGAACAAATAAATTTGAACCCTATGAATAAACATAGGTTTACGCGATGATATTTACGATACTTGATTTTGTTATGGAATATGCTCGATTTTCCTTTATTCCAATTTTCAGCTTAATAATTAGTGTTATTAAGAAAAGTGTATATTTTTGCTCAGCTATGTATTTTTTCATAAGTCCCTTATTTTTACATTTTTTCTATTTCTTTAATCAATAGTTTATTAATGAATTCAAACTGAACGTCTGTAATAAGAATATTATAGAATGGTATGCTTCAGTGGTGCGACGACACAAGCCGAAACAACAGTGAATATGAATTTTACAAGTAATATTTTGAACAATTAGCTTATAACAGACTTCATTAAACGTGATTTGATGTATTTATATATATATATATATATATATATATATATATATATATATATATATATATATATATATTCGTGAAAAATCTTGCATCAAAACAAAAGATCCTAAATTTTCTCGACTCTGTTAAGAGTTTTTTCCTTTCTGACAAAGACTGGACAGTTGAAGTTATGACACTATATTTTAAGGTTTTTTTTCATAGACTGTACTTAAAATAAACCATATAGTATTTAAAAAAATGTATTGTAAAGTTTTAAAATATATTATTAATTTTATATTCGGATTTATACATTAAAAAAATGCAAAAATAAGGTAATATCAGATTATATTCGTCAATAGAAAAAGTTCTGGCTAAGGACCTTTTCCACCATCTCCTTTTAAATTCACTTTTAACAAAAAGTCAATTTAAAAATTATTTTACGGTCCACGTACTCCTTTTAATGGTTTTCAGCCCTAACAGCTGTTAGTCGAATTTACTACAAAACTGTTGATCCAGTTTGGTGCAGGAAGAAAATCATAAAAAGACTTTGCGGGATACTCGGAATAAGGATTGACCTATTCTACAAAGTAAACAGGTTAAGGGCAGAGATTAACTCATACTATTTTCGTAAATTTAATTGATACTGGAGTGAAAGAAAATGAATTCTGTTTTGAATCTTTGTTTGATATAAGTTTGAAGCATTACGCAGCGAAGTTAAGATTAACGGTGTATGTACCATTTTATCAGTGGATGTGATCAAATGAATTGCAAGAAACTATTTTAGAGTAAGTTTTTCGTAAATTTTAATTATCATAGGTCGGTTCCATTTGCAGTGTTGTAATTAGATGTCTCTATGCTAAAAAGCAAGTATTTATCGTGAAAAAACAATGCTATGGTCAAATTTGCTGCAGCACAAAATCAGCGGGCTTGATAGTGAGATGTCACACTCGCACACAATACAGATGTCAAGTAACAGGTTCCGCAGTTTTGTTAAGTTCAGTAAGCGAGAGTCCCTATGGCTGACTTTCTTTTTCACCGCCCTCCATAAACCCACTCAGACCTCCGTCAACCTACTCTCCCCTCTATCACCGTAATACTTGAGTCATAAAGATATCTTATTCCTACCCAAGAGGCGGCAACGTACTAATGACTCCTCTGGGATTACAAGTGTCCATCGACTGCAGTGACTACTCTATGGTGACTCGCAAGTTCATTTGCCCCTTGAAAATGCTATAAAAAATAGTCTGTAGTCTGTTCACTGTGAACAAGGAGATAGTACGTACCTGCACATAAAAGGAAAATTATAAATGATTACAAAAACCTGGATACGTAGCAAAAGCATACTAAAATCACGAAAATAAAGTTGAAAATTGTACTCACTATTTTATTATACACAATATTGGAAAGGTCAAGCACAACATACAACGGCGCGCTGTGGAGTCACATTTGTTTTAAAAGTGTTATATACGCGTCACGTAAGCGAAGTTTTATTTTGTTCTTTATTGTTTTAAACGTTTTTGGTCCTAAGTAACATATCTGAATAGAGAGGCGTTAATGTTTAAAAACACCATATTAGTTATTGTATGGCTCGCATCAATAGAACGAAAAAGAAAATCCATGACAAAAGGTGACTACGAAAAAGCATCACAAACGTTTTATGAAAGTTGTATAGAAAAAAAATCTGAAACATTTCTCCATCTTAGTGTCATATTACTTATATTATTTGAAAAAGCGCTCAGAGTACTCGTAAATTGAGGGAGATGATGACCTTCCTGACCTGACCTTATAACTTTTGTCAATAATAAACACCTGTCGGTGCCAGTCGACAGTGTTACAAAAAATTTTTCATTGAATATTTCGTTTTAACATTATGTTCGATAGGATTTTAATTATGACAATATCGAGACTAGGAAAATGTTTTTTTGTCTCATTTATAATCATTTAAAGTTTACACTACGGTTAACTGTAATTTTAAATCAATAGGAAAACTCTATGTTTTCAAAAGTTGCTTTTAATAGACATAAATTATAATCCTATATTTTTCACTATAAGGTCTCTAATTTTGTTTAGTTTTTTGACTCTACAATGTGCTCATTCTTTTCACGTTGTAACTTTTAGGTTAGAATCTGGCACTAAATTAATGTACAATAAGAAAAACGAAAACGGTTGCAAATATTTAGCCTTTATTTATAATTTGCTTTTCACCAGTTCAAAGTCCACACTTATCGTTCGTCTCATTATCTCTGCAGTAGCTCTGTACTAATTCTAAATACCCCAAAAAGTATTGAATTCAACTCACCTAAGTCCCAAGACATTTAATTTAGCACTCGTCCTGAAGAACTTAAATTATGCACTAATCACAAAATAAAGCTAAGAGACGCCATTTTTTTTAATATAATATCAAATTATACATGTTAGAGAAACCTCGTTGTCGAAACAAGTACGAAACATTTGTTTCAGTCCATTAAGTCGACTGGTGAAAATACAAAGGAGTTTTCATCAGTTTAAGAATAGGTGAGTCGATCTAAAAGTTCTTACAAAATCAATTACTGACCAAACTAGCAAGTTATTTTCGCATGGTGCAACGTCGTTGTAAAGCGGGTGAGCAAGTATTTCTATTCCTAATTTTCCCAAATTATTAGTTGTTTGTAGGGTGGTATGTGGTGAGGCATTGTCATAATGAAGGAGAATCTTACTTTCTAGGTCGTTTCTCCAGAACTTTTTTCAACACAAGAAGCAAATAATTGTTAGTTCAGTCTGTTTTTATGTCATTATGCAACAAAAACAATTGTTGCATAATGACTTGTCATTCCGAAGAAAAGGCCATCATTTTTTTCCGATACTTCGACTTCGTTTGATTTTAATAGGTAACTCCTCAGAAGGAAACACTCACTGAGTAGGCTGCTTTTGGTTTCGGGATCGTAACAACAAATCCAGCTTTTGTCGCCTGTAACTCTGTCGTAAATAGCATTCGAATCACCACCGGAAATTTTTTGCATCATTTCACGGCACCAATTAACACGACGGAGTTTTTGAGCTTCGGTTAAATTATGAGTTATCCATCGAGTATAAAACTTCCAGACCACTAAATTTTTATGAAATATTTTGTGCACTTGACTCATACCGATGTCTAAGCTTGTCCCGTGCTGCTAGGTCACTTTTTGACGTGACAACGTCTAATAACTCGATATTACGGGCTGCATGCACGAAAAAGTTGACGTCGTTATCCCGTTACGCTCGATGTCCCGTTCCGCAAGCGAGGCTCGAGTAGTCGGCTCAGTTCGTTTCGTACTGCATCTATCTCCCCCTCTACTCGATCAGCCTAGCACAAAAGATACACGTGAACTGTTTTCGTCAAATGTTTATAAAGTGAAGTGAAATGTTATTGTGATTTTCATGTGTGTTTAATGCGACAATAATGGTAAGTAATTCTTGCATTTAAAAATCTCATTGTTCAAGCTTATGTGTTTAACCTTTTCATTAATATTTCTTTTATTTATTTTTTATTTTTTTTATTATTTATTATTTAAAAAGTAGCCTCGGTCGGCGAGAGCAGTAATGATAGGTTATGTTACAATTGACTGAAAAATAATGAAGATTCATATAATTGATAGTATAAACAATTAACTTTTCTCCTTGTGTCGTTCTGTATATTATATTACTGTAATGTTTGACGTTGTCACATCAAACTACCGTCCGTAAACCGGCTTTACAGACAACGAGTTTTTTAATTTAAATATATTTTTTTACAGTTCAAAAAATTTTAAGTGTGACCTACGTACAATTAGGCATGATAAAGTTGCATGTATATGCACATGTATATCTATACATATGTATATAAATCGTACTATGTATTTATTGTGGAATAATCGATTCGTTTGTGCTTTTGTCGGGTCTCCTACAATTCTGCAGAAGGTTCTCTCTAGAATATTAATTTATCGTTAAATGACTAATCGATTATTTTAAGGAACAAATTATTCTAAATATCACGAGGTCAACAAAAATAACACTACACCTTACGTATAATTCAAATATGTCTTTAAGGTGGGTAAATAGGTTTAATAAACAAGAAGCAAGGATTTGGAATAACAAATATTTTTAAAATTTGATTTACATAATACAATATTTAAATTCTTAACACATAGTTATGTTATTAGTAATATTTTTTATATTTAATCCAAGATCAATATGTATTGGATTCTCTCAAATACAATATCTTACGGAAAATGGTAAAAAACTAAGGTTTTTTTTTATCCTTCTCATAAAGTCACAAATTAGTTATACAATCCCGTCGGATTCATCCTTTAACGCTTACGTCGTTAAACGAACGAACTTCCTGATAGTGTAGTACTGCTAATGTCGTTATTAAACAACCTGACATCGGACCATCGAATCACACAAACGAAACGTATAACCCGCTATCAAACTGTCACGACAGACGAAACGGTAATTCGTCCGGCATCATAATGAAATGACTAATCATTCGCTCGTAGCGTGTAATTTGTAGCACAATTTAATCATACGCCGCGTCCGCCGTAGCGGCTCCGGCCGCGCTGAGGGAGGCGTTTACACCGAATGTCTACGTTAATGACGTCATTTGGGCCGCCCGCCCCGCGCCGCCGCCGCCCCCCTTGCGCCCCCGATATTAAAATGACAAACGCGGCCCGCTATCGAGTATGGAAATCTCTCAATTTATTATACGATAGGTCATTATTCTATTAGGTAAACAAAATTCGGGGCCGGGGGTGTAGCGTCGGGTTAATAGAGCCATCTCGTTTATGACGCGTAATGCTGGGGTGGACGAGGGCGTGAGCTGATTTTTTTAATAAATTATAAGTTTTTTTTGCCTATTTATTAGGTTCAATTTTAAAGTTAGAGTATGCTAGTACATTCAATTTCTATTTTTTTCTTCTTCAATTTATGAGAAAAAGGAAAATTTTAAAAATACAATAATTGACAAATGCTGAAAACACTAGGTATATCTTCTACAAAAATAAAGTTCAATAACGAAAAATGGAGAACATTAAAATCGGTGGAAAAAAAAGGAAAATTTAAAAATTCTCCAATATTTTTTCATCTCGTTCTTATAAAACCTTAAGTACACAGATTTTATGTGCACGTCAGAATTAATTAGTGGATAATGTAATTAAATATATAGACGTGTTTTTTAAATAATAAAATTCAGTTTACGTAATCTGAAAAGTATTTTCGATTCGCTTTTAATCGAATAAAAAAAACTTTTCTTGTGCTACTTAAAAAAAATGTTGACAATCTATCAGCTACACAAACTAAGTGTTAATTTACTTCCATAAAATAAATCTTTAATAAAATAATGAGCAAAGGAAATTGCTACAATCGCTATTCGATTTGTAGAACAATTTAAAAACCTTTTTAGTTTTCAAGGAGAACTAACTGGATTTTAATAATTCGCATGTTTAATGAAATATCTCAACACGAAAAATTAATATTAATATCACACCATCACAAAATGTTATCGTAGTTTTAATACAATTATTCATACTACAAATAGGCCAACTATATAGAGTTTGAAAATGTTTGTTATACTCATCGCGCAATGTCAATGTAGCGCTAGAAAATAAAATGTTGTCTTTACAAACAAAATTATAGATCTATGGCGCACTCAGTCGACCTATTAAATGTAGGACAGAATGAGACTTTTATGTCCTTCTCTACCATCAGGAACATGAAGCATTGTATAAGGTTTTTCCTGATCCGCAGGTAAATCTTGAGGAGAAATTCTAATTGGACAATTCATATAAAAGGAAACCCCGTACGGTATCTCTGAAGCTACGAGTCATCAACACCGCACAGAAATCGATTAGGCAGTCATATCTCACTCCAAAAAATTAATAAAACATATATATGAGTATAACAACATTTTCAAGAAGCTAGACATTATATTTCTATGTGCCGTCCATTATAACGTCGCGTGTAAATACAAATATAGTTAAAATCAAAAGTGACCTAGAACAAAAAAAGATTTAAAGAACAAAAACAATAAAATCAACATTATTAATCGTTACAGTATTAGGCGTATTGGCAGAGATGTGTGTAAGGTCATGTCGTTAGAGTTGTAGTTGACTATAGAAACTTAGAAGTTGACCTCAACAGTGCATACAGACGACTCCAAACTAGAGTTTGAAGTCGTCAGGTGGCTTTTCGCACTAACATTTTCTATCAGCAGCAGACAGCGACTTTAACTCATAAACTTTCTCGTAGCAGAATATGTGGCTTACAACAAAATACATAAATATTAAACGGTTATTAATAACTATGTATATGATTATTAAATGAAAACAAAAACTTTTTTTTTTTGGTGTGATTATTCCTAGACAGCAAGAGAAAAAATTCGTGTTGAGTGAATAAAAAAATTATATCCTGAATTCAGATAAAATCAGCTTTTTGAACTGAATCCATTAGCTAAAAGTTGAATGAAAATCGAAAAGAGACAGAAAGTAAAGGAAACGAGGAAATACTGCACCAAAGCAAGTGAACAAAATAATCACAAATGTAACATAAAACTCGGTTGAAATTGCCTGGAAAATAATCGATATAGTTGATAAACAAGATCGAGAGCGGGATGATGGTCGCAGTCGAGGACGCAATTGGAATCAAATTTAAAAGCGGGACCAGACAAGAAACAACTAGCAGGATTGGGATTGAATTTAAAAGCAGGACCAGACAAAGAATAGCTAGCAGAATTGGAATCGAATTTAAAAGCGGGACCAAACGGGGAATAGCTAGAGGGATTGGGATCGAAAGCGGGAAGGAAATAGGAAAATCAGAATAGACTCCGAATTTTAATTTAAATCTAGAACAGGCCGGGACTAGGATAATGGTTGAAAGAGAGATCGCTACACACGAAAATGAAGAAATTCATTTTATGGCCACTGCTGAGCTATAAGCGAAAACTAGCGTATATATTTGATAAATCTTTATTAATAATTTAATTTGATATGCATTGTTGTTTGGAATTTTGGTAAAAAAGTACATTACTTTTCAAATAATATAATGTGAATTTATAATCGAATACTGAATTTTATTAAAAATATTGTTGAATTTAATTTAATAATTTTTAAAATTTACGATTCAGTTTAATACATGACATGTTGTATCCTCAACTTTAAATTGAATACTCAGATAACAATACTTTTTGAAATTTTATTAGAAATGTTGTTTATATAATATTGTTAAACACTAATCAATCATTCTACTATCAACTATACAAGCAAGAAAGACCTATATATCTTGGAATACCTATATTCATAAGTTTTTTTATCATTAAACTATTTTTACTTCGACGAGACCAAGAAGATACATACACGTGGGGATACAATAAATATGCGGCATAGTTAAGTTCTTGATTTCGATTGTATGACGAGTTCTTGACCCTGCAGAGCGACATCAGTTCATTATTCAAAGCGCGTGTTGCCGCGTCGCCCACTCGAGCGGCACGCTCTAGCCGCCGTGTAAGGGTGAGCGGATAGTTAACTCTGACAAACAAGGGGTAAATTACCCCTATTTTTTAAATATTGTGATATATGACCCATAATAACAGCACCGTCAGAGTTTTAACTCGAAATCGCGCCTAAATATGTTTGATCTGGAAAAAGGAACCATGAAGGTTTGTTTGACTTGGATTTTTTAGTATTGAATCGCATGACCTGAGCGCGCGGCCGGCCGTCCGTTTGTTTGCTGAGTCGACGGCTTAGCGTTTTTAACCTCCTATGTTTATGTCAAAATTTTACAAAGCTTTGTGATCGGGTTTTGTGTTCAATTTTATGTCAGAAAGCACAGAAAAATTTTAACTATCAATAAATTGTATTTCCTACTTAATATGCTTATAATAATACAAACTTATTATTGAGAGAATTGTCTAAATACGGTATAATTCAATATTTGAAGCTATACACTTACATGGAAAAAGAATTTTATCCAGATAGCTTTTCTTAAAGAAATAACACTTTTTGTGAGACAAAAAGTAAAATATATATATTAAGTGACTTTTTGGACATTACAGATCAACAAAAATATAAACTAAAATTCGATTTAGGACACACAATGTAGTTAATATTTTATTCTTAAGTATAATTCAAGAGTTATGGAAAATTTTGAATTATGTCAAAATAAGGAAACCAAAAATAAAATCGCAAAACCTGTATACAACGTAATACTTGGGTAATTTATCAAAATTTGTAGTTTTCAATTTCATGTTACTTTTTTACTTTTCCGTAAAGAGAATTGGAATTTTTTTATAAAATTGATAAGTCACTGTTTTGAGTCCGTTTTTCCAAAATCGCGTTTTCATCAAATCTTGACGTTTTAGGGTCCTAGGAATCTATTTCGACCGTTTTCCGCATGATGTCCGTATGTATGTGCGTGTGTGTTGAATTAATTAACCGATCGAAACGCGGTCCCCGGTATTTAAAAGCTACTTAGACGTACTGAAAATATAAACCGATTTATCCAGGTAGATTACGAAAAAGTCTTAAAAACAAATTATTTAGAAAAACATTTTCTTGAAATAACTTTTAGACTGAGTTGTTACAAAATATAATTAATTCTTTTCCCTAAGTAGTTGTATCGACTGCCGTAAACAATATAAAAATTGGCCGATCTGTTTAAATCTCATTAGAGAAAAAAAATTCAAATATAATGTATTTTTTTATATAGGTATTGTGCAGACTACTGTACCGATACATTTCAAAATCTATTCTCTTAAAATACCACGTCTACTGTAGCTAACTACATAAAAACAGTCAATTTTTCAAGAGATATTGTTGGGGAATTTTTTTTCAATAAGTGTTCTTTTAGAATATTTTTTAAACTACTCCACCGATAAAATTCAAAGTCTATTAAAGAGTATTGGTTGGAAATCAATGTCCATCTTTGCAAAATGCATTTAAATGGGTTAGTTTATTGAAGAGATCTTATTAACAAAATGGGTTCTTGATATTCGGTAGTCTGTAACCCTTTTCTGCTTTAAGAACTGCATCAAATGCCGTAAAACAAATCAAAATCGAATGAAGTGTTCGAAAAATATCATAGTCGAAAAATTAAAAAAAAATAAAATCGAACGGAACTTATTACAAAGAACCATATATATTTGAGCTCGAAAATAGTGGGAAATTTCAGGGATGGTCTTTAAGGTCGACTGTCTTCGAAATTCAGCTCGAAAAGATCATAGACAAAAAAACAAACATAGACAATATTTATAACTCAAACAGCTCAATGACGCATCGATTAATACCATAGCGGGAAGTTGTAGGGATGTCCTGCAGGATTAACCGTTTTACAAGTTTTTGGCTTTGATGCTACCCACACTTAGGATGAGACCATAATTTCACTACTATGGTCGTGAATGCTCACACGCGCACCGCTTCAGCGACGTTGTCGTCACAAAAACGTATAAACTTTCATACCGTTTCGATGCAATCGATATTCGTACAACGTAATCCTATCGCTGCTCATATGTTCCGTATGAATATCTTTCAATGTGTTGATACGTCACGCGTCACAGAGGGCAAGTGACCATAGACAAATTCAAATCCAAAAAGGTATTTTTACTTCGTAGGTTATATATGACTCCTGAAACAGGTCATAATATTAACTTTTTTTTGAGGACTCACTACTGCGTTCTTAAAGATCCCTACTGCGAGATGCCATACCTCGCAGAACCTACGTATAAAAGAGAAACATTTTGATATTGTAACGCGTTTTTTCTAAGAAGTGGTCTATACTATAAATACAATGAATTTTACTGATGATATAAGTCATTCATTTCTATTTATAAATTTGCGTTTGCACTTTCGATTGCAAAGAGAATGTTTTGATTGATATCTAATTTCTAGCAGATATATACTTATTTCACTCAAGGTAGGTGTCGGTCCGCGCATAATATATATATATATATTTATTTATTTCTCTCTTTCGCGTTATATCACAACCAAAATCATACAATGTCATCTCGTAATTTGAACGAGATGCGCTTTGTTTAATTTGTTTCTTTAATTTATTTTTTGGTTCACTCTTAATATTTTCTTCGATATTTTATTTCTTTTCTTTATATCGATCTAAGATAAAATTATATTCAAGTAAATCATTCAGGTTTTCTATTAAACAAATTAATTTAAAAAGAAAAATGATTATTGTGTGTGAAGGTCGTTTAAAATATAGTACATTTTTTTATTTGAATACCTAAACCATTTTCAGCCATTTTTGGAAAAATGTTATAATTGTAATAGACGCTTTTTTAATATCAATGTTAAATTATAAAATTTAATGACATGGATAAAATTACTTACTAATAAATTGTAGGTTAAAATTACCAACAATTTTTTTACCCTTATTAAAATATGATAAAGTTAATAATATTTTATTATAAAGTGGTGTTAAAAACTTATTTAAATAGTAATTCTTTTATTGGTATGAACAGAACGTGATATGATAAATCTCTGCCATTACAAGCTTCATTAGAGAAAATTCTAGAATGTAAACGAATCACAAATATCGCCAATTCACGACACGTTTCGAACAAGCATTTAATGAATCACTTTAAGCACACAGGCGAATGTCATTAGGGCGTTAAGAGTGACAGTCGTCAAATTAGCGCGAGTGGGGCAACGTGATATGTCATTCCTTAATTAAACATTATCGCTTGGCGTATGGTAATTCAATTCGCGAGGGAGTCAACTTTAATTTTGTAAATTATTCACTATGTTATAAACATGGGTAAAGGGCGCAAGAAACACAGTGCGCTTATTCATTTTTGACGTATAAAATCTTAGAAATCAGCTTCCCGAATTCCAAGAGTTTCAGTCACGAGTGTGTAACGAAATAACCCTTAGCATTTATGAGAATAAACTTATCTGGCTAAATGACGATTACCGGACAAATCACTGTCTTTTTATGTTACCGGTTTTTATTATGTAACATCTACGAGATTCGCCATAATGTGATAAATAGAATGAAGGATTACGAACGGCTCTACCCGCTCAGAAACTGAAGTTTTATGAAAGTTTATCTGTGCTGTCCAGCCCCACCGTCTGATAACGTAGAGTTGATGTGACAACAATAACAGTGACGTTGCCAACTCAAGCTTTTACGACTTGAACTTTTAGTTGGTTATGATGTGAATGCAGCTACGAGTTTTGCGACAACGATTGACAGTGACAAATTGATCGATTGTTCAAAGTTGTCGGGTTATAGAAAATGTCGAATCAGATTGTTAGAATAGACGGCCTTGTTTTGTATTTGTTTTAACAATAAATATTTTTTCCGTACGCGGCAATCAATTATTAAAAAGAAATACATGCAGATGAACATATAACCTCCTTCTTTTTTTTTGATGTCGGTTAAAAATGAGCAGTAAACGTTGGTGTACGGTGATACAGGGCATCACTTACATCAGGCCACGATTAAAGCTGTGCTATTAATAAACTTATGATCTGCACGATTTAGTGTAACTAATCGAGCGGCACACTTGAGGATAATATTTCTTTTTTTGTGTGATGTGTCAGAACCAACATATTTATTAATATGTATTTTATATATATATATATATTATTTATACCCTTAGCGACTGTCAAATTAATAGTAACATCATTGCATATTATATTATACAACAGTTTTAAATTGTTTCTTGGACGTTTAAAACACTTATAATACATTAACACGATGAAATAGTCTTCGAGAAGACAAGTATATCAATGAACCCGATTTTTCGATTTATTTTGAAATTATTTTATATGACAAATCCTATTGCACTAGCAAATACCCAGTAGACTAACTATGACTATTATCATCTATTAAACACCATGACTAAGACGTGCTAACACTTACTATACTACTATAATTAGTAGTATAGTAAGTGTTTGCACGTCGCTGTTCCCCTCGGAATTTTCGATGACAAGAGAAAACAAAGTACGCCACACAAACATCGTCGCATCGGCCGGCCCGTCAAGTACGATATTTCTAAAATGACTGTTGTCTATTAACTCCTTGTGTGTTTATAAATCTTTCTCATTAATGACGTATCAGACGCACAGAAACATGACGTGAACAGCGACACGCGCTGTTAACCTGCTGTACAAACAAAATGAAAAAGGTGATTCTTTAGAGATGTTTGAGACGAAACAATATTATTGGTTTTTAAGATCTGCTGGATGCACCTATAATGTAGTCATATTAAACGTCTTTTAAAATGTTATTATCATTTTAAAATTTTGTTATTACTTAAATATTTGGAATGTGGTGATTACTTAAAAATTAGGTTTATTATTAACTATATTGAATATAAGTGTAAGTTATGTGAACAGACAACACAAACCTGCCTGATAAGACTATAAATCATTTATAGGTTTTCAAGGGTATTATACTATTCTACAATTTTTTTACTTAAAACTGTCTCTTAACATTAAGTTCCTCATACTAGCCAAATGTACTTCGGTAGCTGCTAGTAACAGTTGTCGCAGCGTTTGTAACAATGCACATGAGGTATACACTGAATGTTTTTCGTAACTCATAAATAAAGCAATTTACATGTAAATTAATATATTTACTGCTTTTTAAAGATTTTTTACTGTTTCATACGTTTTTTTTATTTGTTGAAATCATTTTTGAAAACATGAGGACCGTTGAGCATGCTTTGCGTGTGCTGTTTAAAAGCTATCACGAGATCTTCTGGCCCCGTAAATGTCAAACTTCTCATAAAATCTTTGATTTTTGGGAGAATAAAGAAATTATGCTGTTATATCTGGACTAAATGCGGGATGGGTCACGAGCTTTAGCTTTTTAGAAATCAAAAATGACATCGTCTTATTCGCGGTTTGCGGCGGAGCATTGTCATAGTGCAGTAGGATGCGACTTCTTGATCGTTATTCTTTGACTTTTTTAAGACACTGGGTAAACAAATGGTGGTGTACCACTCAGTATTAACTGTCTTTTGTTCTTCAAGTAGAATCATGCAGACAGGACCCATCTTAGAGAAAAAAAACACAATATATTTTTTGCCTACACTTTTCGCCTGCCTCAATTTTGTTGTTTTGCTGTCGCCTTCGAACACCCATACAGATGACTGTTGCTTTCTTTCCGGCGTGTAACAATATATCCATGTTTCATCTCCTGTCACAAAGTTATACATGACATTTGAACGTCCGTGATCGTACTTTAAATTGTGTAAAAATTGATTGGTGTAATATTTTTTTACACTAATCAATCAATCCCTCCTAAAAGCATTTTGAAGACGAGTAGTACAGTCTTATGGAGACAGTAAACTTTTAAAGTCATAAAAAGTCGTCGCTCTAAAATCTTTTCACGTTAATTCAATTTTCACTACCGACGACCACTTATATGCTCAGTGCTGACGACGAACTTCAAACGTGTGTTAAAAAAAATGTGTGTCAGCTCCGACGCACGACTGGAGTTTGCTCCTTAAGTACGATTGTCTAAACATACGCAAATAGAGTTTATTTAACTGAAAAATTTCGTTTTGACTAAAAATTTAAGAAAACCACGTGTTCGTTTGATATTCCAGCAATATTATCTACACCACTTTCTTCCATAGTTTATATAATTGCACTTCACCAAATATAATAATAATGCATATAAAAATTCACGATAATAATAGTAATAAAGGAAATGTTAATAATAAATATTTACATTGTAAAAGAACACTTTAAAACACAAACAAAACAGTGGTGACGATATGTATTAGAATTGTATAACTGATACACTATATATATATATCGTTTGTAAATGTTGAACAGTATACTTTTATAGTATATATAGGTATACACACAATATATGCGTCAGCTGCCTCGCTGCGTTGGCTACACACAAGTATACAAGTACACACAAGGACGCGATTGAAAAGTGAAAGGTGCGCCAATAAGTTGCGCACCAAAAACGTAACGCGGATTCATCAGTAGATTTCACTCCTCAAATTTTTCTCATACCGGGCGACTTATATGAAAATCGATTCTTAAGGAGTAAACTCCAAAAAATTTACACGCATATATTTTTTTTAAATATTACATTCTAAATTCAAACGTTTATGGACGGCCAGGAGTGCCGAACTTTCGGTGTGCTCTAAGTACGTGACTCACGGCATGAAGCACGGTTTGCATGCGAACTCGTAACACATTCAACTGCCGAGAAGTAAGGCACGAAAACAGCGGCACCGTTAATTTAGAAAAAGCGTCATCATTACCGTTTACTTCGCCTTCGATAAGTCCACGGCTACATCGCTCTCTAAGACAAACAAACACAGCTCTAAGCGTACACGTTCTGACTACATTTGCTTAGCTGGTGCGCTTGATGAGCAACGCAATAATAATTTGTGGTTAATGTGTAAATAATTTATGCACAAACCAAAAATGTTAATTAAATTTCGGAAACTCGTAAAACATTTTAATATATTTCACATTGTTTTAATAGAAAATATAATATTTTTCCACCTAATTTCCACCTAAAATTACTTAAGCAGAAAAATTTGTAAGAACTACGCTTCTGTCGGGCGTTCGCCGTTCTTCTTTTCAATTTCACTCTAATTCGATGTAAGTTGCCAATTCATACGTCAGTACGCCCGTGCGCAGTATTCGAAACTTGTACTTTCCGACTTGAACCAAGTCCATTGATCGTGCAGCCAATACTTCTGTACACATACATACATAAATATGTTTCCGTCAATAACTACGACCGTATTCAATCGCTAGCAAGTTTTTATATGATGGTTTTCAACACCTTCTGTTAATTTTATATTATTATGGAGGCGATCCTTCGAAAAAGGTCAACGGAGCGTTTTATGCATTGTTTTGATGAGCGCTATCCTTTATTTCATCAATACAAAATCAAGCCGCCATTTCTCCGGCCCGGCCGAGCTTAATTGATTTAACAAGCTACTAACGTCCGCGCACGCATGAAAACGTCGTCGCAGATCATTTTTTTACGACTGCCACAGTAAAAACCGGCGGAACCCAATCAACTAGTAATAAAAAAACGGTATAAAGCCGGTCATTAACGGGGGCGCTCGTTGGATCTAATAAAACGCCTCTAAAATTAATTATCAATCTTCGTAATTTTTTTTTTAGTGAAACACTGGGAAAGCACGGCCGACCCGTATGCGCAGCGATCGTGGTGTTACAGACGAAACAATAAAAAATCGTGGGGCACAGCGAGCTGTTGATTGAGAAAGATGGCTCTCTCTGCGTGCGCGAGCGGCGACGAAATGGATGCGGTGAGATTACGAACGTCTTTTACACGCGACGCCGCTCAGGATTCGCCTTAAAAATATAGACGAATGCAATAAAATTGAAGTGTCTCGCTTCGAAGTGCGAGGATGATACGAGAAAAACAGAATTAAAATGAAAAAAAAATCTAAAAGGTTTAATGGTAGAGAAAACCAAAAATCTAGTTATAGGTGTAATATATTTGACATTTCAAAATCGGATAGTTCACCGGCACTGGAAGTTGTACATTTTTTTGTAGACTAGAAAACCAAAAATCTAGTGATAGGTGTAATATATTTGACATTTTAAAATCGGATAGTTCACCGGCACTGGAAGTTGTACATTTTTGTAGACTAGAAAACCAAAAATCTAGTGATAGGTGTAATATATTTGACATTTTAAAATCGGATAGTTCACCGGCACTGAAGTTGTACATTTTTTGTAGACTAGAAACCAAAAATCTAGTGATAGGTGTAATATATTTGACATTTTAAAATCGGATAGTTCACCGGCACTGGAAGTTGTACATTTTTTGTAGACTAGAAAACCAAAAATCTAGTGATAGGTGTAATATATTTGACATTTTAAAATCGGATAGTTCACCGGCACTGGAAATTGCATAATTTTTTGTAGACTAGATACGGCGACTGCTATGAAGGCCACGGCTATTGTCAAGAAAAGTGAAATCAAATTTAAAGTCGGTTAAAAGATTAGAAAACTGTAACCCCTCAAATATTTTTTTTTCTATGTGTTTCTTGCGCTACCAATGTTAACATTGTACTTTATTTAGTTGTTAAACAATAACACTTCAGTTCGTTAGTGTTTTATATCTCTATCTATTATGTCTATACCTATAATTATATCCGCCCATAGATTGTACGTTTCACCCTCTGGTAACTACAGGGCAAACTAGGCACAGGGATTCTGTAACATTAAATATTATCCTGGTGAATACAAAAAGCAAGTTTGTTATTTACTTTCTACATATATGGGATAAGCGAGCTATATACATATAATTGTACGTTTCAGAATGAAATAATATATCAATTTTTACTGATTGTGACGTCCTTTTAGTGCGCTCTCCGAGGCAATGTTGTTTTTTCTTTAGTATAAAAATCAACAGTTAATTCATCCGTGGATATAATTGGAAAGGGAAAACCACTCTGTCACCACCTCTAAGATAGTTTTACACTGAAGTAAGTTTAAGAAGGAAAATAGTTTTTATGTTTATTCAACGGTCGAATGCTGTATAAACGATCACACCGCAAGTTGTAAAAGTCGTCCAATGTAAAGATCCCTGAAACCGATCGCCTAGTGAGTCACTCATTAGACGCAAACTGAGCTTTAATCAGTGGAATAACGTGTAATTATTTCGGAGCGGTCGAAACCGACTTTGTCGCTGTGAAACTTTCGTCTATTTGACCGCTTCCGTGTGAGTTCAATTAGTTCATCCGTCTCCCTCTTCACGTCGAAAATCCGTTTGCTGAAGAGGGACAAAAAATGTTGAAGCATTCGGATTTATTTCATCACACAATATTAATTAGTAAATGTGGTACGATTGCGACCCAAAATCTGAGATCAAAATAGTCTAAAGATTTGTTTTGAGAATGTCTCTTTAAGTTTGTGTTTTAGAATATTGTTGGCTATTGTTATAAACACATATCTTTTCCCTTTTTCATTTTCATTTCTCACGAATGTAGGCAGAGACTACAGACTTCCATATGGTACGATTTTTGTACATTTCTCTTGCTTCAATGACATCCATCAATCTTTTCATGTAATTTCGTCGGTTTCTGGTCCATAGAGTTTGGCCCTTTTTTAATATGTCACCAATTTGGTCCGCATCGGTTTTCTAGAGGAACCGTTGCCGACCTCTCCATCACACACATTCGTTTTATAAATTTGTTTTGTTAGTCTATTCATCATTTTCAGATGACCGTACCTTGCTTTTCACATCTTCTTTGAAACTACACCGATCACCGAAATCGCTGATTTAGTATACTATCTATACTTAGTATAGATTTCATGCAATACGTGAATGATTATGTTATAATAACGACTTGTCATATTATAATAATTTATAATTTAAATTATTGTAAATCTTATTTGCTTTATCTATAGCTTAGGCCTTTTTTTAATAAATAAAAGAAAAGCTATTGAACGACAATATGTACTCCCGTTTCTATTATTTCGAATTGATTCAAAATTGTGTGTATAACAACCAATGCAATATCACATTGTTTTTGTTAATTCAGTTTTTGTTGGAAACGATTTAGGATATGAATTTATTACGTTACTTACACGTTTTAAGGTTTTATAAGTTCCGACATAAAATGTGACATATTAATTTAGTCACGTTCACTAGCAGCTTGGATTTGCGATTCGAAAGAATAGACGAATGATTGAATAAGGGTTAAAAAGATTGTGGCTTCTATAGTCCACGAATTCACTGAATCTACAACCGGTCAAGCAGACCAGAACACGGACTTAAATCGAGATAGTTAAAACACATATATTAAAGCTAGCAAACGCAATGAAGTGAAAGCATAAATATAAAATTAAATACTTTAATACGAAAAATATTCACAATCTGCTCCATATCAAAGTTCCATGACCTTATTAAAGACTGATGTAGCTAAGAGCTAGTTTAAATAAATTACTTTGATTAACACAATCCGGTGTAAATGCAATACAAACATTATAATAGAGCGGTCTAGCCCGCATGTCATTACCGAAGATATACGTGTTGTGCGCGTCAAATTACTTATTAACTTGATAGTTAATGAAGCAATTGCGACTCATGCGCATGTACAGACACAATTCATAGATAAATCATATTTTCACATAATAGGAACGTTCTGATCAAAATGTAGCTCGAATACCTTTGATAAAATTTTGTGGTACTCTTTGAAGAAATTTTACTGTATTTCTATTGTGGCTTTTTTTTTTATCTAAGCCACGAAAGACGCAATAATTTACTCATGTGAGGAATTGACAATAAGGCCAATAAAACAAAATGGTCTTTGTTTAGGCACAAAAATGATTAGACAATTCAATGATGATGTATTATTTTCCTTTGATGATCGGAAACGATAGAACAATATTTAATATTGATTTGTTTTAACATTTAAAAGCTTTATCCATACTAAGATGAGAATGTGCGTCTGTCTGTTTAGTCGGCTTTTACGCCCAAACTGCTTCTCCGGTTTTCGTGAAATTTAATTATTTATAATTTGACAAAATGAGACAGACATAAGTTATTCTTTTGTTTAACTGTCTGTTTGTTCGTTTATGTTTTTTCATAGTTCAACATTTTTTTTTATTTTAACAGGATTGGGAGAACAGCGATGAGGAAGGGTCAAAGGGGCAGGAAGGGACGGGAGAAAGATATGATGTGAAATATAGTAAATATTTAAAACGAACTATAGGATTTTCACACTACTTCTGTAAGTACTGTATATTAATGGCATGATTATGTAAAATGTGATGTTTTGTAAAGATGTTTGGTTGTCTGTAATTCAATTATTCACATGCTGCTAAACGGAATTAGATGAAATTTAGTAGAGATAAAAATATCTGAATTATACGTACGAGTTTTTATCTCCGTTAAGGCGTTTTGTGCAATAATGTACAAAACCAAAATCGGTAACGAAAGGTAAAATTTACAAACGATAACAATAGCGTTTGGAAGAAAGGATGTACTACTGGAATAAGGAACAAAACCTAATCGGAACTAATGATGAAATGTGAAGTTAAATTAAAAATAGGGTCGGAATCAATATTAATAATATCAAAATAACTGAATATAAAAAAAAATGTGGCTTAATTCTATGTCCACGCAGCCGAAGCTGCGGACTAAAGCTAGTAAATCTACAAAATTATATTCTATTACTTATAACATATAATACAATGTGAATATATTGTTGACTGTTTTAGCAAATCAGGTATGTTCTTATGCAAAGCCTCATAACTTCCATTAATGTAATATTTATTACAAAAAAAATCCAGTCATATCTACGAAAAAAAAATGTAATTAAGACTTCCTAAGAATAATCAATGGAAGGGCTAGAGCAATCTGATCTAAATCGTATGAATTCGTCATTTACGATGCTCCGGCGCTTCGCTCTAATCTCTAAAACAATCGGGGCGAGACGGTTAATCTCATAATAAGCGATTATTAATTAACATCAGTGCTCCGACGTTGCTTCATCAGCAGTTGGGGAATCATTGGAGAAACCGTTGAACGATATTAAATCTTGTGCCTAACGAACAAGGTTTAAATTGATCATTTCATCGAAATAACCATCGCGTGACGTCGCATGCGGGCACCCGCGCCTGCGCAAAGCCAACAGCTATCGTCCGATCTCCTGTCAGCCGTGAATTGGTAAAAAAGACCCTGATAGGTAGTAAACTTTTTTAAGTTTCCGTGATGCCAGTTAGTTAGCGGTCGTAACGGAATTATTTAAAGATTGCTCATTTTATGAATGCGGGTCATTGGTTGCGTGAACAGTCGCTTGATCATTTAATGGCGATGTGAGAGTTGGATTTACGATGCTGTCTTTTTGTTAATAAATAAACGACTGGAAAGTTATGTTAAATTTAGGCTTGTAATTTTTCCTTATATACAATTTTGTTCTGACGTCCTTAAAAAATAAATATCCGTTCTCGCAATGCCTTTGTTCACTCTTCAAACTCACAAATATTTTAATTAATTGATTGTCTAATTTAATGAATATTTTTTATCTAATTTGATACAAAGGGAAATTAAGTTTTTGTAGGCCAACTATGCATCCGCAAAGGCCAAGAATTACTCTACTAACCTACTCTATTAACTCATATCGCCGGTCTAACACCATTAGGCGATAAACAACTCACAGGTCCCCTAGGTGGCTTGTTCCCGCGTTCGCTTATAGGTGAGTAAGTGTCAATATCCTGTAGCCTCGCGCGTTTCAAACAAATAAGAAAAAGCCGCTTCGAGTCGAGCCAACGTAATTAGCACGGATATGCTGCGAGTAACGAGATATTTTTCAAATTTTTTTTTAAGTATTCTTTTTAATTTAATATCCATTCTAAAGCCCAAGTAAAATTTTCATCACATACAATTCCTGAATAAAAGTAGTGCACGCGCATTCAAATAAAATGTATCCCATTCAATTTAATTGTTACGATTCAATCGAAACACAGAGGCCATCCTCTATAAACACTTGTTACTCCGCCGGCCCCCGGGCCACGGGGGCAGTACAAATTACAGGGCGGCGGCGCGGCGGCGCCCAACCCTATCTATCGTTCGATTCGGCAATATCAATAGCGTTTAACCCTAAACATAATCGAAACAACCTCGGGGACGTCGGGCCGGCTGTTTTGAGCGCGGCGTAAAATTGCCAAGTATTTCTTTTTTTGCGCTCGCCCCTTTGTCACCGGCTCAAAAAACGAGGGGCCTCGCGCGCCCCGGGCGTCGTTTAAGGGTTAAATTCTGACTGCGGTCGTTTTGTATAAGACTGTTCTGCGGCGCGTTTTAGATTATTAATTTCTTGATAATCCTTAAATTATTTGAATGAGCAAAATAAACAAAATATTTACATTAACGAAACGAATAAATTAATGTAATTCTGTTATAGAAAGTTTAATAGAAATTTTGTTTCTAAAAAGGCATATTTGATTTTAAACATTGATTCATTTGAAACAATTTATTGTCGCATAGAAAGTAGAAAAACTTCGTACATGTATTAAAATACAAGGACTTCAGAATGATATTCGGCGTAAACTATTTAATTTTAAGGTTTACTCAATAACTTCCTCAATCGTAACAACTAGCAGTTTTCTAGTACGCAAGTACGACAGTACGCCGGTACCCTTCCAGCTGCGTTTCGGTCCACTGCGCGCGTGTGTCCTCTAAACGCTCCTGTAATTGATAAGTAAAAGGAAAAGAAGCACACCGCCTCATACATATTTATGAGGGTAAAATTGCTACCGAACCCTGCGAACCGGAGCACTTGCGCGTCCTTTCAACTTTTCATTACTGCGGGAAGGCTCCTTGTGATTGGTGCTTTGATCTCCGTCAAAGATTTTCAGTAGTTTAGATGATTTTTTTTTCGTGATGTTTATACCGACGAACTCGAGGATAACTAATAATAACAAAAAAAAAACCATGGTGTTTTTTACAAATGAAACTTTATTTCTAGTTACGATATATATGGTAAAAACTCGTTTAGGATAAATGACATTATAGTGGTTCCCTATCTATGTGTGTGTTAAATTAAATCATATCTGATGAATATACTTTCTGTTCAGATTGCTCTTTGTTGTTTTAAAGTGCGATTTGCAGATTATTGACACAGCATTCCTAGTCACCTAGGTCTAAGGCTAGCTACTGAACAGCCTGTCGATTTTATACATAACCTAGATGTTATTAGATCTGTCCGACGTAATTAGAGGTAGATAATTTGTAAATATAAAATAAAACTAGTTACTAAAAATAATTCACTTATATTCTACTCTAATTCATTTCATTTCATTTCCAGATACCTTTCAAGGTGTTCTGAATGAACAATGCATACAATATTACACAATTGTAACTTAATTTAGTGCCAAATTGTGTTAATGTATATACATATAAGCGAAACACCACTGACTGACTGATTCATTATAAGATCTCCGTAACTATAGGTCCGACTGACTCGAACTTTAGCATACTTCCTCTTTTTGGGCTGCGGACGCTTACTGAGAACGGATTTAAGGAAATCCTACGCAAAAAAAAATTGTCTATGCAGGCGGAACCACAGGCAAAAGCTAGTCATTATATACATAACAAAAAGTATATTTGTTTATGTTACTTTTTTTTATAGATTTTGTTCTGGAATTTTCGGCCATCGAAATAATACTTGTTGATATTATCATGTTATCAATAATGTGAAATTGTAATTCAAAAAATATAGTCTTTTGAGAAAAATGATCCTTGATCAGAAAAAACGATATAAATATCGTTTTAGATTTAGATCTATGTTTTTTTATACATTAGTAGATCAAATTTAAAGTAGGTATATGTAGACGTATGTCTTACTGAATCAGTACTTTATTCTATTCCAGATTATTGACGCCACCATATTTTCTAGGTACCATTACAATTAAATCGAAACATCAAAACGATTCATTTGGATTAAATTAAAAAGCCTTGTCCCATTTTAAAATACCTTACAATAAACTATTACTATTAGTTTTTTTTTTATAAATTCACAAAATGACATACAGTTGCGTTTTAATCCTTATAGCTACCTTTCTAGGCTTAGGTCACATTTTGAGCTTAAATAATTTCATGCATTTTACAATAATAACCATAAAGGTTCTATCTATCTAATACGACTCATATTACAATATTCTCTTTACGAATGACGTGGTTCTTTTTCAAGCTTCACAGTGAAAACCCTAGCAGCAGCGCCTTTTGCGAACACTCGACGACATAACTCCGGCAGCGCCTGGCGGACGTTACTGCCTGAACGGCGGGGTAATGTGTTTCATAACAACAGTTAATAAATAAGACGCTTGTAATCCTGCGGCGGCGCCGCCTCGTAATGTGCGCGCGACGCTCACGCGCGTTTTCCGATGGGTTTAGCGGAATATTGTTTGTGAACGACCGCTACGGATGCGGCCGCTTTCGCTGTCTTTCTTTGTTACGGCATTCGAACACTGTAAATGTTGCAAAATAAGACGAAATTCCTTGAAAATAATCCCTATTTTTTTTCTCCGAACGATGCGGCAGAAGTAATCCCGTCGCTGTGCTGTGTAATATTATGCAAAATTATATGCTGTAGCCATTTCTTGATCAAAACGTTCCATTTATTCGAAAGAATACTATCATTTTTTACCAAAAATAATTCTTCTGTTCTTGAATTGATATAATGTCATCAAATACTTATAAAAATTTTACAAATATTGTACTTATAGAAGAAGTATTTATACGTATTGACTAGATATATATTGAATAATAAAATACCTACAATTCTATTTATAATAGATATTGATGATACATAATCTCTACATTTATTTAATGTTTGAATATATTTTGTTGAACTTACACTGAATTGTTCAATCTTATGTAGTACTATAGACATGATACAATAATCCGACAGCATTCAAATTAAATTAGTAGAGTTAGCTTGAAACCTCAATAAGAAGTACACATTCGTTCTATACTCATTCCAACTTTTAGGTAATTTTGCGTCTGCGTTTCCAACAAAGCTTCAGGAAATTACAGATTCTTGGACGGATGTGATATACCTTAAACTTAGGTAACGCTATCAAAAAGTATTAAAATAGGCTGTTTTGCATCTTTTCGTATTTAAATATAATTTTAGATCGAAAAGAATTACCCTCAAGTTTTTATTCGCAACTGAGAGATTTTTTTGCAAAAGTAAAGATTTTATAATTGCCGTTATTGGTAATTTTATATTTCTAAAAGTACAGTTTGAGAATATTCGCCTTTTAATTATTACACCAGTTGCGTAATATCGAAATGCAATAACAACACAACCGTTTTAATAATTGCAGGAATTAGTAATCTGAATTATATTTTCAATGTAGTAGTATAATGTACAAAGTTATGTAAAAATTAGTATTCTTATTTGTAATATCAAGAGAAGATATTATTTAATTCCAAATGTTAACTACTTGCTTTTATTCATATAAATCGTGGTAATTAATATTTAACGCTTTTTGTAATTATAAGAAACTTGTGTCAATAAACAAAAACGTTTTTGTAATATCAGCGAAAGACATTACTAATTCCTAGTTCTATTGCCTTTCCTAATTGATCACTGTCGATTTCAAATATTAGTGAGTTTTGTAATTTCCAAAGGTGCTTACGTAAAAATTAGTAGTATCTCTTTTAAATTTATATAAAATTATTATTTACTAGTATTCAATTTCTTTATATCGAGTTATCTCGTAGCGCAAACTCAGTTCATTTCTGACAGGCATGGCCAAAATGTGTTCATTGTGCGTATTAACAACCTAAACTAGTTCATTGTTTGGGTATGTTGTACCCTTAAATACTTAGAATCGACCGCAGAAGAAATTGTCTGTTTGTGCCCTTCGCGCACACTTTCTTCTGTAATGCTAATATTCCTGTTATTGTGTTTACAAATACTGAGATAATGTACTTATTCTTCTTAGCACTATATCGTTTTTTTTTTTTTTTAACAGGTTTCCTAACACAATATTCATTAATTTTTTTATATTTTAATCGTATATCTGCAATCAGTCGCTAGACTATGAGCAGGTGAGTTGAATGGAAGTGATGTTTAGCGATATAGGACCACTGCCCTAGCTCCCTTTATTCAGTTAGCACGTCGGCTCTTTTAAGTCTTTTAAATGGATATGGCTGTAAGAGCAAATTAGATAAGGGTTTGGATGTGTTGCCAGTCGGTTTTATAGTTAGTTGAGTACCGTTTCGCCTCTACCAAAACTGTTGGGATTTCCAGATAATCGTGTATTTCTGAGTTGCGTGCATACCAGGGTGCTGACGATAAGGTCCTCAGTATATTGTTCTGAGCTCTCTGAAGGCACACAATGTTGGATTTACTGGCAGATGACCACAGTTGTATCCCATATGTCCATATTGGTTTGATTATGGAACAATATACCCGTAGTTTGTTGGAAAGAGATAGTGCGGACTGTCTTCCGAGGAGCCAGAGGAGGTTTTTGAAACGAAAATTAATTTCATTGCGCTTATTTTTTATATGATCCTTCCATGTCATTCTTCTGTCCAGGTAGAACCCCAAGTATTTGACACAGGTCGATTGTGGAAGTTTGTCGCGGCCTAAGTTGACTGAGGGGCAAGTTTCAAGTCTAAGCGCAAACGTGATATGATGCGATTTTGGGGCGCTAGCTTTAATGCGCCATTTGGTTAACCAGTCATGGGTGATGTTGAGTTGACTCTGCAGCAAAGTGCTGGCCTGCTTCGGGTCGCGGCTGCATGCGAGAAAGGCCGCATCGTCAGCGAAAGTTGCCACGGCTACTTTGGGAGACTGGGGCAGGTCGCTGGTAAAAATATTATAGAGGACTGGGCCAAGCACAGAACCCTGGGGTACCCCCGCTAGACAGGTGTAGAGAGAGGATCTTGCATCACGCAGCTTGACCTGGAATGTTCTATCGCAGAGATAAGAGCTCATTAAGAGGTAATAGGAGTGAGGAAGGATTTTCTTAATTTTGCACAGCAGTCCCCTATGCCATACACGATCGAACGCTTGTTGGACGTCCAGAAAAGCAGCAGAGCAGTATTCTTTTTGTTCGAGGCATTGCC
The DNA here is from genome assembly GCA_005406025.1 of Eumeta japonica. Classification (NCBI taxonomy): domain Eukaryota; kingdom Metazoa; phylum Arthropoda; class Insecta; order Lepidoptera; family Psychidae; genus Eumeta; species Eumeta japonica. The sequence goes on from BGZK01000324.1 coordinate 477,718, forward strand.
TTATAGTGCTATAGACACGGTGGACTTGCTCTATGGTAGAGTGATGTTTTCGGAACCCATATTGGTGGTCTGGTATTACGTAGTTTATTTCTAGACACGGTGACAATCGTTCCAAGACAATCCTTTCCCACAACTTTGACAGTACCGGCGTTAGGCTGATGGGACGGTATGATGAGGCTTCATTGGGTGGCTTACCAGGCTTATGAATCATAACAATTTGAGATGTCTTCCAAAGTGTCGGTACGTGAGAGGTTCTAAATGTGGCGTTAAAAGGATAGTTAAGAAAACTAAACACTTCCTAGGAAGCTCTTTCAGTAGTCTTGGTGTAATTAAGTCAAATCCTGGAGATTTATTTGGGTTCATTTTGGATATTATTTTAGTCAGTTCTTTTGGAGGTATGGCGCAGTGGTAGACACATCTGCAGGTCTTGTTTCAGTATTGCCTCTATTTCAGGGTCTTCTGGGGTATCTGCGTCATTGGGTTTAAAGACACTAGAAAGATGAATGGCAAAGGCCTCAGATTTTTCTTGATCCGTTCGGGCCCACGTGCTTCCAGATCTAATGGGTGGGGAACACTGTTGAGGCTGCGGTAAGCTTTTTGTAGCCTTCCAAAGGTTGTAGGCTCCATGTCCATTGGGAGACATCTTCTCCAGCCTTTTCTTGATCATGTCATTGGTAGTTTCTGCAAGGAGATTCTTTAGTTCTTTAATAGCACGGTTTAACTTTGTTTTGTCTGAGGCCCTATGGGATAACTGCCAAACTCTACGAAGACGACGTTTTTCAGCAACTTTTTTCTTGACCACAAGAGGTGTCGGAACACTATAAGATGATGCCTTTAGCTCAGGGGTGCTAGTCCAAGCAGCTACCTGGATTAAGTTGGTGATGTATAGGCTTGCATTGTCCACTTCTTCATTAGTCTTAAGAGATAGTTTGAGGTCAATGTTTGATTCCAGGTATTCACGAAAACAATCCCAGTCCGTTTTGGAGTTATGGAGATAGTCGGTGCCAGAATCATGGGGTATAGCTATTGGGCTAAGTATCAGTATAACTGGTGTGTGGTCAGAGGAACCATCTAAGCTTGACTTGATAAGAGTATTCTGTAAGCAGATGTTTTTGTGATAAAAAGTCTAGTAGATCAGGAGTTTTATTGCTATCCGTAGGCCAGTATGTGGCTCTCCGGTTGACATAGATCTGAGGTGATTAGCATCAATACTCTTCTTAAGTTCCTACCCCTGGTTACCGTTATTCTTGATCCCCAGTGAGAATGCTTCGCGTTCCAGTCACCTCCAGCGATGAATCTGTTGCCCAGAGTCTTGAAGAAGTCAGAAAACATTTCCTCTTTATGGTATGACGCGGCGGGCAGTATATTGCCGAAAGGTTCAGAAATCCTGATCGATCTTCAACTCTAATGGAGGTAGCTTGGAGATAGGGCTGCAAATGGGTCTAGGAGACAGTGCTTTACACTATTCTTGATGATTATTGCAGCTCCAGCATGGGCGCCTCCATCAGGGTGAGGCGTGAGATAAACGGAATATCCCGGCACGTTTATCCGGCTCCTTGATGTAGTATGCGATTCTGAGATGAGGCAAACGTCAATCATGTTAGATTTCATGAAAACTTCGAGTTCGTTTTGTTGGGAGCAAGACCATTTATGTTCCACGGCTACGTGCAAGGAAGTCATTATTTAAGTTTGGAGATAAGGGTAGAAATAACGCCCACTAGGGAGCCTATTTGTTGAATTAAGATATCCATTTTCTCACTTTGTTTGAGCAGCATATCTTCCAATTTACTATTGGATTGTTGACTTGGTTGGGAGTTTTTCCAGAGGTGGCGTCGGCATATGATCTACTATGAGTGTTATTTCCATTACCAGTTGATTCGTTGCCCACAGTCGGATTACTCGGTGGAGTTTGGTTACTTTGGGCAGGTTGTTTTGCCCTAGGCATGGTGGTTTTGTGTCTTCGAGCTAGAATCTCTTTGTATATTTCACAGCCTTTATAGTTTGCTGGATGGTCACACGAGCAGAGAGCATTTAGCCGGTGTAGTTCTATCTTTCTTTTTGCACTCAGAACTTTTATGACCTTCACCGCATTTAACACACCTATATGGTCTCATGCAGTTGTTCTTTGAGTGACCGTACTGTTGACAACGTTGGCATTGGACAATAGTTTTGATTTTCTGGGGTCTTCTATCTTTACCTTTGGTTAAATATATATTTGATGCTTTGACCGCAGGATTATTAATACTGGGCTCAATGTTGACAAAAAGGTGGAAGTGGGTTTCTTGTCTGGTCCATAGCGCGCATTGATTATTTCTCCTTTGACTCTATTGTTGGTGGCTTCAATTGCTTCTATAATGGCATCATGGGAGTACTGTGGTGTAGATCTTTTATGACTACTCTGTAGCATTTGGTGTCTTTGGTGTGAAAGTATGGCCTATGAGGCCTTTTGCTCTTATAGTAGTTATGATCTTCTTGTACTCTTCTGCGGAGCTGACGAGGATGTGGAGTAGGTTTTATTAATGAGCTTGAATTTAAAGTTTACTTTATCACTGGCTGTTTGAAGTAACTTCGATAGTTCATTAACATCCTCTATGCCATTGAGGACGATGGGTGGTGGTTTTGGTTTGATGACAAGTTTCATCTGAGGGATCTAGTGGTAGATTACTAAAGCGGTTTGCCGTGGTGGTTTTTTCGACGTCAGGTGAAGAATCGCAAAATTTTCTTTTCTTATTGTTACGATTTGGCACCTTGCCATGGCGGTGGAGCTATATAATGATTATCTTCCTGCGACATTACCTCGCGCGAAATGCTAGTCTCGTTTACCGGCACTGTTATAGCCGTTTGGTGGTTTTGAGTAACCATTCCTAGATCAGTGAGGGATGACGATCGTTGCCTGATAAATAAACTTGGGTGGTATTTGTTGTTTTAACTGTTTTGCTGCGGTTGGGGTTATTTGAATTTGAATTTGAACTCATTTTGTTCCCAGAGAAGGGTCGATGTAAAGGTCACTCATAGGGTAACGCCCATTCCTACAAAGGCACAATTCAACGATGTGAGCCGGGTCCATCGAGGTTGGCGCTAGCGACTGATTGCCCTCAGCCATACATCCCATCGGCGCGGTCCTCACCTTAGGATTGGGGTTGTTTTTGAAGAGGTTGTCTTCCTCTTGACCCAGGCGATTAAGCCAAGGCCACCGTTCTTACGAGACCTGACCGCAAGGTTACGGTGTGTAAAGGTCATTTCTACCTCTACAGAAGCTGGCTGTTAGGCCTGCCTAGTAGGTTAGTTAACCGCCGCCTACGACTCGGCGTTTGTTGTTCTTTAGCACCACCCAGGGGACGTGTAGGGTAGTGGTTAGGTAGCTCCTACGGACGCGAACAACATTGTCCCTAATATTTAACGCTTTTTGTAATTATAAGAAACTTGTGTCAATAAACAAAAACGTTTTGTAATATCATTGAAAGTACTAATTCCTAGTTCTATTGCCTTTCCTAATTGATCACTAAGTCCGATTAGCAAATATTGGTGAGTTTTGTAATTTCCAAAGGTGCTGCATGTAAAATTAGTAGTATCTCTTTTAAATTTATATAAAATTATTATTTACTAGTATTCAATTTCTTTATATCAGGTTATCTCTGTACAAACTCAGTTCATTTCTGTGGGCATGGCAAAATGTGTTCATTGTGCGTATTAATAACCTAAATAGTTCATTGTTTGGGTATTTGTACTTATAAATACTTAGAATCGACCGCAGAAGAAATTGCTCCGTTTGTGCCCTTCGCGCACACTTTCCTCGTAATGCTAATATTCCTGTTATTGTGTTTACAAATACTGAGATAATGTACTTATTCTTCTTAGGCACTATATCGTTTTTTTTTTTAACAGGTTTCCTAACATTAATATTCATTAATGAAAATACAGAAAATATTAAAATATTATAAATCATATTGCTTGGTATCGTAAGAGTGTTTCTGTTTATTGAAGTGAAAATAAATAAATCAGTTAAACCTTAATACTTTATTTTATTGAAAATTTATTTTAGTTCCACTATTCTGAAAACGTGCGATTAATATTAAAAAAAAATATTCCTATTTGTAATGCCTACCACATAATTACTGGTATTCAAAATTACGTTTTGCAATTTTACACATGTAGTCGTACTTAATATTTATTCCCAAGCAAATATTTCCGGTTAAGTAATTATCAAATTAGAAGCTATGTTTTCTAACATAGCTTTTAAAACTAATGACTACTTAACTTGAAATATAAAGCTTGATATTAGGTATGTCTTACTACTAAACATGATAATTGCAAAACGTAATATCAAATACTAGTAATTAAGTAATTGACATTACAAAATGTAATATTGAATATTAGTAAAACCACACCAGAAATTACAAAACATCACTTTGATCATTACAAATGCACAAATGTAGTAATGTTAAAACTATAAATTTGTTAAATGTTATGACAGGTTTCAAGTGTTATATTATAATCTACGAAATAAAGATGTATTTACATTTAAAAAGAATTTGATGATACTTGTTTAAAACAGAAATGACACCTCCCTTAACGGAGCAGTCATTATGCAAAGGAGGGCTTTGTTCAAAGCTCAATTTTAGAATAAAGCGGTTGTTATAAGAAACCATTACAGTTATACATAAGGCCAGTATGGTCTTTCAACCGTTGTATGGATTAGCGTATCCATAGTTTCGATTAGTGTCTGGAGTCAACATTAATTATGTTCTTTGTAGCATTTTCGAAAGCAAA